>OY294069.1:51183086-51612744 GCA_958510875.1 Endomychus coccineus
TGGAATCTTTCACCACAACAAGCCGAAGGGAGTTAGGGGGGTACACCATGGTAAGCTATGATAAAAACCACTGAATTATTTCATTGTTAATAATGAAACAAACAGGAGGGAATCTTGAAGCTATGAATACAAGTCAATGAGGAGAAGTGATTTAGTTAGCATTAGGAGAGCGTTAGTCCACGCAGCAGTTCTGCGACTCATTTCAAAAATGAAGGTTATTTAAACCTAATTGGGAATGCTATCATAGTTAAGCGTGGGTCAAATTGTCCACATTGTATTTTAAAGATTTTCCACAAAATTTGCTACTAGTAAACATTCAAAGTGCCCCACATTGCCCCACTTCGCCCCGGGCACTTGAGTTAACGAACATCAATTAGTTTGTGCTTAAAAATCCCAAAATACAGAATAATTGAGAAAATTTGAGGATTTCCGCTTTATACAAATCCAACGCCCCCCTCCCACTCAAGTCCCTGAAATTCGCTCCAGGGTACAGCGTGGCATTTTGTAATTATCAAATTCGTAATCAGCGACCCCAAAAACCCCCAAGTTACAAATTTTGGCCAATTTTGGTTAATATTTGGTGTGCAACCAAGCTTTTCCTGGTAAAACAAATAAAGCACATTTTTTTCTATTGTGGTTCTAAAGCAAGTGGCGAGAACCGCATCTCGATACAGGTTGCCAGTAAAAAATCGAAGGTATTTGGCTATAATTCCTCGACTATAGTCTCATAGTAACAAAGAATCAAGTTACTTTTTTTTACAATATTTTACAACAATTTACCATTTTCATACAAATAACAACTTTCATTTACTACTACTATACAGCTCACAAGTCATTCAATCAAATCATATTCATTATTATCTAGAAGTTTCTTACAATTCGTTTCTGAAACAACTCGCTTTCTCTAGACAATCTCAGAGTAACATGGACTCAAAAGTCTAGGAGATAGATACATATTTTGAAGCTGAGATATCACATGTTGAAATATGTGTCATGTTTTAGCAATTATCAATCTGAGCATTCTATCCTATATGAGTCAGACCTCCCACCCCGCCCCATTTTGAGTTAGCCGCCCCAGAAAAAAATCAATTTTGGAACGGGTTATAACACTTTGTTGTTGGGTGCTAGTCGAAGAGGGTCCCTTGGCGATCAATTTTCAATGAATGCCAAAATTTTTTCTCCAAGCAGTTGGCAGCACTGCCAGCTTTAGTTATGACCAAAATTGGAAAGTGGTATAACATTTCCTGACCTGGAGGAAAATTGTTGTTATCGATGCTAATTACTCAAAAACCATTCGCCAACATTTTCTATGCGTCCATTTTCATCAAGAATTTTATCCACGTTCTGGCCAAAAATTGACCAAATCGTCTGAAATTGGGAAAAAAATGTGGGCACCTCCATCAGCTTGTAGTTTTTATGTGAGAGTAAAGCTTGTGTGAGTGTCAACATTTTCTTTCATGTTTAACCCCCGCAAACCGCCCCAAACCCCAGACAAAATTCTTGAAAATTTTCAACCTGGTCAGAAAGTGTTATACCACTTTCCAATTTTGGTCATAACTGAAGCTACCAGTGCTGCCAACTGCATGGAGAAAAAATGTTGGCATTTATTGAATACTGATCGCAAAAGGACCCTCTTCGACTAGCGCCAAACTCCAAAGTGTTATAACCCGTTACAAATTTGAATATTTTCTGGGGCGACTAACTCAATATGGGGCGGGGTGAGAGGTCAAACTCGCATAGGAAAAAATACTCAGATTAACAGTTGCTAAAACATAACACATATGCCAACATGTTATATTTCAGGCCCAAAATATGAATCTATCTCCTGGACTATAATGATACATGTAAAAGCAAAACTAAAAGAAGAAGCATTAATAATCACGAACTAATCACCCTTATCCACTACAATAAACAATTGAAGTATTAAGGACCTTTCAGGTGTCAAGTAGTCATCACCAGGGTAAACTAAATTAGAAAAGAACATGTGCCTGTTTAAATACTATTTAGGATTACCCTCAACTGAAGATAAATCTGATTTTAATAAATTCTTTTTTCGCTTATATGCATGTCCATCCCTTCCAAATTTCTTTGATTTTTGTGGGTATTGTGTTCTAAAAGGGATGAACCTTGTTAAGAAATAGTATTACCTATACCTATTCATGTCCGGCACCACATTTTTATGATAAATCTTGTGTGATATGTGAACAATTGAGATAATTTGAAGAAAATCATTACAGAAGAATATGAACATTGATATGACGTTGAAAACGACGGAGAACAAAACGAAGAAGAGGGGATTAATACAGTGGCGTAGATAACGCCCCCGCAACCCCCTGGCGCACGAAAAAATCAAAATGTTAATTTCGAGTCTTGTTGCTAAAATACTTGGTATATATAAATTGGTAGGTATATAATATAAGATTTATAAGATATACTATTAATAACGGGTAACTAACAAATTATTTTTAATAATCAAAACATGTTGACTATTTTGAAAAATTAAAATTAAAAGTATGTATATGTTATTTCTCTTTTTCTTTCTTTTTCATGTTTTTTTTTTAGAAAAAGAAAGGGGCGCAAAGAGTTTATATGCGGGGATGCGTAGCGGGTATGAGCTACGCTACTGGATGAACATAAAAATTGCAGAACTATTTGAAAACTTACAAGAAATACACATCATACTGTTACAGTTTGCTCATGGAATATAAGTTATATGGGGATAGGGGATAACACAAGCTTACCAATATGTGCTGACATTACCAACAACAAGTAGCTTGTGAAAAGTTTTTTCTACCTACGTGACAATCATTTGAAAGCATTTTTTGAACGACAAGAGAAAAATACGTGTTAAATTACTTAAATAGCGGCAGAATCATTGATATAGTGTCTGATGAGGAACACAGTTTGTTGAGAAGGGATTATCTTTATACAATCTATTTAAGATTTTGTTAAACATTTCTAAGCTATTATAGGTACCTAATATAACATTTTTGACGAGTCCGAATAATATATTTTATCTTCCTAATCACCTTATAATTATAATAAATATAGGTAATATGTATCTTAAAAGTGGCCTGCAGGTCCGATTCACTATTGCCAGTCCAACCTTGCCTGTATTTAAAATATGTTCTGCTAATGCCGATTTTTATTTGTGTGGGCGAAATGTTCGAGTCGGAATGTCCTTGTTTGATCCACGTTGCATTTTGAACATGACTCACAATCAATTTTGTAAATTCCCGATTTGTCGTAATCGGAAACTTCATCGAAAGTATTCCCTAAAATGTTTTTAGCTTGTTCTTGCACCAATAACCGAGCTTTATTGCGAATCTGAGAAACAAATTATCGTATTTATTAACGATTGAAGCATTTTATTTTCATCGAATTATTTGGTTAATTAATTGCATTCCATTTTCCGTTTTTGTTAAGAAATTAACTTATTTATCAAAGATTTATCGTAACCATTGTCCGTCACTATTTGTTGAAGTTTCTCAAGTACGTTCTCATAATTTTTCTGGCTCAAAGGGACGTTTAACAATTTATGACTATTAAATGAAGCTATTTTATAGTTTATTGATTTACCCGAATTTGTTCTCATTTTATAAGAAGAATAAGATAATAAAATAACGTCCATAGATTCGCTACTTGATCATTTAAGTCACTCAGATAGACTTCAAATACAACTTCCTCCATCCATCTTCCTAGTAGCCTCTATACAAAGCAAATATCTTTCTCCAAGTCCTTACTGGTACAATTCAATGTTCATGGAACACCATGACTATTTCTTTCAGGCTTAATCTATATGGCAGGGTTTTCAAGACAGATTTTTCCATCCCATCGGATCTGCCAGGAATAACACTTCAGAGAAACATTTCTTAATCCAGTTTCCTTGTATTCTCAACTCGAAGATGGTTTTACCTGAAACTCCCCTGAATAATTTCATGTTTATCAAGTAAAGTCTTCAAGTATGGTCATCTCTGGAAGGCTGGTTGGAGCTACTAGCCTCCGGATTGATAGGATTCCCACACGATAACTATCAAATAATACCAAATACAGATTGTCGTTGTTTAGCTGGCTCGCAGATTCTAAGAAGGCGGTGGCGCTGTCTTCATCTTATATGGTATGTCTGCGACTTTTCACTTCTTTTAGTGCCGCCGTGCAGAAATTTTGATCGTGCACGATTAATTTAACAAGGTATATTTATTACAAAGCTTGTCCAAATGTTCAAATAAAGAAATCTTCTTTTGTTTTCAATCTCTATTGTTTGTACATACAAGGATGACTTGAAAAACAGGATTTCTTGAGTTCAGGTAGGCTGATCTACATGTGAAATTGATTCATGATGAGAACGTGTTACGTTGATTGCATTAGGTAAATATTTTCGGCCGCCTGTCCGTTTTATTATATAATTAATGCCCCTTTACATGAACGTCATGTATTATGAAGTCAAGAAGCTTTCATATAGCCTGTAGCTCAATAATGCTTTTGTAATAACAACGTTATTACAACTGTCGAAACTTGTACCTACTAAGAGTGAGTAAGTATATTGGAAATGAATAACAAATCGTGAATAGAACAGATTGTTACAATTAAAATAATATAATAATATAATAATATAATAATATGACGAATTTAGTGCAAAATACAATGATAGATACTAATGAATAAGATACATAAATATTACAGTAATGTCATAAGACAATTCGTAAATAAATAAATAAACAATAACATAACATGTACAAAATAATATTATCATTCAATATAGAGTTGATAATTTATAAGGTATCTAAACGCCACAACGACTAATATAATGAATATTTGAATGGGTGTTACAACCATTGCATCAGATAATGATATAATTAAAATATATAAGAAAAATGGTAGTTGAGAAATTGAGTTAACATAATAAGAGGGCAAGCTGGAAAGTTCCTGAAAAATGAATCATGAAATGATTTACTTGGTCAAAACTTATTTTATTTCTCAACATAATCTCCTTGTAGTCTAACGTTTTTCTAATTTCTCGATCCCTTCCAAATAATACGATTCAAACAATCCTTCAAAATAGACGTTTGTTTCAGAGATGACCTCATCGTTCAAGCCAAATCTCTTTCCGTCGAGCCATTTCTTCAAGTTTGGGAATAGATAAACATCGCAGGGAGGCAAATCTGGATAATATGGTGGATAACGAACCAATTTGTAGCGCCATTCATGCAATTTTGCCATTGCGACTTCGGACCTGTGTGCCATTGTATTGTTCTGGTGGAAGACACTATTTTCTTTGCAAATGCGGCCGCTGTCGGTGTAAATTGGCATCGATTCGATACAACAGCTCTACATAATATACGTCAATGACCCTTTCCACCTTTACAAAGTAATCGATATGAAGATACCGTGGGCATCCCAAAAAATGTCGCCATGACTTTGTTCGCCGATAAACCCACTCTGGCCTCTTTCGGCTTCGATTCACCAGGACAAGTCCACTGTTTCGACTTGTATTCAGTCTCTGGTATATTGTGATGGATCCATGTTTCGTCCACGGTTACGAAACGGCGCAAAAAGTCCTTATCGGGCTCGAACATCGCCAAACACTAGTTTGAAGTTGTCACACGGTCGCGCCTATTGTCAACAGAGAGCGAATGAGGCACCCATTTGAGAGATAGCTTTCTCATATTCAAAAACGTATGCAAAATGTTCCGCACCCGTTCGGTTGAGATAGCATTAAGCCTCAGCAATCTCGCCGATCGTTCAATCTCATACCATGAATTTTATGCACGATTTCTGGCGTTGTAAGCTCAATTGGACGGCCAAAACATTCGTCATCCTTTGTGGTCATAATACCACGAAGGAAAATCAGTAAACTACTTGTGAATCGTTCCAATCGTCTTCGTGTTTAACAAGCGATGCTTTGGTTTGCGTAATGTTTTTTCCAAGCAAGAAATGACGTTTAAACAAGACGCGATATTCACTTTTTTCCATGTTTATCAACATCTTGCTTGCTCTCGATGGATGTCAAAACAGAACTGAATGACATATCAGTTTGAACATTCTAATGCATTATAGTTAAAGATGGTACATCACAAATGTCACATGGGATTTTCGATTGTTGCGTCATCTGTTTTATTTTTCAGTGACTTTTCACCTTGCCCTCGTATATTGCCAGTAGTGTCGCCACACAATGGCACCCAAAGAATGAGTTATCAACTTTATAAATATTCAGATATTCAACCTTCATAAGTTAGATCATAACCAATGTTTTTCAGAAAACACTTCAAACGTATTGATAATATCCACTGTATATAACAATTTCCATTTCCAATTTGATTTATCTTCAAGAACGATGTGAAAAATGCAATAGAAAAATATGATGAATGGAGTTAAACGAAAACGCCCAGTATGGCCATGTATTTAGAACGCACTGTGACGTCGCGACCGTTTGAAGCCATAAACCAAAATCTGAATGTAATTTAAGGGTTTTAATAATGAGCGCAATATTATAGAATATTTAGTTTAAAATGTTGTTTTCTACCCCTATACAAAAATACATATACATTTGTTGTATTAGATACGAAAATCCGGAATAGTAAATTGTATCTCAATGTCTTGAATAGTATAGACTTCCGTAGATCTTGAAAACTCTTGACTTCCGGATGGATTCCGCGTCTCAATAACACGACTTTTTGCCGACGTTTTGCCAATCATTACAGGTGACATCTGTGACGCGGAATCCATTCTGAAGCCAAGAATGTTGTTTCTCTATGGCGGAAAATGAGCATTAGCAGCTCGTGGCTATTAGCTGCACAAACGAAAGAAGCGAAACGAGAGCAGCAACGGTTTTTCATCTACTAACAAATTCGTTAACTCACACTTTTGTTGTAGGTTTTTATTCCAAACATTGATTTAAACTGACGTCTGATCAAAAATTACGTGGAACGTCAAAACACCCCAAATGGCAATCAAAGGCGTCTATATATTTCGGCCCAAAGGAGAATGAACATTACTTTCGGTCACATTTTTGGGGTTAATATGACTCACAAAAACAAAATTTTGAAGTTTTTCATAATACAAAAGGCTTTGATTGTCATTTGCGGTACTTTGATGTTCTATATAATTATTCATCGGACGTCAGTTTAATCAAAGTTTGAAATTTAATGTTCTCGTAGTTTGTTATTTTTTAATAACTACCCTATCTATTACATTAGAAATGATGCCCTAGGGGCATTATAAAAACTTATACATATTACCCTAGGGCATCATGAATTTATAACGCATAACCATGCAAATAAATGAATTTGCACATAGCCTCACAAGTTACCTTCATCATCGTGTGTGTGTGTGTGTATCTCAATATATTGGCCTCTTGTTTATGTAGCCATTTTTCGATAGAAATAAAAATACCATAATACCGAACAAATTTAACCTATCAACCTATAAACCAATTACGGACAGCGAAGAAATGCAAGGTGAAGTTTAACATAGGATAACATATAACAAGGACACAACTGGCCAAGGGACCCATCGTGGCATTTACTCTTCATACACATACAATACTGGGCCACGGAAGGATTTATGATGGGATTATAACAACAACTAACCTCAAATAATAACAATAGACAGCTACTATACTACCATGTTTATATTTCGGATATGATCAAATAGTTCCAATAGTGCATTGGAATGTTCACAAAAGACGATAGAATTCAAATTAATTGGTTTAATTATATTGAACAAATGAATTTTATTCAAAAAAATATTATTCTGGGCTTCATTATTAGGGCAGTCTAGGATTACATGAGTAAGTGAACCAATAGCGCCGCAAGTGCACAATTGATCTTCATTTATATTAATTTTGTATAAATATTGATGTCCAGATCTAATTCGACATATGGTCTTGATAAAGGCTTTGGTTAAGGAATTCTCAATTAGGATATTTGAAAACCAAGAATGAGTCATCACTTTTGGGATAAAAGATTTAAAATTGCTGCCAGTGTTCGAGTTTTGGTATAACATGCTCCATTTAGATGTACATAAACGATTAATGTGACTAAAGATATCGTTAACAGGAATCTTAAAGGATTGTACATTTACTAGGTTGGTAGCTTCTTTGGCTAATTGGTCAACCACCTCATTATAGCGTATACCACAATGAGCCTTAACCCATAGAAGGGTAACATTTTTATTGTATTGCCTAATTTGGTTTACCTTTTGAAGGATCATATAGATAATGTAGGAAGAATGAGAGTTGAATCTCAAGTTTTTTATTGAAAGTAAGCTACTCAAACTGTCTGATAGAATTATTAAATCGGAATTTACATGAATTTCTTCGAAATAAATTAGAGCCTCATATATAGCTAATAATTCACTATTGTAAATAGAGAACATATTATTTATTTTATAGGAGTTACTAAAATTCCTATGAACATCATATATATCTAGACCGGTACCCGATAAGGATTTGGAAGCGTCTGTATAGATTTTGTAGCTTGTAACATAATAACAGTGAAGTAGCATGATACCTATTTGTAATAGCTTCCAAAAACAAAGAACACTACGAATAATTTCAATAATAAACTGCAGAATGAAAGGATATGAAGCATTATATCCTTTCATTCTGCAAATGTGAACTATTAATGAGAACATAATTGATTAATTAATCAATCCATAACGGTAATTAAGTATGGAGTTGAAGCTGGATGTAACCATCTCAAGAATTTCTCACATATTAAATAAATGATTCGAATATAATAATAATCTATTAATCTTGTATACATTTTTTCTGATTGTCTTTTTGATATGTTCAGGAGGGACTTATTATTTCCAATGATATCATGATTCAAAGTTTTCACTTATCATGAGCATATTATACGAAGGTCACGGAAGAAAAATGATGAAGTCAAAGAATTTTAAAACTGAGATCTCTCTATTTTGATACCTTTCCCGTAGTACTTCTAAATTACTGCGTCGGTCCTATCGGTCGAATAGATTTGAAAGTTTGCAAGTCGCTCTGAGGTGGTGAAAATTGGAACTGTATTTATGACACCCACCTTCGGGTTCAATTTGAATTTAGTATTTCATTGAGCCGCAATGATAACAGTGCTTTTCTTGTTATAAATATATCAGTGCGTTCAGGATAAAGTGGTCTATCATGGGGATATCGGGAACGGTAATAGATACAGATTAGGTCAAATGGGAGAAAAGTTGCTTTTACATCGGCTAGTTATTATAATACCTATCAGGAAATACACACTTACTTTTTTGATGAATTGGAGGCGGCCAGGAAAGCGTTATTCGATTAGTAATTTTAATTAAAAAGGCGTAACATAATTATTATGAGATGTCTATTCCCGGAAATGTACTCAGTTATTTGCTTAGTAGGTCTTATATAATTTTTCTAAAATTAATTAATGCAGCTGTTGTATCGATCTATAGTATTTTGTAATATATAGGTTGTTTATTGCATTTCTTAGTGAAATAATGTAAAATAATAAAATGGTGAAATTAAATGAGATATTGCTGACTTTTGTTAACAGGATAAGTGGAACAGGGAGAATTACACTAAGATTGGTATATTCAATAAACGTAATAATTTGATTTTCAAACCAGCTGTTCCTACTAGCCGGAGACGGCTTCGATGATGAGAGCGGTCGCTTCGCGGCATAGTGCTTAGGAGTGCTTCCCGACAAGCTGATACAGGCAACAGCAATCTTCGGAACTAAAAGTAAGGCGGGCAATTCAAAATTGATTATTGTACATACACTCTTTGTTTTGTTTCACTGATTCCAGTGTATGTATATATCGCGTTATATTCCTCTTTATATTTTTTGGAATTAACTGATAATCTATTTTATTATAATTCTCATAAGACGTATGTAATTTTTGAATTTAACTCGATATTTCGTTCGATAATCTTCAAACGATGATCGAGTGAAGCTTTCTTAATGAGTTTGAACTGGTCATTGAAAAAGTTAGAAGCGTATATTTTATTAAAGCGTAATGTATTTAAGTCGAACGTTCTAACCGTTCTTTCAAGAAACTCGTAACACGATCGAACTTATTACTTTCTCAATGTTGTTTTGGAATACATCAAGGTTAATAGCATTTTTTGTTATTCTGTTTCGCGAATCTTTTTTCTGTTGACCGCAAACATTTCTGAGCTGTGGCCTTTTGCATTCTGAGCAAATGTTCAATATATGGAATTAGCGAAGGAACATGGTTTCTAAGTCGCGGCTAGTCATTGGTAATTATCAAATTCTTCGGTTGAACGGAAATTCATTTTATTTGAACAAATCGATATATCGGGCACGTCAGTAAAATGCTTAATACTATTTGTCCATAAGATGATATAAATTGACAAAGGGAGCCATTCGAAAAACTGTATTTTTTCTATTAATTAAAAAATTTAGACCTTCAACAGGACTATTGAATATTGTCTTTTAATTATAACGTACCTTTTTTATGACTGTCATTTCTCCACAATTGATGCAAGTAGAGTTATAAGCAGGAACGATGAGTTCATATTTATTTTTTGTATTTATCACATCTACTATTTTGAACCCGGGGATGATAAGGCTTCCCGAATAAAATGTGTAAGATGTAAATTAACGAGTTATTAATGCACAGAAATCAGGAATTTTCCCAGAAACCGGGGGAACATATTTCATTTATAGATAAAAATGTAATATGAGACATCCGAAATCGAGGGTTTTTTCGCAATATCTCGTTTCCTTTGCGTTTTTGTAAAAAATCACAAGACTGAGAAAGTGTTTAGAACTTTGATTTACATAAGACACTATTGTGAAAAAATGAAAACTAGCATGAGATTTCCGAAATACGCGAAAAACCCCAAATATATACCGGGTGTCCCATTAGGGTCGGCTACCGGCAGTATCTGTGAAACTATTTGTCCTACAGCATCCGGAGATAAAATTTGTGGATCGGTTTTTTATTCGTCTATAAAAACTGTAAAGAGCATATTTTTGATATTTTGACGTAGCTCTTGAAATAACTGGTGGGAGGAGAACAGAATCGTATCTACCAGATGACGTTATTCGATTACCTTAGTTATTCATTAATTTTTCCATGAAAAATTAAATGAAAGGTTGTATTTTTTATTATTTCATCTCGTGAAATCATCTAAAAAATGTCACAAAGCGTAAGTCTCTATCATTTTTTAAACTTAAGTTATCAGCGACAATACTTCTTCTAACATATTCTCAAATTTTTTTACGAAATGAAACGTAAAACTGACAAGCGTCTGATATAAAAATTATCGTCATAAGTTAGTAACCAACTAGTAGAAAACTAGTAGAAAAAAGTATTAAAATACCTAACATAAAAATTAATATTTGGGAAGAAATCAACAGTCTTCAACACGAAGTCGTACGTAGCGTTTGTAATTAAACAATAAATTGAAATAATGATCATTAGTAATGAGTAAGCCAAGGAAAACGATGAACTTGACAGTGCTTAGCTGTCAGTAGTTATCGCTTGTAATAAGTAATTTTATAAGCACTGTAAACAAATAAAAACATGTCTTATACTGTTGCTGAAGCATATGACATGCTAGCAGTGTATTTCCAAAGTTTTGAAAATGCAGTTGTTGCCTCGCGGGAATACGCTGTAAGGTATCCTGAGAGACGAAATTTTTCCAGAAGAGTTTTCATGCGTTTAGCAAGACGTTTGCGAGAAACTGGACAAGTTCTATCAATACAAACTGGAAATAGAATTCCCAGAACTCAAAATGGCAACAATATTGTAAATGTACTTGCTTACGTTGAAGAATATCCTGAGCGTAGCATTAGGAATATGGAAAGGATTCTCAAGAAAGACGAATTACATGCATATCATGTACAAACTCATCAGGCGCTAACACCACTTGATTCTGATGGCCGGTTAGATTCTTGTCATTGGATACTTGAAGTGACAAGAAAAAATCCAATTGTTTTCTCACATTTTATGGACAGATGAGGCTAGATTCATTAGTAGAGATCAAGTCAATCTATATAATACGCATTATTAGTCCACAAACAATCCTCATAGGATGATAGAAATTGACCATCAGAATCACTTCAGTATAAAGATGTGGTGCGGTATCATCGATGGTCAAATATTTTTTTTCATATTTGAAAAGACTCTCAATGGTGCAAAGTACCTAGATTTTCTAAGAATCCATTTGCCAGTTCTTTTAGAATTCATTCCATACACTCGTCTAAATATGTGGTTTCAACAGGGTTGCCCTGCGCATTATTCTTTCAACGTGAAAGATTATTTGAATACCCAGTTTCCCAATAAATGGATAGAAAGAGGTAGTTCATTCCACTGGCCTGATCCCCCAATTTATCAGTTTTAGATTAATACTTTTGGGGTAAATTTGAAGAGATTGCCTACCAGACCCGGCCAACCACATGAGAAGGCATGATTTTCAGAATTCAAAATACTATGCCTCTATCTCTGTGGCAGAAGCCGAAAATGCTGTAGATGGAACCCGGTGGAGACTTCATAGTTGTATTGACCATAATGGCTCTTATTTCGAGCTTTAGTTGAATTTAAAATGTTCTTTTATTACTAATTGTTTGTTTCAAATTGGTCCTTTGGATGTAGAAACTAGGTTTTTATAAAACAATTCAAATTACTTTCTAATTTAAAAAGTAATTATAATGTAAATATTTATTAATAGTTATATTGTAAATATAAATAAATGTTCATAAGCTGATTTTTTAAGAACTTAGAGTAATTTCATTTATTTTAGAACAGACAAATTTGAATTTTTTTGAGAGTAATTGTTTGTCAATTTCTTTCTATTTTGAAAAATGTAAGCGCCTGTTTGATTATTAGTTCTTTAATTGATTTGTTACTATTTCATGATGACAATATTTTTGTTTCAGACGCTTGCTAGTTTCATGTTTAATTTTGTAAAAAAATTTGAAAAATTACTTTTTACTTAATTTTACGGGAAACAAGATGGAAAAATGAGAAACATAGCCTGTCATTCAATTTTCCATGAAAAAATTAATGAACAACTAAAGTAACTCAAGTATGTTTCTAGACTATCATTAGGCTATCCAATACCTTGGAAACAAAACCAAGTTGGCTAAAATCGGCTAACGTAATCGGGAGTTATCCCACATCTTCTGCGATACGATTTCCGTCCTCCCCACACCCATCATTTCAAGAGCTAGTTGGAGTTTTTATAGAGGGATCTAAAACCGAACACAAAACATTCCGTCACTATTGATTTTATGAAGAAATTTAAATTTTTACTTTTTACTTAATTTTACGGGAAACAAGATGGAAAAATGAGAAACATAGCCTGTCATTCAATTTTCCATGAAAAAATTAATGAACAACTAAAGTAACTCAAGCATGTTTCTAGATTATCATTAGGCTATCCAATACCTTGGAAACAAAACCAAGTTAGCTAAAATCGGCTAACGTAATCGGGAGTTATCCCACATCTTCTGCGATACGATTTCCGTCCTCCCCACACCCATCATTTCAAGAGCTAGTTGGAGTTTTTATAGAGGGATCTAAAACCGAACACAAAACATTCCGTCACTATTGATTTTATGAAGAAATTTAAATTTTTACTTTTTACTTAATTTTACGGGAAACAAGATGGAAAAATGAGAAACATAGCCTGTCATTCAATTTTCCATGAAAAAATTAATGAACAACTAAAGTAACTCAAGTATGTTTCTAGATTATCATTAGGCTATCCAATACCTTGGAAACAAAACCAAGTTGGCTAAAATCGGCTAACGTAATCGGGAGTTATCCCACATCTTCTGCGATACGATTTCCGTCCTCCCCACACCCATCATTTTAAGAGCTAGTTGGAGTTTTTATAGAGGGATCTAAAACCGAACACAAAACATTCCGTCACTATTGATTTTATGAAGAAATTTAAATTTTTACTTTTTACTTAATTTTACGGGAAACAAGATGGAAAAATGAGAAACATAGCCTGTCATTCAATTTTCCATGAAAAAATTAATGAACAACTAAAGTACCTCAAGTATGTTGCTAGATTATCATTAGGCTATCCAATACCTTGGAAACAAAACCAAGTTGGCTAAAATCGGCTAACGTAATCGGGAGTTATCCCACATCTTCTGCGATACGATTTCCGTCCTCCCCACACCCATCATTTCAAGGGCTAGTTGGAGTTTTTATAGAGGGATCTAAAACCGAACACAAAACATTCCGTCACTATTGATTTTATGAAGAAATTTAAATTTTTACTTTTTACTTAATTTTACGGGAAACAAGATGGAAAAATGAGAAACATAGCCTGTCATTCAATTTTCCATGAAAAAATTAATGAACAACTAAAGTAACTCAAGCATGTTTCTAGATTATCATTAGGCTATCCAATACCTTGGAAACAAAACCAAGTTAGCTAAAATCGGCTAACGTAATCGGGAGTTATCCCACATCTTCTGCGATACGATTTCCGTCCTCCCCACACCCATCATTTCAAGAGCTAGTTGGAGTTTTTATAGAGGGATCTAAAACCGAACACAAAACATTCCGTCACTATTGATTTTATGAAGAAATTTAAATTTTTACTTTTTACTTAATTTTACGGGAAACAAGATGGAAAAATGAGAAACATAGCCTGTCATTCAATTTTCCATGAAAAAATTAATGAACAACTAAAGTAACTCAAGTATGTTTCTAGATTATCATTAGGCTATCCAATACCTTGGAAACAAAACCAAGTTGGCTAAAATCGGCTAACGTAATCGGGAGTTATCCCACATCTTCTGCGATACGATTCCGTCCTCCCCACACCCATCATTTCAAGAGCTAGTTGAAGTTTTTATAGAGGGATCTAAAACCGACCACAAAACATTCCGTCACTATTGATTTTATGAAGAAATTTAAATTTTTCTGTTTTGATTTAAAAATACACCCTCTAGCGAGGAAAAGTTGAAAATATATTAAACAGACTTCTCAGGATCACTTCTATCAAGAATAATTTTTTCTGAAAGCTGTAGGACAAATATTTTTCCAGATACAGCCGGTAACCGACCTTAGTAGGAGACCCGGTATATATTTGAATACTTTTTATTACTGATAACAAATATCTCGTTTCCTTTGAGTTTTCGGCGAAAATCACAAGAGTGAAAATGTATTCAGAATGGCGAATTCAAAAATACATAGCTATGGTCGTATAGAATTTCCCAAGAATTTTTCAGAAAATGAAACTGAACCGTCAAAATATACATGGCAAGACGTACTTTTTTTTCTAAAATGTTGAATATAATAGCTGATTTCTTCTATTCAATGTGGCATATGTAGCTACATCTATGAATAATTAACTCAAATCTAAGGGCACATTCTTGTTTGCCGTTACAAAAAATAGCAAATTTTCGATT
Organism: Endomychus coccineus; assembly: GCA_958510875.1. Classification (NCBI taxonomy): domain Eukaryota; kingdom Metazoa; phylum Arthropoda; class Insecta; order Coleoptera; family Endomychidae; genus Endomychus; species Endomychus coccineus. Next base: position 51,198,461 of record OY294069.1, read on the forward strand.
TTTTGATCATATTTTAAAAAATAGTAATAATATAGAAACCAAAAATTAACTAAAGAAATTCAAAAATAAAATAAAAAATGATATTAAAAAAGAACAAATTAATCACTTCTCAAATACGATAAATAATTCTACTAATAAAATGAAAAGCATGTGGGGAATAGTAAACAGATTCAAATCGGACAGAAAATTAAAGCATCATGTTTCACAAATACAACATCAAGGTAATTTAATAACTGACACAAAAAAGATAGCCAATTTGTTTGGAACATACTTTACTGAGTCGGTGAGTACTACAATCACGCACACAAACAGAATAAAAACTATAAAAACTACAAGTAAAGTAGGTAATTCATTATTTTTCTTTCCATTTGAACAAAAGGAGATTAACAACATAATAATGTCTTTAAAATATAAGGCATCGTGCGGTCTGGATGATGTTCCCATAGGTATAATTAAACAAGTGGCAGATGAACTCACACCATTCCTAACAGATCTGCTCAATATTTCCGTCACAGAAGGAACATTTCCTTCCACACTTAAAGTAGCAAAAGTTACCCCCATTCATAAGAAAGGAAACAGAGAAGACATATGTAATTATAGACAAATATCTATATTAAGCACTTTTTCAAAAATTTTTGAAAAAGCCGTTCATAACCGAATTATGCAATATTTAGAAAAATATGACTTACTAACGCCATGTCAGTTTGGATTTAGACCGGGATTATCTACTGATGCCGCGGTCATTGAGCTTACTCAGTATGTATGCTCCGAACTTGAGCAAAATAAATATGTAGTGATTGTTCAGTTTGATCTAACACATGCTTTTGACATGTTGAATAGTGAAATTTTGGATGGGAAATTGGATGCTGTCGGTATAAGGGGCTCAATAAAAAAATGGCTAATGTCATTCCTTAGCAGTAGGGCTTTAGTGGTAAAAGTAGACAATGTTTATTCTCAAACGTTCGATGTAACGCTAGGCACTCCACAAGGTAGTATACTTGGTACTTTTGTTCATATTGTACGTGAATGATCTGCCCTACTTTGTTACGGAAGGGAAATTATTTAGGTATGCCGATGATGTGGGTGCGGTTATCTCGGGATTTACTCCTCAGGAGACGCACAATAAAGCTTTAAAGCTTATGAATGATTTCCAGATTTGGTGCGTAGAAAATGGACTTTCATTGAATTGTAAAAAAACTGTATGTATGGAATGCAAGCCACCTTTGCGACAATCTTGCAATTTCGTTTTTGACTTCCAGGGCGAAAACCTGATCTCTGAACAAGAATGTGAATTTTTAGGTACCTTTATTGACGAGCATATGTCATGGGTTAGAAATATAGATTATATAGTATCCAGACTAAACTCACATTTTTATTTGTTATCTAATCTAAAGAACGTTCTCAGTACAGACTGCCTAATGTCTGTTTATTATGGACACATATATTCGATACTGTCTTATCATATTATAGTGTGGGGACAGTCTAGCGATTCCGAAAGAGCCTTTAAATTACAGAAACGAATTATAAGATTAATTTTCAACCTTGAGTTTCGCAAAACATGCAGACCCGCATTTAAAAAACACAATATCTTACCTCTCCCTTCCATATATCTGCTAAAGATCCTTATATTCATTCATGCTAGACATGACCATTTATCGAAGGTGGGTGACAATCATAATTATTCTACACGATACAGAAATAATTTAGCATTACCAAGCATTACAAGAGTGTCTATTAAAAAAACGCCTTATTATGCGGGTTCACATCTGTATAATATGTTACCAAAATGTCTAACAGCACAAAACACAATTAATTTCAAAAAGCAATTAAAAGACATCCTACACAAAAATATTTTTTATTCCATTCAAGAATATGAAACTTATTGTCAGTTAAATGAATAATATCTATTCAATCATTCGACATGTTTATTTATTTATTTATTTATCTATTTATTTGTTCACATTTATTCATTTATGTGTATTCATGTTCATATTTTATCAATTTGTAAATACAATATTTTCATATTTTAACTCTTTATTATCATTGTGTGTTAATTAATGAATTTTAATTCTACTTACATGTTTGACTTACCATTACTGTACTTTGATATGTAGGTATTTAACAAATGGTCAATAAACTCTATCTATCTATCTATCTATCTATCTATCTAGCTTTGCCCCAATTTTCATGACTATATCTCTGAAAATGGCTGATTTATTATTATGAATGTATCAGTAAGGAGTAGACTTAGACCTATTGTTGTAGAATGAAATATTATTATTTTTACCTTCTGAGTATACGTCTACAATTTGGTCTATTACTCATGAATCATCCTGTATAAATTGATTATCACCCCAACAATTACTCAGAGATGTTCATAATTAGTAATTTCGTAGAATATCACTTGCATCTTAAAATGAGTGAATTGTTTATTTCCTAAAACTGGAAACAATGAACCCATTATTCACTGCGCTGTGCAAGCAAATTCTATGAATTATGAACGTTATTTATGACATAAAACGTTAGTTGGGATACTATTATTCGTTCTCATTGTTTAAAGTTTTAAGTTGAAAAAGCATTATAAAATATGAATAAGTGAACCACATTCATTTGTATGATGTGTTTATGAATCAACTCTCAACTCAACACTATTACAGAGAAGTGGCTCGGCAATAAAGTAATTAGTTCTGTAGAAGTATAACAAAAGGCTGATTTATTCCACGGAAACAGTTATGCAGGTTGAAAATTCCCCAGTACTGGTTTTGGTTGTTTCAAAGAATACATGAGATATATTTTACTGCTTTCCATTTTCCAACTCAAGGAGATCATAAGTTCATCAACTAGATGGAATAGAAAAGTGTTTCTATTTATGACAATTTGTTCAATGGAGTCTTCGGGATGAAGCGAACAAAAGGGATGGCTCTCGAAAAACTGTAAGTCTCATTGCTCAACACAGATAAGTTATTGAAAATTGTACAATTATTAAAAGATAATTTCATGCAACTTTCCTACAAATCCATATAATAGAGTGTGTCTAATATCGATATATCTATTATTATAGAAATAATCAAATAAAAGTATGCACAAAAGTTGTAGATACTAAACTCCACGTTTTAAAATTATTTTCATATTCACAGATTGTTCTATATCACGAGGGTGGACTACGCAAACATTTTCTTGAATGGAACATACTATATATGATTTCTAATTAGGATTAGGCTATTCTTTCTCATATTTGCTGTTTTTTTATTGCACGACGTATTCCAGAAGCTATGTCCAATTGTATATGACATTTATTGGAAGTTCAACTCCAAAATATTACACTCCAAACGAATAAACTTAACATAAATTTGATGCAGGCATAACTTTTAAACATTGGTTCAGTTTTGAATAGAGGGCGAAGCAAGAACTGGTTGAAACAAGGTTTTCTGAATTTTTTCGAATGAATCACCGTGTATTTTATTTTATTTACTTACTAGGTATTTATGCTAAACTGGCTTGACCCAATTATAGGACAAACAATACAAATCAACATAATATGAAGAATAACAAGGAATATAAAACATTAACAATACCTAATATAAATAATGAAAACTAGTCGTGCACCGGTCTACATCGGTCTAGACTCTTGTCTAGTTAGTCTAGTCTAGTTGTATTATAGTGTATTAGTATTAGGCTATCCAATATCTTGAAAACAAAACCAAGTTGGCTGAAATCGGCTAAAGTAATCGGGAGTTATCCCACTTTTTCTGCGATTTGATTCCGCCCTCCCCTCGACCGTCATTTCAAGAGTCAGTTGGAGTTTTTATAGAGGGATCTAGAACCGACCACAAAACATTCCGTCACTATTGATTTTATGAAGAAATTTAAATCTTTCTGTTTTGATCTAAAAATACACCCTCTAGCGGGAAAAAGTGGAAAATATATTAAACAGACTTCTCAGGATCACTTCTATCACCCTGTATTTTATTTTATTTACTTACTAGGTATTTATGCTAAACTGGATTAACCAAATTATAGGACAAACAATACAAATCAACATAATATGAAGAATAACAAGTAATATAAAACATAATACTTAATAGAAATAATGAAAATTAGTCGTGCACCGGTCTACATCGGTCTAGACCATGTTTCCTATGTGAGAAGTGGGTTCGCTAAGCGTCGACTGTCGCGTAGTACCAAAAAGGATGGCGCAGTAGTCAAAATTCTCTGACAACTGTCATTCTTAAATAAATAAATTGTAAACACAAGGAATACCTGCGTTTTTAGAAACAAATTACGGAATCGTGCATTGTGCCGAAATGCAAAACGGGATACAAAAGTGTAAAGCAAAAAACTTCTGTTTTTAAAGTGCCGAAAGATGCGGAAATGCGAAAAAGTGGATGCTTGCGATCCCGGAAAGAAATCGTTTTAACGAGGTCTTTTATGTGTGCGAAAAACGGGAAGTTATTTTTAAGGTGAGTAATACATTTTGACAAGAGTAACAGTTCTATTCCTCTCTCAAATCTGAATAGTAAATATTGCGTTACGAGAAAAATTATTTTGCTTAATAATGTGATTGTTGCCCTACTTCGATCCAAGCGCTAGCTGGTGGCCGAGCGAGGGATTACGAGTTTATCGACGCGTAAGAGACCCATGTCAAACATACGAGTCCCCAGACCTGTATGTACGACCGTGGTCTAGACTCTAGACAGTTGTATTATAGCGACCTGGCGGCCTACCACCCACCATACATTTCAGTGTTTACAGTTGTGCTCTTTCCTACTAACCGCTCCATTGAAACTTGTCTTACGGTGACCTCGCGGTCTACCAGGTTGAGAATTGCGCGCTTCTACATAAATTTCAATGGCCTATCACAACCAAAAGACATATTTTTATAACTGTTAGAGTCTTCGGATCATTTACAGTCTAGCCAAGGGACGGTAGATTCTACAAAAATAATCAGATTTTTCATATGCAGGGTATTCCACGAGAGCCGTTCGTTAGAAGTTTTCATGGTTAGAAAAAGTTAAAATTCTGAAATTTTGGGTTCCAGGGTTATCCAAGATTTTCTTCCTTTTCAAAATATTTTCAGAATCATACTACTTCCGGTTACGCCGGAAGTCTCCATTAACTTCCTCATTTTAAATGGAACACCCGGTATATTATTTCATTTTTAGATTCCTGAAAAAATTCCATAGTGGATTCCATCAGGTTTCCCTATACCTATTTTCAATTTTTTCTTAGATAGGTATCTTGATTTTTTTGAAAATTTTGACAGATGTAGCGCTGTTTTGAGCATTGCGCCCTTCAACCAATTTCGATTGGTGGAAAGCGCTTCTGGGGTAGACGGAAGCACAGGATTGATTCTTTCGAAGGTCATATTGACAACTGATTTATCGCATACAGGGTATCCAAAATTTAATGACCAATTACATCATTTTAAAAGTTGAAAAAGTTCGTTTTTTCAAATGGGACACCCTGTATTTTATTGGATGGTCGGATGCAGAATTTGATTCAGCATCGATTTGCTATAACATTTCCTATACCTATTTCCAGTGGTTTTCTTGTTAATCCATATTTTTATCAAAAGTTCATCAAACTCCAAACGTCCTACCAAAATTTAAATGCGGCAAGATATCTGGAGATACTGAGAGGGTTTTTCAGTGATTTTCTAAATGCCCCACCTCCACGTGATAGAGCAAACAGCACCAGCAACTTGATGGTGCTCCAGCACATTCCACTATAGCTGTACACCGGCAATTGTCACTGATGTTCGAGGATCGGTGGATTGGCCCGCGAAGATCTTGGATTTGGCCACCCAGATCACCCGATTTGACCCCCTTGGATTTTCACCTCTGGGGTCGCATAATAGAACTAGTGACTCTAGGCCGGTACAAACTAGAGAGGAATTTTTGAACCGTGTTCATCATGCGCTTACTAATATAAGTCCAGACGGACTTCGGAGGTCTGTTTCACGAGGAGTATATGACAGTTATTCAGTGTTTGAACCGAAACGGAGGTCATATAGAACAATTATTGTAATTTCACATTCTCTTATTATCTTATGTCATTATGTTCCAATTTTTTGTTTTTATTTTATATTTCGTTCTAAATGTTATGTACTAATGTCATGTTCTAATCAAAGTAATTTTTTGCCGTTTCATTGATGTTTATTTGGCTTCGAAAGTCAAGCAATGTTTCGGTTTCTGCCAAAAAACCACATTAAAATAAAAAATATGGATTAACAAGAAAACCACTGGAAATAGGTATAGGGAATGTTATAGCAAATCGATGCAGAATCAAATTCTGCATCCGACAATCCAATAAAATACATGGTGTCCCATTTGAAAAAACGAACTTTTTCAACTTTTAAAATGATGTAATTGGTCATTAAATTTTGGATACCCTGTATGCGATAAATCAGTTGTCAATATGGCATTCGAAAGAATCATTCCTGTGCTTCCGTCTACCCCAGAAGCGCTTTGCACCAATCGAAATTGGTTAAAGGGCGCAATGCTCAAAACAGCGCTACATCTGTCAAAATTTTCAAAAAAATCAAGATATCTAAGAAAAAATTGAAAATGGGTATAGGGAAACCTGATGGAATCCACTTTGAAATTTTTTCAGGAATCTGAAAAATCCGGTGTAACCGGAAGTAGTATGATCTTGAAAATATTTTGAAAAGAAAGAAAATCTTGGATAACCCTGGAACCCAAAATTTCAGAATTCTAATTTTTTTCTAACCACGAAAACTTCAAACGAACGGCTCTCGTGGAATACCCTGTATACTATGGTCCTATCCTCTTTCGTTTCGGAGATACAGGTGAATTCAATTTTTCTCAAACGAAATTTTGCTGTAGCTCCTCTGCAGATACAGATATTTCGTTGAAATCTGGTACTCGAAGGTTTCAGAGGACGCCGGATAAGATGGTTTAGTTAGTTTCAGATATATGCGGTAGAGGACGAGGTTGAATTGTACTGAGGGTTCCAGATAAGCGAAACATATATTAAAACATTTACAAATATTTAGACTCAATCTATTGTTGGTGCGCCAATCAAATATAACATTCGGATCATTTTTTAGTGCATAGGAGTCATCTACAGTCTTTATTTCCAAAAAATTCTCAAGTCATCGGCAAAAATTAATTTCAAGCAAATGATGGTTTCAGCCGAATCATTAATAAAATAAAGGAATAGTAAAGTGAGGAATTTTAAGCTAATGATGGCTACTTGGTAGAGAATAGGTCCTAATTTGAACAGTATTCTTAGTGGGTGATTGTTTGTTATTTATATTGTGCTAGTCAGCACAAACTTCATCACTGGGAGACTGGGAGCCTGGGAGTGATTAGCGCGAGAAATACTGGATTTACTCCATTACGCACGAATCACCGGCGAATAATCTTAAGCTTATCAGTTCAGTTACAGAAATGATAGCTCCACTCAAATTCAAATCAAATACAAACTAATTAAATTGTAAGGCTAAAAAGGATATTTGAATATCGTTCAAAAATACATTGTTTTATCACGATGACAACCTTTCTCTTGTCTATTTGGAAATTCACGGATGTCCTGACAGTTATTTGGTTTTGTTACATTTGAAAACCCGCTGAAGTGTCCGAAAGCGGAAAAATGTGCTAGTGGCTGGTAACAATACTAATAAGTAATTCATTGAAATATATAATGACTAGCTGATATCCGCGAGATTCTCCCGGCTGTGGCGCTGCGATTTCATTCGCCAAGTTTCAATACAAGAAGAATATTTCTAATAAGTAGAAACAGCTTAAGGCGTGAAAAGGCGTAAAATTATACTCTATGTCATGTGAAAGCTTATTCGAATTGACAGGGATATCCGTGTTATGAGATGGTCTGTCATGGACATTATGTGATTGTCAATGTGGCAGCTGTTTGTCTTGTAACAAATTTCCTGGTTCATAAAGATAACTCAGATAATTTAACATAGGATTATGATTATGAATAAACGTACAGCATTGAACCATAGGCGGAATTCGAACCCACAGTACTGGATGACACCACTTTGGTCCCATCGGATTTTTATATTTTCGTAAATATAAACCTCTGAAAGGATAGTAGATCATTGATGAACACAATGTGATTCGATACCCTACCATAGATAAACTATTCACTTGCAAAACACATTATGTCGTCAATTCTAATGAACTTTCAATTTAATAACAGTATTCTGATGTCTCTTCACGACTTTGTCTGTTTCTGACAAAATTCAATTTATTTTCTGTTCTTACAATTGAGGGAAGTTAGTAATATATGGACCATAGCTTTTTAGTCTACAGTGACTAGAAAGTTAGGTGTCAACTTCAGTTTATCGTATTTGGTCTTATGACTAATGACTCATAATGCTGGGCGATATCACTCAAGCGAAATTCAAGAAACGATACTTCTGGTTGGAAGCAGTTATCTAAATTATTATATGGCAAATAGAAAATCTCCGACTTACCCCTGAAGCTACATTATGGCGACAATTCTCAGCGTGGCCGTTACATACACATTGGCCTCCAATGCTAATGTCTCTAATGGAATAAAATAATCTTTTATCCCTCCAAATGTCCTGAGTAAACCATCGCGGCAATGGTTCCACTTTGCCTCTTAATCCTATTAAGTTCAGTCGTACAAATCGTGCTTTCGTAAACTCTAATAGTTCAGGACTCGTTTCGTTCGCACCTGGTCTTCCGTGAATTAAAGAAGTGTGAATCTGAAAATTCACAATTTACATTGTCAATTGCATGTTTTACACATTACAAGTATTAGACATAACCATTTCCGGACAGCTTATTTGTTAACGTTATTTTCAGAATATTGTTCACGAACAAGAGTTAGGTTTGGTTCTGAGCGAACTTCAAACCTCCTTAAAATCAAAATTAAATCCTTTACCATAAATTTGTTAAAGATATGTTGATGATAATATCGGGATTATCAGTGAAAATTTCGATTTATGTGGCTTTTTGTACGCACTTAATAGCCAATTTGAATTAATGAAATTCGAAATAGAAACAGATAAGCATTTTTCTTTCATTGATATTAACATTATGAATGATGGTAATCACTCAGAATTCGATATGTATACACAAAACTTACTCAAACAAATAGGTATACTCCGGTGAGTTCAGCTACACCTTTCAATAATAAAATATCTCCATTCAATAGACATGTTCATAGACTATTCAACGTCCCTTCGAGCCATTAAAATTATAATAACAAGAGTGAGGAACTTCAGCAAATAGCGTTGGACAATTCCGTAATTTGTATCATAGATTTGCAATACAACCCGTTTATAACTGTAAGAGCAAGCTAAAAAAAACGTTTAGGCAACAACCTTTGCTAAAGTTTCCAAATTCGACAAATTCGGGATAGTGGAATCAAAATGCTATGTGGTTCAAACTAGAAGGAGCATTTTAATTTGGTATAACGAACATTTCGTCCATATAAAGAATAGTAATGTTGAAAAACCACTGTTAGTGATATTTTAAATACAGATCACACCATTTCTAAAGAGAACATTTTTTAAAACACATCTAAATGTGTAAACTAAAAAGCATTATTACATCCAAATTATTTTTAATTTAGCTTACTCTGATGATGGCTACTTGGTAGCCGAAAGGTCATCACTACTTTAACCGTATTTTTAGTAGATAAAGAAGACTATTTCTTATTTATAGTAATTTTGGTTATAAACGATAATGAAGATAATTTTATAACATTCCATATATTCCAAAGACCTCAGAGGAGACTGAGAAATTTAAAAAAAATTATGATATGAATGTTGCGCATGAGCCTAATGACTGTACATTTAAATAAATCTAAGACCTTTAGTACTCAAAGATAAACAAACCCACACAGTATAGAAATAGATTGCGATGGGACTTATACAGGAATTTCTAAGCAATATTTACAAAAAAGAATGTATGTTCATTAATATAGTACTAAAAGCAAAAACTTGGAAAATTACACCGCTCTTACTAAACATTGTTTCGACTCTACCCCATCAGTTCGATTACAAAAAGGTTAATAGTTTAGCTAAAGAAACCAATTATTATAAAAGGTCTATCCTAGAGATGATTCACATAAAAGGTGGCTCTAAGTCTGTGAATCATAGAATGGACCATTAATCGCTGAGTTAACTTCATACAAATTTAAATAATTAAACCCTTGCAAATTTCTACGTACAGACCTTTAATGTTGAAATAATATTTTAGGTACAATGCTGAAAAAATCAATACTTCTAGTAAGGTCTGACAGCCTTTTCCTATTATCTCATAAATCTTTGACTACTGTTTTGAAAGTGGATATTTGAGCGTAATTCTCGCAATTCATGTGACTTCTATCACTATTGAAAGATTTATTTTTGTAGTGGTTTGTTGATACACATTCGAATACTTATAATATTAATGTGTACAATTTCTATTACTAGTGTTGATCAATGCAAAAAGGACGCGTTGTGCTCGATACAGTTGGCTTTAAGAAATCCCGTTTCAGACAGTGATTATTTTTGATCTTCTAATGATGGTCGTGAGACCAAAACGCACGTAAAGACAAAATGTAGACATATGTGTAAGTGTGACCTATTTTCCAAGAATCTACTTATATTTACTTCTAGTTTGACCTACATAACATTTTTTGTGGATTTCAGATTTGTCGAATTCGGCAGCATTTTTGAAGGTTTTAAATAGTTTCTTAGGACGTTCTGAAATCTATTATCGGATTTTATTTCATATCAAGGAAACAAGTCATGAAATGCATTAATTATTAAAGGATGATAAGGGAAACTTCGGAATTTCAATGAATTATTAGGAAGTAATAGCTTTAGGTTTGGTTCCATTTTCCGTTCAAGGTTAGAAAGAAATTAACTTATTGATCAACGCACGTTTACAATTCATTATTCTGAAGGCACAAACTACTTAGTTTTCATGATCAATTCAAGGTTATCAGTAGATTCCTTAATGTCTCATACTTCTATAAGAGAATTAGTTTCAGTTATTCAGAATTGATCTCAACGACATCGGAAATTACTATTTTCATTAGATTTGAAAGCGAAGCTTTCATCTCTGCCCCAAGTGTTAGATGTCCATCATCAATTCCACTTCTGGAATCGTGACAACGCTTTATGAAATATTTAAATTCTATTTTCGAAGGGAAGATCACAATTCACTCCTTAGAATAGTATAGATACGCTTAGGATAGCAATAAAATGTAAACTGAATTCTTACCTCGCCATTTTCCATTGGTGTTATTCGCGAATAGAATGATGTGCAAATAACTTCAGAGTCTGTGAAATAATGTGGTTTGCCTTTAGTAGCTGGAATTCCAAATCGCTCCAAACATTCTTTATCGCTTCGCGAGAAGTATTGCCAGGGTTCGAAGTTTGCACCGTCTACGGACCGTTCCAATATCCATGTACCGGGACGTGGAGAATTTGCGGCTTTTATAATCACGTAAGCTATTTGATACACCTGAAACAAAGGAGAATAGTTTTAGAGAAAATTAGTTTGCTAATATTACATGATGTGTATAGTATGAACACAGTTTTCCCATTCTATACTATTTCATAACAAAATCAAGTATACATAAAACAAAACACGTACTTATGGTTTTGTAAGATGACAGATTTTCCGAATAATGAAAGGTGGATTTAACTGAGTTCATATGTTGAGACACTAGTTCAATCTAAGTGAATTAACCTATATAGGGTGTTACAGAATGTTGTGAGGAGAATTTAAGAACAGATTCTACATGTGAAAATATGAAAAAAACATGGGTCCGGAAATGCTCCGTGTTCATAATAGGGGGTGGGGTGTTTGAGGTTTTTCGTCTTTATTAGTTTATTTTACATATATCGAAAACCCGTTGAGATCTTGGAATGAGTCTTGGTACACAAATGTATCATTAAAGGTCACATTTATATATACAACATTGTTTTCTAAAGCTCTTACTTCAGTGGCGTTCATGCAGGCTAGTAGTTATGTTCAGCGAAAAAACTGCACACCACTGGTTTTAGCGAAAATTAGTCGGTTTCTTGAAGCCAGATTAATTCTGCTCAAGAAGTGCCTCGAACTTTTCCGTTCGTAGTAATGATGTATTTTATTTTGTATTTTATTTGTACTCATTTTCAGGAAACAGTGTATACATTTCGATCAATCAAATGCTGGAAATGACTTCCCTGTGATTCAATATATGCTCTAAATCGCCTTTTTCGCATATTTCTTGTGACTCTTTGGAATATTTGAAGTCCGTCTAATCTTGTGGGTTAAGTGAAGGGTCCAACCTGATAATTTTGAACTACTCCTGTTCATACATTGATTGAAAACTGCTGTTGGTGTCGCGATTGATGAATAATATGTGGATTATCATCTGCCTTGTAATGTTCATTGTTGAAATGAAAAATTTCATTTCTGGTAAATGAAGCTTGGTCCGTGATCAGAATAAACGAAATAAAATGCCCATCTTTCGCATTTCTTTGTCTTAACCACTGGCAATAATGCAATCTGGCTAGAAAGTCTCCTTCAGAAAGGGGTTGTAGATTCTGTAAATGGTAAGGATCGAGCTGGTACCCGTGGAGTATTCGCCATACATGAACGTGGTTGGTATTCCCCAATTCGTGTGGTAGACGCCTTGTACTTCCTTCGGGATTTTGTTCAACCGCTCTTGAGACATTTTCCTCATGTTTTACTGTTTGAGCAGTTCTTGGTGCCCCACAATTAACAAAATTATCTGTTTTTCTCAAACGTTTATAAACACAAAGGTGTTTGCACAAGGTATTTGACGATCAGGTAATGCATCTCCATAGAGACGCCTTGCTTCGTACGAATTTTCATTCGCTTTTCCATAACTAAAATGAATGTCTACCAATTCTTCAAACGAATAATTCACCATAGTAAGTACTTATTTTGTAGAGAACTTGTTACAAATCAACTGAAACAACAAAAATTCAAATCGCTAGTCACTTTATGTCATTCCTTTTTGTTTTCGTTTGACAAGAAATTTATGACGTTCACAAAGATGCCAACTAGATTAATATTTTTTAATTACGATTCTGAAAACACATCATTGTACTGATTATTAAAATAATTTTTATTCCGAAAAGGGTGGGTCAGAAGAAAAAAGTCCGAAAAAAATCATAATTTCTTTAACAGCACCTTATATGTTGAAAGTTGGACAAAATTTGAGAATTTTTTATCAACATTTAATACATGTAACGTGTTTAGCACATGGTCTCAACAGAGTAGCGGAAACTATGAGAAACCAATTTCCTTTACTTAATGAATTAATTTAAAATTTTGAAAAATTATTCATCAAGGCACCTTTGAGGGTGCAACTTTATAGAGATAAGTTACCAGGAATTCTTTTATCACCACAACCAATTATCACCATGTGAGGAACTTGGTTAAATGCTGCTATTTTTTAAGCGCAATATTTTGACAATTTGGAAGGAATTATTTTAGATATTGTTGATAGTTTCCAATGTGTTTTAAGATCTCAGGAATTACTCAGCAATAATACAGCTGCTCAATAATTAGTTTTTATAAGATTTAATTATAGTTTTATGCCACACTTGATACTAGCCCTAGAAAAAAGGTCCAAATCACTTATCAAATCCGTAGAAATTCAAAAGACTTTTCAGAGAAATGTGAAAACGTGCAAAGAACTATGAGAAGTAGAGTTCACGGGAAACTAGAAAACGTGAAACAAAAAAGTGTGGGCTATAAATATCTAACAAATATTTCTAGCTGAAATAATATCACACGATTTTGATCAGCATTTGGGTACAGCATATTGCATAAATTGAAATTATGTCTCATAACATCTGTTGATATAAAACGCAGCTCTTCGCTGTATAAAAATATTTTTACTCATAAAAGACATTCCTTTTTAACTGAAAATTTTGAAAAACATATAATAATATATTCCAGTCATAGTGTGATGGAATAATTTTTATTTTATATGTTGAATTCTAGGTTAAATTGGAGATCGTATTTCAATGCAATTTGATGTAATATAAAAATGTGTTGTGAAAAATGTCGTTCCTTTATATTTAATACGTTCTGTTCTTCAGAAAAATTAGTATTCACTTTTTTGTATTCGATAATCTTTCTAAGGTGGAACGATTCTGCATAATTCAATAAGAAAGATAGGGCTATTTATTCTCACATTTTTGCAAAGTTCAATAGATATATCCATATTTTGAGCATTTTCAAGAAAATATGTGCATATTTTCAATGAAGACTAGCATAAATATGCGCATATATTAACATTTTTTTCCTGCATATTTTCCGCACTTTAATCATAACATATAACGTATTCCTGCAATGGTTATAAATACGATATTCTGAGTTATATAATCACCTGTGACTATAACAATTCCTTCTCGTTAAGGTTGCGATGCATCTCTTTGAAATTCAACCGATAGGTATACTTTCCATCTGGATTTTCTTTAGAAACCTTGTCCTGATTCCAACCCTGACAACTTAAGGTCATCGATAGTATTAATCTCAATTAATTGGCAGAACTCCTATATAAGGAGGAACGTTGCGTAATCTTGAGTTGTTTGATATTCATCAAGTAGCCGCTCAGCGTTTAAGGACTATAAGAGACAGCGGGAGCAATCCTAATAGATTCAGAACACGTTTCCGGTGTACAAACTACACAAAACAGAGTGCAGTGAGATGCAGCGCCACACGTGTACTTGAACTTTAACCCAGCACACACTCATTCTTCATAATCCGAGTGTACTTCCTCGGAGACTTGCAATGATACATTATTATGTGAGTGCACTCTGCTCGCGAATATTTTAGCAAACTCACTTCTTTATACTTGTATGCAATGCGGAATAGACCAGTAGCTCTTGGTGAGATAACAAGATTGGTTGCTTCAATAAATTTTATCATGCTCAAATGCAATATGCATAACTCAAGGCATAAAAATTACATTGGGACGTCGACAGTCTTCATGGGATATAGGACCAGTTTGTTCGTGAATGTTTGTGGTCAGTGAATATCATTGTTTTTTATTAGTCATGCATGTTGAAGAACAAATTGTACGAGAATTTTCATTGACCTTCTTATTCACTCTCATAAGTTCAGGTGAATCGTTGGAAATTCATTAGAAATATCGCATTTTTTGCTCAAAATGACCTGAACAAAAATGCTAAAAGTTGACAAAAGCCCCGTTTGCAAAATGTGTTGCAAACTCCGTAGCTAACCGAACTTTTATGAACCTATTTTATGTTCGCTAACGTGAGTGAGTTAAACCATTATTCATTCGGCAAGGAGGTATCATGGGAGGTAGTGTGTTCAAAGATTATTCACATAGGGGAGGATTCCTTTGGAACGGACATTCCCTGTATTTTGAATGTCACTTTTCGTGTGAACTTTCGAGACAAGATCCTCCGTTATGAGTAGTGCTCGGAAAATATGCAAAATGCATATTAAGTGCATATTTGCATGTTTTGAATAAATTCTATAAGTACATATGCATTTATTAAAAGTGCATATTTTCAGGTATTTTAGAATTTCTGCAGAAAATGAAAATTTTCAATATGGACAAACATCTGTGGAAACAGGTAATGAAATAAGCCAAGTAGTTATCCCTCGGAAGTACCCCATATCCGTATTAGCATAATACGACAATAGACCCCTCTGAGGGCTAAGCCAATTGCCGTCATAAATTCAATATGGTTTTCCCCGAAAGCTTAACAAATTTTCAGAATTTGTGCAACCAAGATACCCTAATCGCAATCGTCTTTAGATTTGATAAGTGGAGGAGACTATTGACATTGAGTCAATGAAATCACACCTTTAGGGCACTGTGTTAAAATTATTTTTAGCAAAGGTGTAAACGTGGTCTTGACACTGACTTGCATAGATTGTTTTGTTCGGCATAAATTGATAAGTTATTTTTTATTTTATGTTGAAAATGTAACGTTTTACTCTGATCTTTTTCAAGAAAAATTCAAAAAATAGTTTATAGGAGACACTTCGGGAAACAAATTTTATAAAATTCTAATATGCAGTATGTTCGGTTAAGGCTGTTCCCAAGATCAAAATTGACTGAGGAAGCCACCCTTTGTTTTACATCCTGTATATAAAATTTTAGTAAAGGTGAAAACCAATCAAATTAGTCTCAAACTGGGGAAGTAGTACAAGATTATTGATTAATTTTTTTATTTCCAATTTCCAGATTGTATGTGAAGAAAAGTATCAAGTTGATCAACATTTGGGCACTGCAACGCATAAATCTATATATATCTTTGGAGGAAACATTTTAGTAATCCCTGTGTGCGACGTTGATGTTATGGTCTCTACTGAGCTTCTATTTTTCTCACATTTTATGTTTATGCCTCGACCTTTTGATGTAACTTTATGTGATCCATAATTTGTTAGTTTTCACGCGAATGCTATAAGTTTCAGAGTTTTCCGCATTAATTAGAGTAGAAGACACACATCATCTAGATTATTCCCAATATTTGTGATACCAATAACATAATTAATGCACATATGTTAATTTATTTTCCTATACAAACTCAAAATATCTGATAAATCAGAAGACCTATTTCTTGAAATTTAAGCCGTTCTGAGAATGACAACAGCACAATGTATCATAACAATGTTGTTAAATTAAAGATTAAATTATATGCAGATTGGATTTATTCACCTTCATCTACGAATATGATTTGAGTAGATTTATTATATTTTTTCAATGGACCACACTGTTGCCTATTTCATTGATGATTCTTGACCCAAGTATGAATAATATATGAATTCTTGGGCAAATAGGTCACACTAACACGTATGTTTATTATTTACGTCTTCACGTACGTTTCGGTCTCAACACAATCATCAGAAAATCTATTAATGTCTTCTTAAAACTAATTGTATAAAGCACGAGTCGCATTAGTTTCAATTAAAAATGCCCACGTCGCCGTAACGAACGGAAGCACGAATAATCGAAATTGTAAAGCATTAATGTTCTAAGTATATGAACATGTATCAAGATGCCACTGCATAGCAATCTACCTCTATGGTTGAATAAAACTAAAACCATACTCTCAAGTATCCACTTCCAAACCATATGTTGAAGATTTATGAGGTAATAGGAAAAGGTTATCACACCTCACTAGAAATACTGTTATTTCAGCATTCTGCCTGAAATATACTCACAACATAATAAAAAGGCACGTAGGAATTTGCAATGGTTTTAATTAATTGAATTAGTATAAATTTGACCTAATGATTGAACGTTAGTTCTACGATTACAGACGTTTCATGTTAATCATCTCCAGGATCTTTTACAATAATTGGTTTCTTTAGTTATAATATTAACATTTGTGTAATCGAATTGATTATATTCAGAACAATGTGTAACAAGGGCGGTGGAATTGAATTTATATAGATACTGTGTGGGTTTCTCTATCTTTAGGCATTGAAGGCTAAGTATTTTTCAAATCTAAAACCTTCAGTACTTGAATATAAATAAACCCATACTGTATATAAATTAAATTGTTTAGATTACCATGGGATATATGGTCACAAGTATAGTACTAGAAACAAAAACTTTCACCGCCATTGCTAAGCATTGTTTTTATTATAACCTTCAATTCAATTTTAAGAATGTTAATATTTCAACTAAAGAAACCAATTACTATAAAAGATCTATCCTGGAGATTATTCAGAAGAAACGTGACTCTAAGTCACAGATGTTCATTCATTAAGTCAAATTTATAGTAATTTGAATAATGAAACCCTTGCAAATTCCTGTAAATGCAAATGCGTTTTTAAAAGTATACATTTCTTGTAAGGCTGACAATATTTTCCTATTATCTCATAAATCTTCAACATCTGGTTCAAATGGGGACACTTGAACGGATTATAGTTTGGTTTCAGTCTTATCCAAACATTGCATGATATGACTTCGAATATTGGACGTACATTACTATGCAGTGGCTTTTTGATACATATTCATATACTTATGACATTAATGTGTTCCAATTTCGATTACACGTGTTTCTATTCGTTTCGACGACGTGGGCATTTTTAATTGAAATTAATGCGATACGCTTTAATACGCAATTAGTTTTAAGAAATCCCGTTTTAGACGTTGATACGTTTTCTGATGATGGTCAAAAAACCGGAACGTACGTAAAGACTAAAAGCATATGTGTTAGTGTGAACTATTTCCAGAGAATTTAGATATAGTTGCTTATTTCCGAATCTTCTTTATTCCCATATTACTATAAACTTCTCGTTCACTATTCATATTATCGAATCCTTCCTTCATACATCTTATTGATATGTTAAAAAAACATGTTTGATCTAGTTGAAACGGGATTGAATAATAGTGAAGCTGAATAGCATCTCTTCTCTTGTATCAAACTACAAGATTAAACTCGAGAATGTCAGATCCATGAAATATGTTGCTATTTTCGAAAATGTATAGAATTTCGTAAAAGAGGAGCGATATAATTTATTATGTGTTTTATTCCCAGAAGGGTTGTGGAAACATGCAAGGCACGTACAATGATAGGGAAGTATTTCATAGTTATTATCTAAAGTCCATTCCAAGCAGGATGAAGAGGCATATAACCTCGTCGTCAGATCAAGTTACTTCGTACACCTGGTCATAGATGATAGCTCCAAATAATTAACGGATACGCTCTGTAATTGGTTGTTTGATCTTTCAAAGGAATCTAGTCTGGCCTCAACGATTCTCTATCTACTGCTACTAATTTTCTAGTTAGTATCGGTATATAACGTTACCATGACATGTTATGCCTTTTTTCTCAATTAAATCATATTTATCGTGTGTATAGCTGATATATCTTGGATAAACTAGGAATTCGTAATAGAATGTATAACACATTACGTAATCATGCGAAGTCAGTAGCGCGACCACCAAGAATATAGGTACACGAAAATGAAAATGTTTCGATAGATGAAAATATAATAAATAATTCGATTCCTCCTACAATTTTGTATATTCTATCGTCCTGTGGAAGAAACAATACACGAATGAGAAATATGAGCTGTGAATGAATTTCACTGAGCGTGTATTATTTCCTTGTTTCATGATGATATACATATACTAGGGTGTCCCTTATATAGGTGAAAACAATTTTTTTTCAGATATCGAAATGCATACCTCCTATTTCTTTTTAAACTACCCAGACTTACTTAAATACAAAATTTGATCTTCCTACGCCAACGTTAACCCGTGCCGAAAGAACTCTGAAGATTTTGAGAATTGCTGTTTTCAACCCTTTCCGTTATATAGCTAAATCAATTGAAATATTGGAATATTTATGGAATATCCATTAAAAGAAGATGAAATTACATATCAGGAAGGATATTTTCTTTTGAGGGTCTCTTTTTTACAGACTGGATACAGATTTCTATGCTCCTGAACACAGCGTAGAAAAATTGCTTTGCTCTGATCAAACCATGAAAATCTTGCATAAGTTTTACACCTCTTTCAGCCGTATCATTAACTGCCCTTGAAGAAAGCACTTTCCTTTTCGCCTCTGAATAGGCAACATCTTCATCCCATGTAGAAATGGGTCTCTGGAGGAAATTCTTATCAATTTTTAATCGAGAAAATAAATTCGTGCTCTTGACAGACACAAAATCACTTAATGATTTTCTTGCAACAATGAATAAGGCAGTATTATTGACAATTTATTGAAAACAGTATAAAAAAAGTACTATTTATTATATTCCTCATTACTATACAAATAATCAGACGTATCTTCTTCAGATGGAACGTATCTCTTCCCAGAACCATAAAAACACTCTCTTTGGAAATTCACTACAATGTTCGTTTTGGTTTGTTCATAAACTTCAGCATCAAAGAATGATAAAACGGCAAATTCTTCTGACAAGTACCAAAGATGTTGAATAAGCTTGCTCAGGGCTGCTTTGGAGATCGATTTGTAAACAGTTCCACATCCCTTAAGCCTCTTTAAAAAGCACAAATCTTGATTTGGTGCCTTCACCGCCAGACTGAATCCAAGCCATGGTTTCACATACCGCAATGAATAAACAGACGTTTTGAAGTGCTCGCTTATCCTTGGCGCTAATTTTGAACTGGGATTGCAACAAACATATCTTTAAAGAGTAAGCTCTAGCTATCCACCTTGCTTGATGCATCGTTCCAGGAGGTCTAATTTCGATTTTTTTTCACTGCCTCCTCCTAAGAAAATAATAGATAGTTCAATCAGTTCCCGATGATCGTTACGTCCAATGGTTTCTAGCAGTTCTTGATTATAAAATCTCAACAAATCTTCTATTGTTGTATTACAAAAATGTCGTGTGACGATATCGGTATATATTTCAATGGCAGCAGAGATATTAGTTTTCCAGTTGTCTTTTTGAACAGTGGGATATCAGGGCTACTTGTGACTTGGTGGATTTTGTTTCGAACACACAGTTCAAAACCAGTTCGTAAACGTGATGGCGGCAAGCAAAGAGTAGTAATTCCCTGTCTAGTTTTTGTTCCAAAAGTTCACAAGCTTTTTTCAATCACCCTGTATTAGACGCAGTTGTGTCACAGCACATTATTTGTACTTTGTTATCGAGGTTCCAGTTATAAAGTGCGATCAACACAGCTTTAGCTTGATTCTGGTCAAGAGAGCTCTCCAGTTTGGGTACAGCCAGAAGTTGTTCCTTTCCTCCGAATGAAATTAGAATTGGCAGGCGTTCTTCTTTGGAACTTCTCACGTCAAGTCCAGGTAATAATTTCTCATCCCAGTGAACGGTCATTATCCTGAAAATCTGATTTTATAGATTCCGCTCTATCTTTTCGATTCTGTGTGCGAATACGTTGAATAGACGATTTGTTTATCGGAAAATCATCACAGCTAAGATCTAATGCTTCTACTACAGCCTGAAGTATATAGACAGAACCCCTTATGCATAATTGACATCTACCTAAAGCTACAACTAACTTAGGCGTGATAAAGTCTTTCCTCCCTCTTTTTGTAGTAGTTTCAGAATTTACCATTTGAGAGGTGGATGCCAAGGGTTCCTCAAGGCTTTCATGAGAGCTGGTAAGTTCATCGTGATGTCCTTGCGTTTGAATAGAATCTTGCGTAGTAACAGATGACGATAAACATCCGAAACACATTTGCTTTTTTTCTCTTCATTTAATTTCCTTTGTCTTGCCCTTTCTTCTTTCCCGGCTAACATTCTGTCTACACCCGCTAAACACCCTGGACGTCCTGGTTCTCTTTGTTTTTGTGAAAATATTCTATCTTCTTCAATTTTCATCCGTTCCAAGGCATCAGCGTGTGCTATATCAAATAAATTATCTAAAATCTTCTCAACGTCTTCCTCACGGCGCTTGTATATATCTTATATTTTTTTAGAATATTTTTGCAACTCCCTCCGAGCATGGTGAAGATCCACAAGTTTTTTTACACAGTCAGGTATAGCTCTGGTAGGGATTCTAGCTTTTTCCCAAAATATAATACACTTCTGAATGACGAGATTAGCGCTTCCACTAACAGTCAATTCAACTTCGCAAATGTTTAAAAAAAGTACTGCAAGAACTTGACAATTAGACGGTAAGTTTGCGCCTGTTATTTGATAATTTACGTCACCAACTAAGAAAACACATTTTTTATTGCTTCTTAATTCCACTCTCATCTTTTAAATGTAAAACAATACGTGTTAATCGCGAGAATTTTTGAGAACAACTGACCAATGTCGTGAATACGCACCGCTACTGCCGCCCAACATGTATGAGCATGATTCGATGCAAGTCGGCATGGGTTATCGTACTCCAAATAAGGTAAAAATTCATTTCCGAGTGTTTTAGAGGCAAATGAACAAAACTAAGACCTATGCGTTAGAAATTTGAAACTTTGGAAAATAAGGGACACCCTAACATATACAATAGAAAAAATTACGAATTGACAATGTCACAAAATAATCAAGATTAGAGTGATTTTCGGGTAATTTCGGGTCACTAAACACGAATTTAATGTTATTTTTTGGATGAAAGGTTAATTTAGTCATTTCATTTGGTTCCAGAATTAACAAAAAAAATCTCAAAATAATCAAGACTGGAGTCATAATTTAAGGTTGCTGAACACGAATTTGATGTTACTATTTGGATCAAATAATAATTTATTTATTTAATTGATAATTACTCACTTGGCGAATCAACAGAAAATATTCAAAGTTTTAAAATAATCAAGATTACAGTCAATTTCGGATAATCTGAAGTAGTTAAATATGAATCTAATGTGATGTAAATTCGGTAACTAAGTAATTAATAATTGAATAATTAAATTAACCTTCAATTCAAAAACTTACACCAAATTCGTGTTTAGTGACCCGAAATTAACCGAAAATGACCCTAGTCTAGATAATTTTTAAAATTTCCATTTTTGGGTTGATTTGCTAATTAACAAATTGTTATTTAACTAATTGGATTAACAGCCAATCAAAAAAATAACATCGAATTCGTATTCAGCGACCTCAAATCACCTGAAAATGAATCTAATCTTGATTATTTTGAAAATTTCAATTTTGTTGTTTATTAGCAGATAAATAACTTA
Source organism: Endomychus coccineus (assembly GCA_958510875.1). Taxonomy (NCBI): domain Eukaryota; kingdom Metazoa; phylum Arthropoda; class Insecta; order Coleoptera; family Endomychidae; genus Endomychus; species Endomychus coccineus. The sequence goes on from OY294069.1 coordinate 51,221,028, forward strand.
CAAATTGTTATAAACCTTAAATTTACATTGTTTATTGATCAAATAACTGCAATTTCTCACTTTACCCGCTAAAAATTGATGGAAAATAGCGTTTTTAATTTTTTTTTATATATTGTTAGGTATAACACATCATTTTTCGGCCAATATTTATTGTTTATCAACAATCTGAGACATTTCCCCCTATGTAGCTATTTCAGACTTTGATCTCGAGGCCAAAACGAATCGAATGAGCCCTCTTACATCAAAATCGGTATTTTACCTCAAATTCTCCGCATTTGGGTTGATTTTGGCATTTATTTCCTGGACTATACCTTCAATCTGTCGCAATAGAATAACAAGAGAGATTTCGGATGAACACCGACCATATAGAAAGATGAACTCGTAAATGTGACATCATCAATCAGACGAATAGCTCTCTTCTGGATATAATCCAAGAGCTTCAGCATATTTTTGGGAGCCAAACTCCAAATTTGTAAACAGTACTCCAGGACAGGTCGAATCTGTGGTTTTTAGATTATGCGGAGCTGCTCGGATGTGAAGTATCTCTTGGCACGGAATAGGAAACCAAGTTTTTGTGAAGCGGTTTTCGCAATGGACCTCACATGATCATTCCATGAGAGAGTGCTGTTGGTGGTGATTCAGAGCATGGATAGGGTAGATTTCATAGGAATAAATGTACCTGATATCATCATATTAAGGATGTCGGATCCACCTTCCTGGAGAGCATACAAGCTTGAGTTTTGGTTGCATTAAACTCTACTGGATTATCAAATCTTATTCAAAAACCGTAGCCAGATCTCCATTAATTGCATCAACCTGTCTCCATCTCGTTCCTCTAGTTTCATTTGGTGATGACTTTAGATGAGAAAGCAGTATGAAGTGTACCATCATCTGCAAAGCTGTGGATGGGACTGGTAGTCACCTCAAACAGATTTGGGGAAGGAGCAAAGTTGTTGACAAGACAGATTTCTGTAGAACACCAGAGTTGATAGTAATTGTATCGTAGGATACTCCTCCAACCACCACATGGAAAGAAAATTCGATAGTAAGCGATAAAGTTGAGGCGGCAAACAGTATGACGAAAGTTTCCCAAGAATGCCTTGATGCCAGACTCGGGTATATCGAATGCAACAGCTAGAGATTCCTGCCATACATGTTATGTAGGCAAGCAGGTCTCCTGTTAATCTCTGCTTACGAAAGTCATATTGCCGGCCATTCACGATTTTGGAGCTCTCTAGGTATCCAATCAGCTCGATGTCTATTGCTTTGATCATTCTGACATTCGATAAGCTTTGGTTTCATTTTGGCGTTATATGCCTCTTTCGAAGGACGTTTAAGGCATATGTTTGCTGACAGCAAAACTACACTTTATCAACAAAAAACTCAGTGGCTTCAATTTGCATAATTTGACTGGACTATTAGATGTAGGTAGAACATTATTCAAAGATTTTAAGTATTTTTTCAATAGGAGATGATGTACATATTGTTCAAACATATCCCTATAATTGAATTTTGGAGAAATTCCTATTCAAACCAGAATAAAGCCGAGATTTCGTTTTCAAATACCTCTGAACGCTACATTCATTTGTACTAATCTGTTGGAAGAAAGAATTTCCGGAAACTTGTTTCAAGTACCTATCAATTCATTTGTATACGAAAGCATAAAAAACTGTTTGAAATATATTCCAATTAACAGTGAAAAACGAAAATTTATAAGTACGAATGCTGAATAAATAAAGTCAACGTTTGTTTAGATCAGATCGTAATGGAATTTTTATTCAAAGCGGAACTTTATTCAGATCCGATTTAGGTTTTAATTATGTTCACTTTTTACGAGTATTCACTTTGATTTAATCATGTTTCAAATTATTCTATTCACACTGTGAGTACTGTAACACATGAATATGTCTGCTTATGATATATTTTTCGAGTAATGCGTGAGTCATATCAACCTCTGCTGGTCTACGATCTTTTCCATTTGTGAGTTTTGATTCTCCTAAAATGTTTCTTCAATCTAACCTACGATAATGTCACATATATATTGGTACATAGACGTCTAAATATAATTAGTTATATCATAATAAGGTCAAATTTACATTTATACATATACCTACGCTACATTTGAATCCGAATAATTTCAAATACCTAGATGTGCTAATGTAGACGTGAAATTAACATATTATATTAACCAACTTGGACGTTTCAATGTGAAAATCAAATTATGAATCTACTCAGTTTCATGAGCAGTTTATTATAGTGATTTTTATTAGAAAGAAATATGGAAGAAATATCTTTTAACTTTCCTCACATATCCGATTTGTGTATTTCTGAATCGATCTAGACTTTTGACATGCATGTGTCTGTCTGACGCCAACATCGATTCATCGATAGAACGTGTCACGAAAATAAAACTCATAAATTAGCAAATGACAATGTCAATATATTGTAGTAAAAATACACCAGTGAATGTAGATAAGGAATCAACTTCAAAATGTACCTGCGACATTTATCCTCCAGATTCTCATTTAATATTAAAGAGCATAAGTTAAAAAAATCACTTCTGGTACAACTGAGAGGCATCTATTAAACCTCATTACAGATCTCATGCCTCGTCGCCGTGATGAAATACCTACACCAATCGTGTTTTGATTGGTCTGCAGCACAATGATAGTTATCTATCAGCTCATAACAGTTCATACAATAAACACTTTACTGAAATGGCGTGATTATCATGACAAGATTTATCATGAACTGTAAGGATACACCTTCGAAATGGTTAGTGATGTTATTGTCCACCGAACATATTTCGTAAGCTATGGTCGCCGGTTAATGTAGCAGTATTGATAATAATGATAATAATAATAATAATGAACAATCTTTATTCATGAGACAAAGAGCTGAGTATTGAAATATTCTATTATTGCTATTAAAAGACAAAAGTGAAAAAACATATAACAAAAAGTATTGTGATTATATAAAAATCAAATTTGTACCAGAAGAAATAGTAGTAGATTTTGAGATGTCTATTCATAAAGCAGTGTTAGAAATTTATCCAAATGCTAAAATTACTGGGTGTCGATTCCACTTAACTCAAGCATGGTACAGAAAAATTCAAAATCTAGGTTTATCAAAAGAATACCTAGACAAATATTCAGAGATTGGAAAGTGGCTTCATGATAGTTTTGGTGTTTTATTTTTGGAACCAAAGAACGTTGACGATTTTTATTTTTTTGAGCTTTACGAAGTTAACCCAGTAGATGAAAGACTTGAAAAATTTTCTAATCACCTTCTAGAAAATTATTGGACAGATAATAATTCGAAATTTCCACCACACATATGGGCTGATGCCGTTGCTGCATTAAATAAAACTTGGAAATCGTTTCATTCCCATTTTAATGCATACATGTACCAAACGCATCCTTCTTTATTTATTTTTGTAGACGCACTTCTTAAAGTACAAACTGAAATCTATATTAAATGCAACAGTGTTATCGAAATTCATAAATTTAAAAATATAGACACTAAGAAACGTCATAATTTTGTTAATTCTAAAATTATAGAATATAAAAATAGTAAGTTGTCCAAACTGCAATATGTTAAATAATATCGCATTATTATGCAATTACTTAAAATAGTACAGTGTAAATATAATTTTGAATATGTTCCTCATATGTACCTATATGTATTATGTATATTTTAAACTAATGAATCTTGTTTTAATATTAAATCAGTCTATTTCTTGCGAGCAGAGGGAGGTATTATTATTCCGAGTATGAACATTTTAAAAGTGAATCTGTTTATCTCTGTGCCGAGCTTGAGAAATTTTATTTCGTATACCCGAGACATGTGCCTAGTTTGTATTACCCCAACAAATTGGGGTGTATGATTCTAGCCTTCCAGATTTTATCAATATTTTTATTACATATTATGTTATCTAGTAGTAAAAGCATCATTGACAGTCAGATATTTCACCAAATTTCGTTGAGTACTTTTGCTCCGATTTCAAATCATTTTAGCCCTTCACCCAAAAATCTTTATTGTTTTCCAAATACATATGATTATTGTCTTTATGGTGTATTCTTCATAGAACATTCTGTCAAATTCCGATCAGCCCACAAAATACATATTGCCACTTTGTTAACAAAAATGGCTTCATATTCTAATTAGCAGAGTACAAAAATATATAGTGCGGAAGTTTGAACTAAATCTTCCGATTTGTTGAAAAATAATTGGGGAAAAATTATAAAATGGAATTGAATAAGATGTGATGCATAATTGTCATCAATGGAGTTATATTCTTAGTCAATGAATATAGCGACAGAAATATCTCTAATGAGTAATGCAAAATGACTAATGAATAATATTTCTTCCATTCATTTATATCTAATCTCATACATTAGAGATGGATGTGTTGTTTCCGTTCCGTTTTGAAAGAGCAATAATTTAGCACAATTATTCCCTTGTGCAATAAACCGCGAAATCTTTTATTATTAGCAGTAAATAAAGGCATGAAATTGATTTATACAACGCCTTTATTTGTAACTAATCCAAAGAGCGTGTTATCTCCGATCACTATTCAACTGTTTGTCCGCTAGCTAAATGCACACGCTTGTCCAAGGCGGCTACCATCATTTGATACCTATCTGCAACTTCTTCTTATGTGGTCTCTAAAATTACTAACTAAAACCACCTGCAACATTAAATTTAAATAATTATTTATGCCCGAAGTGAATCAATTAAATACCGTATCGAGGATGATATGACAAATTATGAGGCATACTATCATCGATAATTTTTATTGAACACCTTCCATATCGATCTAGAGAGACCTATACTACCTTCCTGGATAAGATTGATTTCTAATAGGTGATTGATCAATTATTGACAGATTTAATTGTTTGTGTGGATCTTGGTAGCATAAAACTATACTGCCCTATTTACATCCAGCTGTGAAACATTTATCGAAGATGTTTGGAACCTTTCGCAATTAATTATTATTCATACTTTATGCCATCTATCCAGTCACGAGTACTACAACCACTTTCCATATACAGTACCAGTAAGTTATTCTATCAACAATAGGCTCGTTTGGTGCAAACGTAAATTAACATAAAAGTTTTCCACGCTTGCTGGCATCAAACAAATATCCCATAGGGAGTAAATTATTCACACAGAAAATTGATTTATCTTTTAAAGTAAAGGAGCCGAGTCTAAATATTTGTTCTTGGATGACGTGTGAATAGTAGTTAACAAATAATAACCCAGCCACTCATCATCCCGCGCATAAAACCGTTCTCACGAAATCCAGCTTTGGTATTTTTCAACTATCTTACCATAACAAAGCTATCCGTTACATAATTCTGTATGAGAAACGGAAGTTACAAACATATTCGGACTGCAGTTTTTTAATGTAATAAGCTCATTCCGAGTAAGGTATTTCACGTATGTACAAATCCTTTTGTGAGTGTGGTATTTGCAGGTTTCAATTATTGTAATAAATTCAATAAAGAGCTGTCAACTTGGAGAAATTACAGAGCTTTTTCATTTCTTTCAAGAAATATTTTGTAATAAAATTTAAAGGAATTCAGACTACAATATTCTCACATTCAGAAAGCTCACTATAAACAACTTTTTTTTTTATTTGCTCAATTATTTAATAAGGAAATCTATCTAAGTTTCGGCGATTATTGAATTCATTCAAATAGAATAACAAAATTAACACATAAATTTACACTTTGATTACTATATATTCCAACTGTTTCATCTGACATTGAGTTATTAGCTGCATATTACAACCAAGATATGATTCATCAATTTAGAACGGCAAAGGTATGTAGAGGAAAATCGTCAAATGTGGGTATAGATGGCACTGTACTACGGTAGTATATACAGGTCTGGGAACTCGAGGCTGTTTCCTATGTGAGAAGTGAGTCCGCTAAGCGTCATCTGTTGCATAGGTGGCGCGTCAGTCGAAGAATGATCTCCGACACGTACGCGACCGTGTTCTCTGGCAACTGTCATTGTTGCCTTGTAAACACGAGGAATCCCGGCGTTTTTAGAAAAAAATTGCGAAACCGTGCATTGTGCCGAAATGCAAAACGGGGTACAAAAATGTAAAGCAAGAAACTGTTTTTAAAGTGCCGAAAGATGCGGAAATGCGAAAAAAGTGGATGCTTGCGATTCCGGATAGAAATCGTTTTAACGAGGTCTTTTATGTGTGCGAGCATGTATAAAAAGGGGAAGTTATTTTCAAGGTGAGTAATACATTTTGACAAGAGTAACAGTTCTATTCCTCTCTCAAATCAGAACAGTAAATATTGCGTTACGAGAAAAAGTATTTTACTTGATAATGTGATTGTTGCCATACTTCGATCCACGCGCTAGCTGGTGGCTGAGCGAGGGACTAGGAGTTTGGCGACATGTAAGAAACTCATGTCAAACATACGAGTTCCCAGACCTGTATGTACGACTGTGCACTGTGCTCAGTGATTGTGAAAATATAATGTAACGTTTTCAGTATCTTTTATGTAATTTTGAATTTCATCAGGTGAGTTTACTTTTTATCGGTCAAGACTCAACAGTGTTTCCTAATGACATTCTGAATTAACTTATAGATGGATAATGTGGCTGTGATATGGGCTAACTTCATAAATAATGTAACGTTTTCAATGTCTTTTGTGTAATTTCAAATTTCATAACATGAGTTTATTTTTTCTATCGATCAAAAATCAACAGTGTTTCCGAATGACATTCTGAACCAACTTATCGATGAATAATTTGGCTTTGATGTGGGCTCATAGGTATTTCTTTCGAATGATGTCTTGTGAACTTAACCCTCCTTGATACCTAGACGATGTAGTTTTTCAATATGGGCTACCTTCACGGATAATGTAACATTTTCAGTGTCTTTTGTGCATTTCAAATTTCATCAAATGAGTTTATTTTTGTTATCGGTGGAAAACCAACAGTGTTTCCGAATGACATTCTGAACTAACTTATAGATGAATAATTTGGCTCTAATGTGGGCTTATAGGCATTCCTTTCGAATGATGTTAACTTAGCTTAACCTTTCTTGATACCTAGACGATGTAGTCACATTTGTAATCACATTCTGAACTAACTTATAGATGAATAATTAGGCTTGAATATGGGCTTATAGGCATTCCTTTTGGATAATGTTTTGTGATCTGAACCTTCATTGATACCTAGACGATGTAGTTTTTCAATATGGGCTACCTTCATGAATAATGTAACGTTTTCAGTGTCTTTTGTGTAATTTCAAATTTCATCAAATGAGTTTATTTTTGTTATCGGTGGAAAACCAACAGTGTTTCCGAATGACATTCTGAACTAACTTATAGATGAATAATTTGGCTCTAATGTGGGCTTATAGGCATTCCTTTCGAATGATGTTAACTTAGCTTAACCTTTCTTGATACCTAGACGATGTAGTCACATTTGTAATCACATTCTGAACTAACTTATAGATGAATAATTAGGCTTGAATATGGGCTTATAGGCATTCCTTTTGGATAATGTTTTGTGATCTGAACCTTCATTGATACCTAGACGATGTAGTTTTTCAATATGGGCTACCTTCATGAATAATGTAACGTTTTCAGTGTCTTTTGTGTAATTTCAAATTTCATCAAATGAGTTTATTTTTGTTATCGGTGGAAAACCAACAGTGTTTCCGAATGACATTCTGAACTAACTTATAGATGAATAATTTGGCTCTAATGTGGGCTTATAGGCATTCCTTTCGAATGATGTTAACTTAGCTTAACCTTTCTTGATACCTAGACGATGTAGTCACATTTGTAATCACATTCTGAACTAACTTATAGATGAATAATTAGGCTTGAATATGGGCTTATAGGCATTCCTTTTGGATAATGTTTTGTGATCTGAACCTTCATTGATACCTAGACGATGTAGTTTTTCAATATGGGCTACCTTCATGAATAATGTAACGTTTTCAGTGTCTTTTGTGTAATTTCAAATTTCATCAAATGAGTTTATTTTTGTTATCGGTGGAAAACCAACAGTGTTTCCGAATGACATTCTGAACTAACTTATAGATGAATAATTTGGCTCTAATGTGGGCTTATAGGCATTCCTTTCGAATGATGTTAACTTAGCTTAACCTTTCTTGATACCTAGACGATGTAGTCACATTTGTAATCACATTCTGAACTAACTTATAGATGAATAATTAGGCTTGAATATGGGCTTATAGGCATTCCTTTTGGATAATGTTTTGTGATCTGAACCTTCATTGATACCTAGACGATGTAGTTTTTCAATATGGGCTACCTTCATGAATAATGTAACGTTTTCAGTGTCTTTTGTGTAATTTCAAATTTCATCAAATGAGTTTATTTTTGTTATCGGTGGAAAACCAACAGTGTTTCCGAATGACATTCTGAACTAACTTATAGATGAATAATTTGGCTCTAATGTGGGCTTATAGGCATTCCTTTCGAATGATGTTAACTTAGCTTAACCTTTCTTGATACCTAGACGATGTAGTCACATTTGTAATCACATTCTGAACTAACTTATAGATGAATAATTAGGCTTGAATATGGGCTTATAGGCATTCCTTTTGGATAATGTTTTGTGATCTGAACCTTCATTGATACCTAGACGATGTAGTTTTTCAATATGGGCTACCTTCATGAATAATGTAACGTTTTCAGTGTCTTTTGTGTAATTTCAAATTTCATCAAATGAGTTTATTTTTGTTATCGGTGGAAAACCAACAGTGTTTCCGAATGACATTCTGAACTAACTTATAGATGAATAATTTGGCTCTAATGTGGGCTTATAGGCATTCCTTTCGAATGATGTTAACTTAGCTTAACCTTTCTTGATACCTAGACGATGTAGTCACATTTGTAATCACATTCTGAACTAACTTATAGATGAATAATTAGGCTTGAATATGGGCTTATAGGCATTCCTTTTGGATAATGTTTTGTGATCTGAACCTTCATTGATACCTAGACGATGTAGTTTTTCAATATGGGCTACCTTCATGAATAATGTAACGTTTTCAGTGTCTTTTGTGTAATTTCAAATTTCATCAAATGAGTTTATTTTTGTTATCGGTGGAAAACCAACAGTGTTTCCGAATGACATTCTGAACTAACTTATAGATGAATAATTTGGCTCTAATGTGGGCTTATAGGCATTCCTTTCGAATGATGTTAACTTAGCTTAACCTTTCTTGATACCTAGACGATGTAGTCACATTTGTAATCACATTCTGAACTAACTTATAGATGAATAATTAGGCTTGAATATGGGCTTATAGGCATTCCTTTTGGATAATGTTTTGTGATCTGAACCTTCATTGATACCTAGACGATGTAGTTTTTCAATATGGGCTACCTTCATGAATAATGTAACGTTTTCAGTGTCTTTTGTGTAATTTCAAATTTCATCAAATGAGTTTATTTTTGTTATCGGTGGAAAACCAACAGTGTTTCCGAATGACATTCTGAACTAACTTATAGATGAATAATTTGGCTCTAATGTGGGCTTATAGGCATTCCTTTCGAATGATGTTAACTTAGCTTAACCTTTCTTGATACCTAGACGATGTAGTCACATTTGTAATCACATTCTGAACTAACTTATAGATGAATAATTAGGCTTGAATATGGGCTTATAGGCATTCCTTTTGGATAATGTTTTGTGATCTGAACCTTCATTGATACCTAGACGATGTAGTTTTTCAATATGGGCTACCTTCATGAATAATGTAACGTTTTCAGTGTCTTTTGTGTAATTTCAAATTTCATCAAATGAGTTTATTTTTGTTATCGGTGGAAAACCAACAGTGTTTCCGAATGACATTCTGAACTAACTTATAGATGAATAATTTGGCTCTAATGTGGGCTTATAGGCATTCCTTTCGAATGATGTTAACTTAGCTTAACCTTTCTTGATACCTAGACGATGTAGTCACATTTGTAATCACATTCTGAACTAACTTATAGATGAATAATTAGGCTTGAATATGGGCTTATAGGCATTCCTTTTGGATAATGTTTTGTGATCTGAACCTTCATTGATACCTAGACGATGTAGTTTTTCAATATGGGCTACCTTCATGAATAATGTAACGTTTTCAGTGTCTTTTGTGTAATTTCAAATTTCATCAAATGAGTTTATTTTTGTTATCGGTGGAAAACCAACAGTGTTTCCGAATGACATTCTGAACTAACTTATAGATGAATAATTTGGCTCTAATGTGGGCTTATAGGCATTCCTTTCGAATGATGTTAACTTAGCTTAACCTTTCTTGATACCTAGACGATGTAGTCACATTTGTAATCACATTCTGAACTAACTTATAGATGAATAATTAGGCTTGAATATGGGCTTATAGGCATTCCTTTTGGATAATGTTTTGTGATCTGAACCTTCATTGATACCTAGACGATGTAGTTTTTCAATATGGGCTACCTTCATGAATAATGTAACGTTTTCAGTGTCTTTTGTGTAATTTCAAATTTCATCAAATGAGTTTATTTTTGTTATCGGTGGAAAACCAACAGTGTTTCCGAATGACATTCTGAACTAACTTATAGATGAATAATTTGGCTCTAATGTGGGCTTATAGGCATTCCTTTCGAATGATGTTAACTTAGCTTAACCTTTCTTGATACCTAGACGATGTAGTCACATTTGTAATCACATTCTGAACTAACTTATAGATGAATAATTAGGCTTGAATATGGGCTTATAGGCATTCCTTTTGGATAATGTTTTGTGATCTGAACCTTCATTGATACCTAGACGATGTAGTTTTTCAATATGGGCTACCTTCATGAATAATGTAACGTTTTCAGTGTCTTTTGTGTAATTTCAAATTTCATCAAATGAGTTTATTTTTGTTATCGGTGGAAAACCAACAGTGTTTCCGAATGACATTCTGAACTAACTTATAGATGAATAATTTGGCTCTAATGTGGGCTTATAGGCATTCCTTTCGAATGATGTTAACTTAGCTTAACCTTTCTTGATACCTAGACGATGTAGTCACATTTGTAATCACATTCTGAACTAACTTATAGATGAATAATTAGGCTTGAATATGGGCTTATAGGCATTCCTTTTGGATAATGTTTTGTGATCTGAACCTTCATTGATACCTAGACGATGTAGTTTTTCAATATGGGCTACCTTCATGAATAATGTAACGTTTTCAGTGTCTTTTGTGTAATTTCAAATTTCATCAAATGAGTTTATTTTTGTTATCGGTGGAAAACCAACAGTGTTTCCGAATGACATTCTGAACTAACTTATAGATGAATAATTTGGCTCTAATGTGGGCTTATAGGCATTCCTTTCGAATGATGTTAACTTAGCTTAACCTTTCTTGATACCTAGACGATGTAGTCACATTTGTAATCACATTCTGAACTAACTTATAGATGAATAATTAGGCTTGAATATGGGCTTATAGGCATTCCTTTTGGATAATGTTTTGTGATCTGAACCTTCATTGATACCTAGACGATGTAGTTTTTCAATATGGGCTACCTTCATGAATAATGTAACGTTTTCAGTGTCTTTTGTGTAATTTCAAATTTCATCAAATGAGTTTATTTTTGTTATCGGTGGAAAACCAACAGTGTTTCCGAATGACATTCTGAACTAACTTATAGATGAATAATTTGGCTCTAATGTGGGCTTATAGGCATTCCTTTCGAATGATGTTAACTTAGCTTAACCTTTCTTGATACCTAGACGATGTAGTCACATTTGTAATCACATTCTGAACTAACTTATAGATGAATAATTAGGCTTGAATATGGGCTTATAGGCATTCCTTTTGGATAATGTTTTGTGATCTGAACCTTCATTGATACCTAGACGATGTAGTTTTTCAATATGGGCTACCTTCATGAATAATGTAACGTTTTCAGTGTCTTTTGTGTAATTTCAAATTTCATCAAATGAGTTTATTTTTGTTATCGGTGGAAAACCAACAGTGTTTCCGAATGACATTCTGAACTAACTTATAGATGAATAATTTGGCTCTAATGTGGGCTTATAGGCATTCCTTTCGAATGATGTTAACTTAGCTTAACCTTTCTTGATACCTAGACGATGTAGTCACATTTGTAATCACATTCTGAACTAACTTATAGATGAATAATTAGGCTTGAATATGGGCTTATAGGCATTCCTTTTGGATAATGTTTTGTGATCTGAACCTTCATTGATACCTAGACGATGTAGTTTTTCAATATGGGCTACCTTCATGAATAATGTAACGTTTTCAGTGTCTTTTGTGTAATTTCAAATTTCATCAAATGAGTTTATTTTTGTTATCGGTGGAAAACCAACAGTGTTTCCGAATGACATTCTGAACTAACTTATAGATGAATAATTTGGCTCTAATGTGGGCTTATAGGCATTCCTTTCGAATGATGTTAACTTAGCTTAACCTTTCTTGATACCTAGACGATGTAGTCACATTTGTAATCACATTCTGAACTAACTTATAGATGAATAATTAGGCTTGAATATGGGCTTATAGGCATTCCTTTTGGATAATGTTTTGTGATCTGAACCTTCATTGATACCTAGACGATGTAGTTTTTCAATATGGGCTACCTTCATGAATAATGTAACGTTTTCAGTGTCTTTTGTGTAATTTCAAATTTCATCAAATGAGTTTATTTTTGTTATCGGTGGAAAACCAACAGTGTTTCCGAATGACATTCTGAACTAACTTATAGATGAATAATTTGGCTCTAATGTGGGCTTATAGGCATTCCTTTCGAATGATGTTAACTTAGCTTAACCTTTCTTGATACCTAGACGATGTAGTCACATTTGTAATCACATTCTGAACTAACTTATAGATGAATAATTAGGCTTGAATATGGGCTTATAGGCATTCCTTTTGGATAATGTTTTGTGATCTGAACCTTCATTGATACCTAGACGATGTAGTTTTTCAATATGGGCTACCTTCATGAATAATGTAACGTTTTCAGTGTCTTTTGTGTAATTTCAAATTTCATCAAATGAGTTTATTTTTGTTATCGGTGGAAAACCAACAGTGTTTCCGAATGACATTCTGAACTAACTTATAGATGAATAATTTGGCTCTAATGTGGGCTTATAGGCATTCCTTTCGAATGATGTTAACTTAGCTTAACCTTTCTTGATACCTAGACGATGTAGTCACATTTGTAATCACATTCTGAACTAACTTATAGATGAATAATTAGGCTTGAATATGGGCTTATAGGCATTCCTTTTGGATAATGTTTTGTGATCTGAACCTTCATTGATACCTAGACGATGTAGTTTTTCAATATGGGCTACCTTCATGAATAATGTAACGTTTTCAGTGTCTTTTGTGTAATTTCAAATTTCATCAAATGAGTTTATTTTTGTTATCGGTGGAAAACCAACAGTGTTTCCGAATGACATTCTGAACTAACTTATAGATGAATAATTTGGCTCTAATGTGGGCTTATAGGCATTCCTTTCGAATGATGTTAACTTAGCTTAACCTTTCTTGATACCTAGACGATGTAGTCACATTTGTAATCACATTCTGAACTAACTTATAGATGAATAATTAGGCTTGAATATGGGCTTATAGGCATTCCTTTTGGATAATGTTTTGTGATCTGAACCTTCATTGATACCTAGACGATGTAGTTTTTCAATATGGGCTACCTTCATGAATAATGTAACGTTTTCAGTGTCTTTTGTGTAATTTCAAATTTCATCAAATGAGTTTATTTTTGTTATCGGTGGAAAACCAACAGTGTTTCCGAATGACATTCTGAACTAACTTATAGATGAATAATTTGGCTCTAATGTGGGCTTATAGGCATTCCTTTCGAATGATGTTAACTTAGCTTAACCTTTCTTGATACCTAGACGATGTAGTCACATTTGTAATCACATTCTGAACTAACTTATAGATGAATAATTAGGCTTGAATATGGGCTTATAGGCATTCCTTTTGGATAATGTTTTGTGATCTGAACCTTCATTGATACCTAGACGATGTAGTTTTTCAATATGGGCTACCTTCATGAATAATGTAACGTTTTCAGTGTCTTTTGTGTAATTTCAAATTTCATCAAATGAGTTTATTTTTGTTATCGGTGGAAAACCAACAGTGTTTCCGAATGACATTCTGAACTAACTTATAGATGAATAATTTGGCTCTAATGTGGGCTTATAGGCATTCCTTTCGAATGATGTTAACTTAGCTTAACCTTTCTTGATACCTAGACGATGTAGTCACATTTGTAATCACATTCTGAACTAACTTATAGATGAATAATTAGGCTTGAATATGGGCTTATAGGCATTCCTTTTGGATAATGTTTTGTGATCTGAACCTTCATTGATACCTAGACGATGTAGTTTTTCAATATGGGCTACCTTCATGAATAATGTAACGTTTTCAGTGTCTTTTGTGTAATTTCAAATTTCATCAAATGAGTTTATTTTTGTTATCGGTGGAAAACCAACAGTGTTTCCGAATGACATTCTGAACTAACTTATAGATGAATAATTTGGCTCTAATGTGGGCTTATAGGCATTCCTTTTGGATAATGTTTTGTGATCTGAACCTTCATTGATACCTAGACGATGTAGTTTTTCAATATGGGCTACCTTCATGAATAATGTAACGTTTTCAGTGTCTTTTGTGTAATTTCAAATTTCATCAAATGAGTTTATTTTTGTTATCGGTGGAAAACCAACAGTGTTTCCGAATGACATTCTGAACTAACTTATAGATGAATAATTTGGCTCTAATGTGGGCTTATAGGCATTCCTTTCGAATGATGTTAACTTAGCTTAACCTTTCTTGATACCTAGACGATGTAGTCACATTTGTAATCACATTCTGAACTAACTTATAGATGAATAATTAGGCTTGAATATGGGCTTATAGGCATTCCTTTTGGATAATGTTTTGTGATCTGAACCTTCATTGATACCTAGACGATGTAGTTTTTCAATATGGGCTACCTTCATGAATAATGTAACGTTTTCAGTGTCTTTTGTGTAATTTCAAATTTCATCAAATGAGTTTATTTTTGTTATCGGTGGAAAACCAACAGTGTTTCCGAATGACATTCTGAACTAACTTATAGATGAATAATTTGGCTCTAATGTGGGCTTATAGGCATTCCTTTCGAATGATGTTAACTTAGCTTAACCTTTCTTGATACCTAGACGATGTAGTCACATTTGTAATCACATTCTGAACTAACTTATAGATGAATAATTAGGCTTGAATATGGGCTTATAGGCATTCCTTTTGGATAATGTTTTGTGATCTGAACCTTCATTGATACCTAGACGATGTAGTTTTTCAATATGGGCTACCTTCATGAATAATGTAACGTTTTCAGTGTCTTTTGTGTAATTTCAAATTTCATCAAATGAGTTTATTTTTGTTATCGGTGGAAAACCAACAGTGTTTCCGAATGACATTCTGAACTAACTTATAGATGAATAATTTGGCTCTAATGTGGGCTTATAGGCATTCCTTTCGAATGATGTTAACTTAGCTTAACCTTTCTTGATACCTAGACGATGTAGTCACATTTGTAATCACATTCTGAACTAACTTATAGATGAATAATTAGGCTTGAATATGGGCTTATAGGCATTCCTTTTGGATAATGTTTTGTGATCTGAACCTTCATTGATACCTAGACGATGTAGTTTTTCAATATGGGCTACCTTCATGAATAATGTAACGTTTTCAGTGTCTTTTGTGTAATTTCAAATTTCATCAAATGAGTTTATTTTTGTTATCGGTGGAAAACCAACAGTGTTTCCGAATGACATTCTGAACTAACTTATAGATGAATAATTTGGCTCTAATGTGGGCTTATAGGCATTCCTTTCGAATGATGTTAACTTAGCTTAACCTTTCTTGATACCTAGACGATGTAGTCACATTTGTAATCACATTCTGAACTAACTTATAGATGAATAATTAGGCTTGAATATGGGCTTATAGGCATTCCTTTTGGATAATGTTTTGTGATCTGAACCTTCATTGATACCTAGACGATGTAGTTTTTCAATATGGGCTACCTTCATGAATAATGTAACGTTTTCAGTGTCTTTTGTGTAATTTCAAATTTCATCAAATGAGTTTATTTTTGTTATCGGTGGAAAACCAACAGTGTTTCCGAATGACATTCTGAACTAACTTATAGATGAATAATTTGGCTCTAATGTGGGCTTATAGGCATTCCTTTCGAATGATGTTAACTTAGCTTAACCTTTCTTGATACCTAGACGATGTAGTCACATTTGTAATCACATTCTGAACTAACTTATAGATGAATAATTAGGCTTGAATATGGGCTTATAGGCATTCCTTTTGGATAATGTTTTGTGATCTGAACCTTCATTGATACCTAGACGATGTAGTTTTTCAATATGGGCTACCTTCATGAATAATGTAACGTTTTCAGTGTCTTTTGTGTAATTTCAAATTTCATCAAATGAGTTTATTTTTGTTATCGGTGGAAAACCAACAGTGTTTCCGAATGACATTCTGAACTAACTTATAGATGAATAATTTGGCTCTAATGTGGGCTTATAGGCATTCCTTTCGAATGATGTTAACTTAGCTTAACCTTTCTTGATACCTAGACGATGTAGTCACATTTGTAATCACATTCTGAACTAACTTATAGATGAATAATTAGGCTTGAATATGGGCTTATAGGCATTCCTTTTGGATAATGTTTTGTGATCTGAACCTTCATTGATACCTAGACGATGTAGTTTTTCAATATGGGCTACCTTCATGAATAATGTAACGTTTTCAGTGTCTTTTGTGTAATTTCAAATTTCATCAAATGAGTTTATTTTTGTTATCGGTGGAAAACCAACAGTGTTTCCGAATGACATTCTGAACTAACTTATAGATGAATAATTTGGCTCTAATGTGGGCTTATAGGCATTCCTTTCGAATGATGTTAACTTAGCTTAACCTTTCTTGATACCTAGACGATGTAGTCACATTTGTAATCACATTCTGAACTAACTTATAGATGAATAATTAGGCTTGAATATGGGCTTATAGGCATTCCTTTTGGATAATGTTTTGTGATCTGAACCTTCATTGATACCTAGACGATGTAGTTTTTCAATATGGGCTACCTTCATGAATAATGTAACGTTTTCAGTGTCTTTTGTGTAATTTCAAATTTCATCAAATGAGTTTATTTTTGTTATCGGTGGAAAACCAACAGTGTTTCCGAATGACATTCTGAACTAACTTATAGATGAATAATTTGGCTCTAATGTGGGCTTATAGGCATTCCTTTCGAATGATGTTAACTTAGCTTAACCTTTCTTGATACCTAGACGATGTAGTCACATTTGTAATCACATTCTGAACTAACTTATAGATGAATAATTAGGCTTGAATATGGGCTTATAGGCATTCCTTTTGGATAATGTTTTGTGATCTGAACCTTCATTGATACCTAGACGATGTAGTTTTTCAATATGGGCTACCTTCATGAATAATGTAACGTTTTCAGTGTCTTTTGTGTAATTTCAAATTTCATCAAATGAGTTTATTTTTGTTATCGGTGGAAAACCAACAGTGTTTCCGAATGACATTCTGAACTAACTTATAGATGAATAATTTGGCTCTAATGTGGGCTTATAGGCATTCCTTTCGAATGATGTTAACTTAGCTTAACCTTTCTTGATACCTAGACGATGTAGTCACATTTGTAATCACATTCTGAACTAACTTATAGATGAATAATTAGGCTTGAATATGGGCTTATAGGCATTCCTTTTGGATAATGTTTTGTGATCTGAACCTTCATTGATACCTAGACGATGTAGTTTTTCAATATGGGCTACCTTCATGAATAATGTAACGTTTTCAGTGTCTTTTGTGTAATTTCAAATTTCATCAAATGAGTTTATTTTTGTTATCGGTGGAAAACCAACAGTGTTTCCGAATGACATTCTGAACTAACTTATAGATGAATAATTTGGCTCTAATGTGGGCTTATAGGCATTCCTTTCGAATGATGTTAACTTAGCTTAACCTTTCTTGATACCTAGACGATGTAGTCACATTTGTAATCACATTCTGAACTAACTTATAGATGAATAATTAGGCTTGAATATGGGCTTATAGGCATTCCTTTTGGATAATGTTTTGTGATCTGAACCTTCATTGATACCTAGACGATGTAGTTTTTCAATATGGGCTACCTTCATGAATAATGTAACGTTTTCAGTGTCTTTTGTGTAATTTCAAATTTCATCAAATGAGTTTATTTTTGTTATCGGTGGAAAACCAACAGTGTTTCCGAATGACATTCTGAACTAACTTATAGATGAATAATTTGGCTCTAATGTGGGCTTATAGGCATTCCTTTCGAATGATGTTAACTTAGCTTAACCTTTCTTGATACCTAGACGATGTAGTCACATTTGTAATCACATTCTGAACTAACTTATAGATGAATAATTAGGCTTGAATATGGGCTTATAGGCATTCCTTTTGGATAATGTTTTGTGATCTGAACCTTCATTGATACCTAGACGATGTAGTTTTTCAATATGGGCTACCTTCATGAATAATGTAACGTTTTCAGTGTCTTTTGTGTAATTTCAAATTTCATCAAATGAGTTTATTTTTGTTATCGGTGGAAAACCAACAGTGTTTCCGAATGACATTCTGAACTAACTTATAGATGAATAATTTGGCTCTAATGTGGGCTTATAGGCATTCCTTTCGAATGATGTTAACTTAGTTTAACCTTTCTTGATACCTAGACGATGTAGTTTTCCAATATGGGCTACCTTCATGGATAATGTAACGTTTTCAACGTTTTTTGTGTAGTTTTAAATCTCATCGGGAGAATTAATTTTTTTTATCGGTCAAAAACCAACAGTGTTCCTAAATGATATTCTGAATTAACTTATAGATGAATAATTTAGCTTTGATATGGGCTGATAGGCAATCCTTCCTAATGATGTTTTGTGAACTTAATCTTTCTTGATACCTAGACGATGTAGTTTTGCAATATGGGCTACCTTCATGGATAAGGTAACGTTTTCAGTGTCTTTTGTGTAATTTTGAATTTCATGAGGCGAGTTTATTTTTTTTATCGGTAGTTTGGTTAGTATGTTCAGCAAACGTGAGTTTGGTGTCCAACCAGACTTGAATAATTCAAATAATCTCTAGATAAGGTATATATTTTTTTCGAATATCTAAGACAACGATAGATGTGAGTAAGCTGTATATAATTCGTATCACACTGATATAATATTAAGAACTAATTTGAAATTCCTCCAAAAGTGCATTCTCCTCAATATATCTAAATATCGCAACCAATTTTTTCATAAAATCAAAGTAATCTAAGCGACAGCTCATAGCTGGGTAATACAGCTATTGAATAGTGTTTTTGCTATTCAAATAAAAGAGCAATTTTTTGATATACAGGGTGTCCCAGGTCTTAGTAGCATAACTTCAACAGTCGATAGAAAATTTGATTTTGAGAAATGAAAATCCTATTAACATTTATGCACAGACGTTTAGTTTTTAAGATACAGGGTGTTGAAATTGAAAAAAAAATTTTGTTTTTTGCAAATATCTATGAAACCGTTTATCGTACAGAAAACAGCTTTCGCAAGCATTTTCTACTCATAGTAAGTTTTGTTCTGTACTATAAAAATTTTTTTTTAGTCATGATTGGTGAAGATTTTGAAGGGGTAGTGGGTGTTTTTGTCCCCAACTTCTACGCCACTGGAAAAAATACGGTTTTGAGACAACCATTTGTACCGCCAATGTTTTCTACACAAAAAAGGTACTCTTGGGCATAAGCTCTAAAAATGACCGTTTTCGAGAAAAATCAACTTTTATGTTGAAAAACATGGTCAATTTTTTGGTTTTGTTACTTCTAATGTTTGAATAAATTTTGTTTAATTATTAAGAATTGACCATGTTTTTCAACATTAAAGTTGATTTTTCTCGGAAACGGTCAAATTTAGAGCTTATGACTTAGGTTACCTTTTTTGTGAAGAAAGCATTGGCGGTTCAAATGGTTGTCTCAAAACCGTGGCGTAGAAGTTGGGGAGAAAAACACCCACTACTCCTTCAAAATCTTCACCAATCATGACTGAAAAAAAATTTTCACAGAGAACATAGCTTATTATGAGTAAAAGATGTTTGCAAAAGCTGTTCTCTGTACGATAAACGGTTCCGGAGATATTTGCAAGAAACGATTTTTTTTTTCTATTTCAACGTATTTCAAAAACTAAGCGTCTGTGCATATATGTTAATAGGAACTTTTTTTCTCAGAATCAAATTTTCTATCGACTGTTGAAGTTCTGCTACTAAAACTTGGGACATCCTGTATATGAACCAAAAACCAATAGGTGGCTTCCCTCTAAGCAGGAGCAGGAGCAGGTGTGGTCATGGCAGAGCATAAGATTGGGACGCCGTTCCAGAGGAAATATTGACGAAGTTATTAATTAGGGGTGAGTTGCAAACATATATTTCATAATTCAAACCAAACTATCATACTAAAGCCCACAATAAGTGTCACTCCAAGCAGGCATATAAACGATGTATTTTTCAATTTAATCCTTACAAAAGGGCTTCAAACAACAGTATATTTATTAGGAATTAGCCAGATAGTCACGAGAAATAAATATTATGTGTAGATTTCATTTCAGCAATACAAAATAGTTATGGGATAACAAAAAAATGTTCTCCTTGAAAAAATATGACAAGTCATTCTTGTCTTATACAAAAAAGTTTTCTCATTGCAAGTATTAAAGGTACGGTTTGATTCCTGCAAGCATGAGCAGCAACGCCTTTTTTCTGTATATGGTTTGCTCACTAAGCCCCCTCATTTTCAACATGGGATCATACGAAATATACTCAAATTTTCTGCAGGATCTTAGGAACTTCACCTCCAGTGCTAGGTTTGCAGGAAATTCATCTGTTGAACTTATTAATTATTCGCCAATATTTTCTGCTTGGAATTAGACAATGTAGTTCTTCCTAATTTTCGTTCTTCAAATATTCTTAAAGCAATTGATATGAATGAAATCAGTATCTTGCTGAAAGATGAGGTGAAAGATAAAGAATGTAAATAAGATGGAGTCTTGTGCCCTGATGGTGTGAAGAAGGATGGCAAGTAGAACATGGGGTAGATCACTCAGAATACTGCTCTGAATGTACACAATGATGATGAAGACCATTCTCACCTATAGGGCGGCGATAGCGAGGAGCAATAAAACTAAGCCAATTATCAAATACAAAATTACATTTAGTGATGTAAAATGCTCGAGCACGTATTTTGGAGAACGTTCTCAGAGCACGAACGAGCATGATCGAGCATAAACGAGCACAAACAAATGACGATGAAGTCACGAGAAAAAGTCTGGAACAAGTTTTATTGCTCACATTTTTATGTTATTCTAGGAAAAAAGAAGGAATGTTGTAGAAAGGATATATTTGTCACTTCAATTTTAAAAAATATAGCATGATTCATTACAATTAGGCAAAATTATGAGATTATTTAGGCAATATGTTAAATATAAACCTATGTTCTAGGATCTGGATAAGAAAGTTCCTCATGGAGCCCTGTCAATTTGGATCACCCAGAATCTTGTAATTTTAAATCGGACAAGCATTTTGTTGTACGAGACTGCTTATTGTTATTCTTATTTGCATAGTAAGCCTTAGTAAAAAATATTGGTTTCTATTTAAAAAATTGAATTTGATCTAGGAAACGTGCATCAAATCAAAAATAAGTACCTAATTTCCAACAAATATTTGTTCTCGTGATAACTTCGTTGTCTCAACTTAAATTTATATTAAATTACTATAGTTCAGGTATTCATTTATATTGAAAATGTATTAGGTATAAACTTACTTCTACATCCATCCTCAACTAAACAGTCCTTAATAGATTAATACACAATTCTCGGGAAATAGGTCACATTAACACATATATTTTTATTTTTACCCTCGTCTTTACGTACGTTTCGGTCTCACGACCATCATCAGAAGACTTATTAATACAATAACCTGATTACTTAGAAATACTGTAATAACACAAAGCGTCCTTATCGCACAAATTTCGTTTAAATGCCAACGTCGCGAAACGAACGGAGACATGAAATCGGAACTATAACACAGCAATGTTGCAGCGTAAAAATTAAAAATCCACTATTAAGTAGAATCATCAATAAATACGAACACATTTCATAAATGTCTGCGAGAGACTAACAGACAAAGAGTTCTATCCTCTTTGCTAACAGACGAGACCATCTCAAGTGTTCATTTAAGCGCCAGATGTCATAATTTATTAGGTGATAAAAGAAGGTCTCTGGCCTGTGAGAAATACTTTAGACAATTCTACCTAAAGTAAACTTTTACATTATAAGGACGTAAGTAGGAATTTGCAAGAATATTAATTAATTAAATTAGTATAAATATGACTTAGTGTTTGAACGTCACTCCTATGATTAACAGACTTGGAGTCACGTTTTATATGAATCATCTCCAGAATAGATCTTTTATAATAATTGGTTTCCTTAGTTAAAATATTAACATTCTTGTAATCAAATTGATGGTTATAATCAAAGCAATGTTTAGCAAGCGCGGTGGAATTTTCTAAGTTTTTGTTTCTTGTGCTATACTTATGGCCATACATTCTTTTTTGTAAATATTGTTTAGAGATACCAGTATAGGTCCCATCACAATCTAAACAATTTAATTTGTATACTGTGTGGGTTTGTTTATCTTTAGGAATTACAGGTTTTAGATTTGAGAAATATTTCCCAACACAGTTAGTAGGTTTATGCGCTACGTTTATATCATACTTTTTCAAACATTTCTTAATTTTCTCTGAGGTCTCCGGAATGTATGGTAAAGTTATATAATTGTCTGAATTATCTTTTACGTTATTTTTATATGACGCTCCATTATAAATTTTGTTTATTCTCTCTTTAATAATAGGATTGAAAAAAGTTTTTGGGTAGCCATTCAATTCCAGTGTATTACGAACAATTTTTAGATTTTTGGGACGGTCCTCTGGGTGGGACAATTTAACCGCGCGGTCTGTAAGACTGTTTATGACGCTTTTTTTATAACAAGTTGGTGCAACGGAATTGAAGTGAAGATAGCGTTGAGACCAAACTTCTTTAGTAAACCACGAAGTTTTTATTTCTCCATCTGCATCATGCCTAATGTTCATATCTAAGAAATTTATGTTTTTGTTAACTTCTATTTCACAGGTAAATTGAAGTTTACAGTGGAAATTGTTAAATTTATTAATCACGTACTGAATTTTGTCATTGGGAACACACATAAGGCAATCATCTACATACCGTTTAAAAAATACGGGCCGAAAATCTAATGAACTTATAACAGATTCCTCCAGGCATTCCATAACGAGGTTAGCAATGGTAGCAGAAATAGGAGATCCCATTGCTGTGCCGAATATTTGTCCAAAATATTGTTCACCGTACTGAAAATAAGTGCATTCTAAACAAAACTTCACAGCATTTATAAATTCCGATTGATCTAGAGGTGTGTGGTTTTTAATCTCTGCCCAACGTTTTTTGATGCTATTCAATGCCAAATCGACTGGTATATTTGTAAATAAAGAAACAACGTCTAAGGAAATTAGTTGATGGTTTACGGGTACGGATTGATTTTTTATAAATTCATTAAAATGCCATGAGTCTTTCACATAAAATTCATTATTTCCTATTATATTATTGATCGATTTTGATAAAAATTTTGATAAATTGTAAGTAGGCGCTCCTATATTACTAATAATGGGTCTTAGAGGTATATCAATTTTATGTAGTTTTGGAAGCCCATAGATATAAGGTGCTAGCCCATTATGGCAAATTAATTTATTTTTCAATTCAATAGGGATTATCTTATTTTTGTGCCAATTATTTATCAATTTATTCATGTTATTTTGTATTGATAAAGTAGGATCAGATTTTAATTTTTTATAAGTTGTTTCATCATTTAAAAGGTTTTCTATTTTCTTTTCATAGTCATTTCTATGCATTATGACGGTTTTATTACATTTATCCGCGTTCAAAACTAAAATTTCAGGGTTAGCATTTAAGAACTCTTTTGTTATTTTTGTATGATAGTTAAGACGATTCTTTGCAGTACCTACTTCTGCTTTCTGTTTGTTCTTCTTGTTTGTCAAGATGTTACAAATTTTGTTTCTAATTTCATTCTTTTCTTCTAAATTTTTATTCCTGATTCCACATTCTAAATTTGCAATTATATTGTCGATAGGCAGTTTTTTGTTATCAGGCAATGCAAATTTCGGACCTAAGCTTAACGTATGCTGCACCTCATCCGGAATTTTTGTTTCGGTTAGATTTTTCAACCATTGTTCATTGATATTTTGTTTTTCATAAGCTACGCCTTTCATTAGATTATTTATCTTTTTAGATTGTATGGCTTTTATTTTGTTGAAATTTTTTTCGAAATTATTTTGTTGATTTTGAAAAAATTGCGAGATAAAGTTGCTATCAAAGTTTAAATAACAGGATTGTTTAATGCGTTTAATTTTGTTTTCAACCTCTGTTACATTCGCGCATGCTTCTTTAATGCATAAATTTAAACAGCTTTTATGAAGCGAATTTAATAATTTTGTGTAAGCCTTCTTATTTTGCAACCTGCTAAACATATTCTCCTTTGATTTAGATATAATAAAATTTGGGAAAACTTGCAAACTCCTACATCTTACCAGAAATATTCTGCGATTCTTCTCTTTTGCTAATATCTTCATTAATTTTCCGTATTCCTTCAAATCTCCAGGATAGGTGGTTGTTCCTTCCATATTAAGGCTTATATCCCAGCCAAAATTATAATAAAGATTCTTGACCCACGTATGAATTAATACACAATTCTCGGGAAATAGGTCACATTAACACATTAATTTTCTGGAGATGATTCATATAAAACGTGACTCCAAGTCTGTTAATCATAGGAGTGACGTTCAAACACTAAGTCATATTTATACTAATTTAATTAATTAATATTCTTGCAAATTCCTACTTACGTCCTTATAATGTAAAAGTTTACTTTAGGTAGAATTGTCTAAAGTATTTCTCACAGGCCAGAGACCTTCTTTTATCACCTAATAAATTATGACATCTGGCGCTTAAATCAACACTTGAGATGGTCTCGTCTGTTAGCAAAGAGGATAGAACTCTTTGTCTGTTAGTCTCTCGCAGACATTTATGAAATGTGTTCGTATTTATTGATGATTCTACTTAATAGTGGATTTTTAATTTTTACGCTGCAACATTGCTGTGTTATAGTTCCGATTTCATGTCTCCGTTCGTTTCGCGACGTTGGCATTTAAACGAAATTTGTGCGATAAGGACGCTTTGTGTTATTACAGTATTTCTAAGTAATCAGGTTATTGTATTAATAAGTCTTCTGATGATGGTCGTGAGACCGAAACGTACGTAAAGACGAGGGTAAAAATAAAAATATATGTGTTAATGTGACCTATTTCCCGAGAATTGTGTATTAATTCATACGTGGGTCAAGAATCTTTATTAGTCCTTAATAGATGTTAAACATTTCATGCATTTCAGCTAATGCGTATTCTGTGACACAAAATTTACAGCAAAATAATTCTTTTCCATTACGTTTTATCGTAAGATAGCGAAATGCTCTACATTTATTTCTAGGCATAATGCACCAAGCTTATTACCACCACACAGACACAAACACTGATTCTCAATCTTATTATATAAACTTGAAAAGAACGCAATTAAAATGGCAGCATGCGTCGCAGAGTCGCAGACTTGCATGAACCTGAGTGTGAGTGTTACATCATGCTCCAATCACCAATGTACATATCTGCGTCGCGTTCATTGGACGGGATCGTGCTCGGGAACGTGCTGAATATGTTACGTTCGTGCTCAAAGTGCTCTCGAAGGAACGTTCGTGCTTCGTGCTTTGTTAACATCATTAGTCCATGGAAAGTGACTTTATGGATTGACTCCCTTTCGAAGTGTTAATTAAAGATTTTGCCGATAAAGGGAAAGAAAAGAAAGTTCTGAATAAGTTATGTTGAATGACATATCAGTCTGAAAATTTTAATGCGTTCTAGTTAAGATGGTACATGTGGCGCTATCTGTTTTATTTTTCATTTTTCAGGGACTTTTCACAAATTTGAGGTTACACTTTTACATTTAGTTTTAATTGATAACTGCAAGCTATATGGTCATTGAAAATGAATGTTACAGGTTTTTGTGTAACTTTGACTTTAATTCTTCAACTTTAGAATGTTTCGAATACTTGTAATTTCAATTAGTTATCTGCAAGTCATCATTAATTGAGTTGGAAATAAAACTAAGTGAATGAAATACCTGTCTAAGAGGACTGCATTGTGTTTGAACGATGTTTCCTTTAAAGCTATGTAGATATTACCATCTCAAATTATTTTAACATCCATATCAGTGCCATATAGACACTCTAGAATGATGAAGTGATATGTTTGTTCCCTTTACATCAATATACAAGGAATGGATTAACGTGCGTTGAATAACGGTATGCATAGAACTAATGAAACAAGATTTTGTCACCGTTCACTGTCCAGTGGATGTAACATTAAAAAGGCGTGGTTCATGAGAGAGTTCGGGTATTACTTTTAATGTAAGTGGTATTACCATACAAAGTGTGCGCTTGAAACAATAACATTCCAACTGGCCACTTCTGCTATAAATCCAACGCGAACAAGGCTGGCCAACAAAAACATGACCGAGGAACTCCATTTCTTTGATACTGGTGATTGCCCGCTGCTCTGTGAACTGCTATTGGAAAATTAAATTTCTTCTTGTCTCGGCATATTTGGGTCATGAGTAATTGCCTCGAGAAATTGAATCAATGTTATAGAATACCAGATTAGAATTAATCGGATGCCTTCACTTTATCTCAAATGCAATACAATATAATACAAATTAAAATGTGCCATTTCCACATCATTCAAATAACTATTAATAACATCTCTTCCGAAATTTTTTAATGCATAACTCCTTTGAAACTTTTCAGAACAATGATTAAACAATTCAAGGAATAGCTTGATCTCGAAATCAATGGTTTTCATGTTAAATGTAGGGACTTATTTTGTCTGCATATTTTGCAATTTTTCAAGAGGTCTAATTTTGCTCGCCCATTCCAATACTTCTACAAAATAAACAGCCATTTCTGAAAGGCTACCTCCAAATTTAGTAATTGATTTTGTGGGCTCTAGTGAATCTATTTATGCAACATACAATGAGAAACCATTCAATCTTTTTGAGCACTTGCGGCTTTTTTTCCTTTTCATTTCAGCAAATAAGAAATCGTTGAATGTTTCATAATCTTATCAAATAATTAAATCTATGTAATGGTAGGTTTATTGATACTTAGAGAACAGCTGTGCACTAAATGAGAAGAATTTAACTAAAATCGACAGAAACTTCCGGATCCCAATCACAAGAAATTGAAAGTGCATTCTAAGGAGCTATTGAGAAAATATTTTTGAAAGTAATCGTTACAAGCATTGTTACATTCAGGTAATTTGGCCCAATATTCGATTGAATCCTAATAAGGTCTTTCCAGTCTAGATCGATCAGTAACGTCAAAAACTTATAGTATCCAACGCCATCTATAAATAAATGTCCCACTATGAAATCAAATAATGTACCATATTGATTGATAGATTTCTCTTAAATTTCTCTTACTTCGATTGAATCATCTCTTCAGAACACAATTTGAAGGTAAGATTCAAACCATCTCAGGAACTTTAATATACAGGGTGTCCTCGAACTGCGTGGCTAAAATAAAACCGAAGATTCTTTGATTCGAAAAAAAATCTATGAGCCTTTTTACTTTTGCCTCAAGTGTCTTGTTTAGCCGGTAGAGGGCTTCAAAGTTGCAAAAATAATTTTGTATTTTCGGTATAACTTGAGAACGTGATGGAGGACTTTTACAATATTTGGCAGGTGAGTTACTGTCAATAATAGCCGTTTTTGAGAGCGGAGCATAGAGCCTTAGAGACCATAGAAACTTTTTTGTGGTCAATGTAATTCACTCTATATTTTTTATGTAGATAGCTTATCTAATTTGAAAACTTTTCTTACTCTTAGAAAATTTTGATAAAATCAACAGATTGGCTTGAAAAAAATAATTTTCCTGTCTCTGCAATTTTGGCTTACTAATTTTACTTGATTAAAATACCTTAGTTGCCTTTGCTTTTCTAATGTCATTTTGGCATTTGGAGAATTTATTCTCAAAACTGTCAGTTTTTACTTTGCTTTCCCTAAAAATTTTATTAAATTATGGCTCAAAATTTCACATTTTAATGAAGTAAAATTAGTAAACCAAAATTGCAGAGACTCGAAAATTAATTTTTTCAAGCTAATCCGTTGATTTTATCAAAATTTTCTAAGAGTAAGAAAAGTTTTAAAATTAGATAAGCTATCTGCATAAAAAATATCGAGTGAATTACATTGACCACAAAAAAGTTCTGGACACTTTTCCCGTTACATCCTCAAGTTTGAGCCATTTCTATGGTCTCTAAGGCTCTATGCTCCACTCTCAAAAATGGCCATTATTGACAGTAACTCACCTGCTAAATATTGTAAAAGTTCTTCATCACGTTCTCAAGTTATACCGAAAAAACAAAATTATTTTTCCAATTTTGAAGCCCTCTACCGGGTAAACAAGACACTTGAGGCAAAAGTAAAAAGGCTCATCAACTTTTTTTCGAATCAAAGAATCTTCGGTTTTATTTTGGCCACGCAGTTCGAGGACATCCTGTATATACTATGATACAAAAATAGAAATGAACCATTTCGGAAAATCAAGAATATGTAACGTCTATTACCATGAGATAATAATGTAATATGTTCCTCAAACAGGTATTTCGTTTGAAGTTTGTGGACAAATTCAACAAAATAAAAAACTTTATCTAATCAAAGGACAGTGGTTTCTTCGATTCAAATTTCAAGAGTATTACATTTAACAAAAGCCCATTTATTACAATGGATAACTATTTTGAATACAACTCTTTATAAGGCTGGTTTAACCAGGAGTCTTTTCAGAGCTGTAGCGCCCTGCACTACTGCGTGTTGATGTTAAAATACAACTTTACGGTATTTCAAATAAGAAATTATTATCAATCCATTGGGCGATGAAATTTCGCAAGCGAGATGACGAGAAAGGAATGACGTATCACAATGAGTATTTTATGGATGACAAAACCAAAACGCCGAAACCTTCAATTTTAAGGCGGCACCTTTCATAACTTATTAATTCCGACAGCCGGGGTACCCTGAATAGCCCTAAAAAAAGTAAATACATTTTAATTTCGTTTCCCGCTATCTCTAATTAATGAGCAGGTAACAATTGGTTAGGTTAGTGATGTTGTGTATTGTGTCCTAGAACTCCTGTATCGATTACTTATGTAAATATCATTAAAATACAAGCAAACACTTTTTAATATTTCTTAACTTTGCAAAAACTATGTTTTATTTCAATAATAGACAATCTTGTATTCGAAATTATTTGTCCAACTGATGATTATGAATCTTCTCGCATTTGAATTCCTACTCTACCTAAAATGCACTAGATCAAAATATTGTCATATTTGCAACTCAATTATAAGAAAACTACTTACAGGTTTACACGAATATTTTCCTCAATAATGTGACCGTCAGAAGAAACTGTTAACTTCTTCAGATATAAAAATAGAAACTTCATTGTAATTGGTTTTAAACGAAAATAAATTATTATCAACATTCCTCAATATTAACATTTACTAGTTTTGCCTCCATAATTGTCGAATGTCAGTGGTTAACACTATTTCCCTACTGTAGAGAGAGTAGAAACCTACCAAAGAAATTCAATTAGGTACCCAAGAAAGAATGAACTCTTTGGAAATTCTGTCCATTGAGGAAGATCTGCTTGATGAAGTAAATACAAGTAGTATTATAGAAAACTTTGCTCCATTAATAGCTAGAAAATTAGCTTCTTAATATTATTATGTGATTTGCTTATCCAAACCTAAGATTAATGGTATGGGATTTATCTTTTTTCCCCAATTCTGTTTGTTCATTTTGATATCTATTTTTCTCTTTTGAAAACAAAGTTATTGAAATTTAAGTAATAAATTTCACTAAAAAAGGATGTTTTGTTTAAAAAAAATAGGTCCAATGCTAAGAAACTGTTTCAAGCCCCGGCGTGACATTCATGTCAGCATCGGGTGGGTGATACATTATAATCTAAAATATCACATATCTACTAAATCACTAATCAGATTTCAGAAACTCCAGCATGAATACAACGTATTTCTTTATATGGGTTTACCTCATTTATCGTTTGAACTTTTGCATTTCAGTAGTGATTAGTCCTCTCCAATCAATTTATTCATAAATACTGTTATTGTGTGTTCTAGAAATTAACTACAAGTTTTAAAAAATTCCAATATCTATTTAACTAACTACATGGTATAAGGAAAAATACAACTCCACGGTCAGAGATCAAATGCAAAATGCTCTGAACCTGGTAACAATATGCACGAATTCAGAGGGACAGAATATCAGTCCCCACAAAGCCACCATAGTAGCATTCAATCGTAAACGCAAATTAGAGGGCTTGGGACCTATGAAGATTCGAGGAGGAACTGTACAGATAAAAGGAGAAGTCAAATATCTCGGGGTGATACTAGACTCGAAACCGACTTGGAACAAACATCTGGTGAAAGTAATTGAAAGAGTGGAGACCTCATTATATGTGGCCTGACGCCCCTTCGGGAAAAAACGGGGGCTACGACCGAACATGCTCTACTGGTTGTACAACATGGTGGTTAGACCCGCATTAATATACGCCTCTTTGGTATGGTGGCCTGAAACACAACAAAGAGGGACCATGTCAAGACTGAACAAGGTCCAGAGACTTGCATGTCTTGGGATCACAGGGGCCATGAAATCTACGCACACTACTGGAACTGTCTTCCCTCCAATTGGTAATCCAAGGAGAGGCCAGGCTTGGTGCTTTCAGAATACAAAATACACTGGAGAATGTTCACACTGGGCCTGGACACATGAGTATCGTGAAAATCGTGACCAGGGACGTGTTAGGCATGAGAACAGATCACATTCCAAAGCAATTATCTTCTAACAACACATTCAGGGTATCAACACCAGAAAGGACTGAATGGGAACATACAAACCTGGGCGACATTCTACAGGGAAAGATCTGGTATACAGACGGGTCTAAGACTGAAAAAGGTGCAGGTGCAGGAGTATATTCAAGAAACCTAAAGACTGGCTTGAGCTATGCATTGGGTGAACACACCTCTGTCTTCCAAGCAGAGGCATATGCAATCCTGCAATGTGTGGAGGAAAACAATCGGAGAGCCATCGACGATGAGCAGATCCGCATATTGACAGACGGTCAGGCTGCACTTAAGGCAATGAGAAGTCAGGAAGTGACATCCAGTCTGGTATGGAAATGGAAAAAAGAACTTGAAATACTGGCAGACCGAAAACGCGTTAAGCTGATGTGGGTGCCGGGACATTAAGGAGCGACATGCAATGAAAAAACCGACGAACTTGCGAAAACCAAAACGTACAACACGAAGGTCTGTAGAAGACTGGATCATGGAAAACCACAAAGAATACTGGGAAAAAATTACAGGTAATGAACATGGGAAGGAATACATCAAAGCCCCGTGTAACAAAAGAACGACAGAACTATTAGCACTAAATAGGGGAAAAATAAAAGTCGTAACAGGGCTCATGACTGGCCATGCGCCAGTAAAAAGGCACATCAACAAAATGGGACTGTACAATTGCGACCTGATATGCACACTTTGTGGTAAGGATACAGAAACAGTGACACACATACTATGTAAATACGAGGCACTGGATCGCAAAACACAGTCAATGTTTGGAAAGCCTAACGGCGAACCAGAATTATACAGTTCCCACCCAGTAAAGGACTTGTACAAATTCGTACAAGTTACAAAAATACTTGAGTGGGTACCGTGAAGAAACAAAACATAGGCGAGATACAATGGACCAGCAGGCCTAAGTGTCACCGGAGTTAATAGAATAGCAGATGAGATTTCCGGTAAGCACCGACCATTAAAAAATCTATAGAAAAGTGTATCGATTTGGACGTTAAAAAATTTATTCAATGGTCATTGAAGTCTGGAATCGCTTTTAGTAGAACAGCAGATGAGATTTCCGGTAAGCACCGATCATTAAAAAATCTATAGAAAAGTGTATCGATTTGGACGTTAAAAAATTTATTCAATGGTCATTGAAGTCTGGAATCGCTTTTAGTAGAATAGCAGATAAGATTTCCAGTAAGCACCGATCATTAAAAAATCTATAGAAAAGTGTAACGATTTGGACGTTAAAAAATTTATTCAATGGTCATTTATTATTCCGATAGCTGTTTTGGGATATTCAATCTCAAAAAGACACAACCTCTGACCTCTATAACTTGATAGATCAAGCTAAGTATGTCAATGCGGTGATGGGTAGTTGGAGTAGCAGAGGATTGACACACGTTTCTCGACATTCGGGAGGAGATTGAATGCGGATGTAAAGATGATCATCTTGAGTGTGATTTTCGACAAGGTAAGATCGATATAAATGAATTTTTTATTTCATAATAATCTTATTGTAATTACATAATATTAATGTGATATTGGTTATTTAAACTTTAAAATTTTCGTTCATCGATCTTATTCTTGTCACATACCAAGATCATTTTTTCTCATATTCGGTTGCATGTAATCAAATGCCAAACTATATATCTTCTCATTGTCACTAAATAGAGTAATAAATCTGTCAATTTAATTATCAGAATTGTTCATATCATTTCATTATGGCTTGTTTAACCTAGCAAATGAACCATGTGGTTTCGTGGTATCTCGTAGCACTTTGAAATGATATTATTCATAATAAATTTGATACAGAAGCAGCATTTTATCCTGGCGTATTGGTGATTTAATGGAATAATTATTTGATCTGGCTGAACATCAATAAAGCCAGATTTCTCAGTTACTACTTGATGGGAATGAACTTTCTGCTATTACTTGGACATTTAGAAACGACGATATCACTATTCCTACTTTCATAACTGTTATTCCAGCATAACCAGTAAGCTAATAACTAATTATTATATAAATTGTTATTCTCTGCCAAATTTCCTTCAGTTCATTTATTCAGTGCAGTTTACCCTTCAGATCCAGCTTCGAAGAGTATCTCTCGAGGAATTATATAGCGATGCTTCAAATCTGCAAAGCGTATGCTAGCTTATTAATTATTCTGTAAACAGAGAATGGTCAACGTCCAATAAAGCCAACAACGACAATTTGTATGTTTCAACTAGCATATCTGAGAGTTAAAAGCAGTTGACGTGGAAGTGGAACGCAACCTTCTTTGAAATCAATCGGATATTATTTAATATATCTCATAGCATACCCACTTGTTAATTGGATTTCAAAAAGCAACGGCATACATTTCCATATTTTCACTTGCCTCACTATATGTATATACTAGATATATAATAGTGTAAGGGAAGTATTAGAATTGGCCTAAAGAAAACTGAAGTCCTATTCTATTTTATGCGATTACTTTGTGGCAAATTTTGATATTTCATGTTACAGAAAGTATTAGTATGAAACAGGTGTATTATAGTGTGAATAATTTCGAAAGTCAACCTGACAGCAGGTGTCAGCATAGAACATAGGGTTGTGAAATACATCAGTCCAAGCAATAGACAGAAATGCGTGCAGAAATTAATACCTGGAAAAAAAAATGAGCGTATAGGAAATTGAATTTAAAGGTGAGTTTCTGGTAAATGCAACTCGATCTGAAATGGCGAACATTACCAAAAAATTGGCAAAGTTGCAAAAAGTGGTTTTTCTTAAGTAATTAAAAAACTATAGCTCGGATCGGAAAAAGTTGAGTGAGAAAGTTGTAGGTATCAAATAGATCTATCGATTCGTTCCATAATAA
Source organism: Endomychus coccineus (assembly GCA_958510875.1). NCBI lineage: Eukaryota > Metazoa > Arthropoda > Insecta > Coleoptera > Endomychidae > Endomychus > Endomychus coccineus. The sequence goes on from OY294069.1 coordinate 51,255,120, forward strand.
TTATCCATATCATTCATACTTTTCGAGTTATATCGAAAAAACCGTTAAAAATTGGGGTATCGAGAAGTCGTTAACTATTACGTTTCCATATGTATTGTTTCCTGTATTCCTGTACATATAGCCCATGGCAAGCTAAGAAAGCCCTTTTTTTCTTGATTTGAAATATTGAATATTTTTCAAAATATATCGTTTTTTCGATAAAAAGACGCTCTCATAAATTGGCTAGATCTTCTCAGGAAATGGTCCTGGAGTAACGATTTTGGGCTTATTTTCTTCATGAAGAGTTGTGCTATAATTTTATTGAAGAAACGTAGCGATTTTTCCAATTGTTAGGGTGAAATAATGACTTTGAAAAAATTTCATCTTTTTTTAACACGTTTTTTCAGATTAGTTTTACAATTTTAATTTTAGAAGAATGTCTTTGACGGAAATCGATTCCTAAAATTTTTTTACGAATTTTTTATTTCAAAAATATCTGTAAGACGCAATACACATTATACAGAAGTGTGTTTTATGGAGGTTAATGTTAAATACCTACATTTCCAATAAAAACACTGGGATATGTTTCATTGATCCATAGTATTAGAAATTGAGTAACAAAACTAAGCGTGCGCGGCTGCCGGAGCGTGAGACGGAGTGGGGGAAGCATTGCGCGCTCGCACTGATTTAGTGCGTTCAAAGCAAACACGTATATCGTATTTATTTTAACCTTAGAAGCATAATATACCTATTATTTATTTTCAAATAGTTATTGAAATTTTTTCAGTCATTTTTTCACCATAAAAACTATAAAAACCGCTACGTTTCTTCATTAAAATTATGGCACAACTCTTCATGAAGAAAATAAGCCCAAAATCGTTACTCCAGGACCATTTCCTGAGAAGATCTCGCCAATTTATGAGTGTCTTTTTTTCGAAAAATAGATAATAATAGTTAACGACTTCTCAATAACCCGATTTTTAACGGCTTTTTCGATATAACTCGAAAAGTATGAATGATACTGATATTTATCGATATTGATATTTGAATCGATAGATCTATTCGATACCTACAACTTTATCATTCAACTTTTTCCGATCAGAGCTATAGTTTTTTAATTATTTAAGAAAAACCACTTTTTGCAACTTTGCCAATTTTCTAGGTTATGTTCGCCATTTCAGATCGAGTTGCATATTGCAGAAACTCACCTTTAAATTCAATTTCCTATACGCTTATATTTTTTTTCCAGGTATTAATTTCTGCACGCATTTCTGTCTATTGCTTGGTCTATATGTAGACCATTTGAATAAGATTTCAATGTAAGATAAAATTTAAAATAACGTAATTCATTAGCGGCTTCTTAATAGCTTCCAACATGTTTTTTGTTACTAAAATCATTTACATATGATCCACATGAGTGTGCGCAAACTAATTTGTTAACAAAAAGAAGGGAAGTCACGTGATCAATTGGTCACAGCTTCGTTTGATTCGATATTAAAGACACTGGGAATGTGTTAAATTCCTAAATTTCCTAACTGATTTTGTTATTTCAAGTATTATGTGCTATTTTCCTACAAATTTTTCTTATTAATCAATTCAACAGCGACTTGGATATAGCACATCATGTTTTGTTCTTAATTTTGATAAAAATTACCTGAATATGTTGGTATAAATAGTATTTTACCCTTTATGTATTAAACTACCTATTTCTTGTTTGATCTACTAACATTCAGAAAACTATTGTTATTACAGATGTATTTGTGACAATGTATTTACATTTATCGTCTTGTATACGGATGATATTATAATTAAGAAGCTTGCTAATTCGTATTAAATTGAGTTAATGGGATCATATGTTCTTAATTTCATTTCCCACGAACTGCATCGGAGATGGTTTCAATTTAGTAACCTATCAGACTCTATAGCTATATAATTAGAAGTTTATGAAGGACAATATATACAATGAAAGTCTGGGTTATACTCATTAACTGCCTTGTAGAACAAACATACTGGGGTACAATAATTTTAACTCAAACAGGACAATGCAACATTATATTATAAAAATAAAGGCATGTATAACCTACACTGTACCCTGGGAACCTATAATTTCGTGAACAGAATCGTGTAACTGAATGTGTGCCTGTGTCTTGTGGATCATAACTGATAAAACATGTTGTTACGACTACACGTATCGTTCAAATGTCTTCATGTAGTTATAATATAACACTCTAAATTTGATGGGATCTGTGATTTTGGCTGAATCTAGAATTAAATTGTTTTATGATGCTCAATGTAGATTCAAAGACTATAGCAATGTCTTATTTCATTTGAAATAACAATTTCATCCGAGACTGACCCGCAATCAAAGCCTTTTGAGTCGATTAACAGCTTGAGGGAGATCACTAAGATAAGAAATAAACATGGCAGTTTTTCCCATAACTTAAAATGTTTGTAAATAATATAGTTCTAAACATCATTAGTTCTTAAGCTGACAAGTGAGCTATTTGAAAGAAATTGATAGACATATCCAATATTTCTACAATATTCACTAAACATTAACAGGGGTATTCACATTAAATCAATTTCACAAGTTGGTCATACTTTGGTCAATAATAGAGAAACTCGGTAAACTAAGTCAGATTTTGGTAGGAGCAACTATTGAAAACGGTTCTGCGATAGTTGATGAAGTTCTATAAAAATATAATCGAAAAATTAGAAAAACGTTGAACAAAGTGTATCGGGCTACTAGGAGATTCTGTTGAGAAATAAAATTTGACGAAGCCGTTATCTCAGATGTCTGCACACTGATATTCTTAATCGCAGTCTGTGAACGAAAAGGTCTATGGTAGCAACTGTCTTCATACGTTATCTCTGGAATTCAAACCTACAGACACGTATCACTCTATAACATGATACTAGATGATGATCATAAATCCATACTTACAATTACAAAAAATATTTTCCATTACCTGACAGGTATTTAGAATCATCAGAACGGCCAGTCATTCTATAAATATCATTTGTAGAGTATAATAATTCTATTAAATACATTTTTGTATATATAACCCACCCCGGTAGTAATTCAAAACCAAAAAAATGACTTAATGTCAAATATGAAACTATATGGCAGAATAATTCGAGGTAATTTCTGGGAATGTTTTTTTTCCAAGTTAAAAAAAATCAAGGATTTTTCAGAGAACGCTTTCTCTCAGGTACATCTTCAATTCGTTATTCATACATGAAAGTAGTGTTATACGAATTGTTAGTCTGAGATACTTGAGGGAGTAAGATAATATTAACTTTACGTGATGATTCGTAAAGTAGAATAATGAACAGTCGCGTATTCTTCCAGTTACAAATATTGGCAAAGAAATAGTACATAAAAGGGAATGTAAAACATATGCATCTAACAGATGCAACATCATAATGATCATTATGAAATTGAATACATCACACTTTCTACCGGCAATCAACAATATAAATAAGAACCAGAAAAAAGTGGTAAGATGCAACTAATTATTACTATTTAAAAATATCAGGTACATTCATGGTAAATCAATCTATTAATTACAAACCAGTCTTTCAGGCTTTCCTGATCCAATAAGATTTATTTGGCATTTCTAAATGAACTAAGCTATCTGTCTCACGAGCCAGATCTTTCAAGTATGAATCAGCAATTTCTGTTTTCATTCTATTTTCTGTTAAAATATCAACCCTTCTCAATCCGCTCTAAGTTTTGCTTTTTCTAATTAGCTTGGTATGTCGTTTCTATGTTTTACTCAGTTCCGGAACCATAATAGGAAATGTATATTCACCAATTATTCTTCTAATAATTGCAGGTATGTACGTAAATTTATCTAAATGAAGATAATCTTTCACAATAACCTTTTCCTCGACCTTAACAGTTCTATTATTTTTTCAACAAAATATTCTACTTGCATTATTATTAACATAATAAATCTTCTGCAAGAATCTTTACCGACCATCAACTTATCAGGCGTTATTGTATGAGCTGCATTTCTATAACTTATTAAAAAAAATGTTATTTGCTACGGTAATGTCGACTTTATTGTCTTTACCTAGAGCATTTTTAAGGATACTCTTAATGTTTTTAACGCGTTCTCAGCAGCTCAATTAAATTGTGCAATATAAGGGGCAGAAGTGATATGTTGAATGTTAAATGACTTAAAATTATTTAATCATTTCTTGTTTCATTTTTTCCGGAACTTTTCACCTTGCCCTCGAATTAGTATATATGAAAATATCACACGTAATTTTTTTTTTAATATAACGAAATTCTCCATTGTACAATAAGCATTCTAATATTATTTCTATTAGCACTTCAGAAGTGGCAATAGATTAAAACCATTATAGAAACATCTGGGAAACAGATATCTACCCGAATCTGTAATTGAAAAATAAAAATTATAAAAACATTTACTGGCTGTACCGCCAAAGGCTGAGTAATTCGTCGGAGATTGGAAGACAAATTACATTGTCGGGAAGGAAACTCCGTATCTTGATTGGATCTCTATTAATCTCTAGAAGTGTTGTGAAATGAATAGGATAATGACCAATAGTAAGTTATTTAAAGACATCACGTAACATTATGTGTTAGACCTACTGTTGAGTAGTGTATGCACCTTTATGACAATTGAATTGCAGATGAAATTCAAACCCACATACACACGCTGATTCTCCTTTACATTTCCTTGTATCCAACGAACCAACAGGCACTAATGTATCAGAACGTGCATCACTAAAAGATCGTGACGTCACGTGCCACAATTGTATCTATCTCTCAGCTCTCTGGGAAGTCAGAGAACTATATTACAAATGCAACACGGGTCGTAAGACAGTTTTATAATGTTGAGATGTGATACAATTCATTTATGTCGTTACAGCCTCCGCGTTCCATCTAGTATTTCGTAATTCTTATTGATAATTATCCTTATTAGCCAACTTTGGAATGATTATCTAATTATGGCATTAATACGTCAATGACTTGACCGTACTTATATGGACAAATTGAATATGTAATACTTGTTTTATGATACGTGTATTATTATCATAACATGTAAGTTTGCAGAAATACAGCTCTGGTTGAGATATCTTTCGACCATTCAGGATGTTCTCACATGTTTCTTCGGTGCTAATGTTATATAACACACACAGAACATGAATCGCATTTTGGGCACTGGAAATCATAAACTGACAATGAACGACTTGAATTTGATTGATAGTTCTGAACTAAAAATGATTATCAAGGAAATCCGGAAATTCAAAGCTGAGCTGTGCTGCTTTTCCAGTCATACAAATAGATTAGAGTGGACGCAGTTTCGATATAAGCTCCAAACAGTATTCGAGAAGTCAGCCAATGGAGAAAGGAAATTAATCTAATCATATGTTAGAAGATAACCGTAATACTAGTTAGTCATACAAATAGATTAGAGTGGACGCAGTATCGATATAAGCTCCAAACAATATTCGAGAAGTCAGCCAATGGAGAAAGGAAATTAATCTAATCATATGTTAGAAGATAACCGTAATACTAGTTAGGTATAACCCAGATATTGAGATTCTCCAACAGGAACGTCATATCAGAATCAGTGAGAATTTTGCGACATAATTAACACATTAGTAAAGTAGGTTCAACTTCAAGTAGATATCAATGAATTACCATTATCTAATGTATCATGGTTCAAAAATTTTTTTTCTAGGGCCGTCGCTTCAAAACCAACCACATACCGTGGTTGCCTGGAGACTATCAAACTATATTGAAGCCAGGAATATCTGCAAACACACAATAGATGCAATGAAATTGACTTATAATGCCATAATAAGATCAAAGCTTATGAATGAAAATAAATTTTGCTTCTAGCTCGTTCCCTCCTCTAACCCAAGATAATGGTACACAGGCTACAATACCCAAAAGGCTATGGAGGGACCAGACGGAATCCCCAATGGTTCTCAAGATATGTTTTTCCTGAATTGATACCCGTTCTTTGCAGGTTGTTGTCATTTTCATACAAACTTGATGTATTTCCTTTCAGCTGGAAGACAGCTGGTATCCGATTCATTCCAAAAGAGGCAAGAGGAATCTTCCTGATAAATATGGACCCATTGCACAACTACCAGTGATCTCTAAAGTGAAGGAAATCAATATCGAGCTCATCCACGAATGACTTACAATATGACTTTCGTCAGCAGGGATAAACAAGATACCCGCTTCCCTATGGAACACATGTATGGCAGGAATATATTGAAAATTATGAGGAATCTCTAGCTGTAGCTTTGAATGTATCCAAAACATTTGACCAAGTCTGGGACCAACGTCTTCTTTGTTGCTTACTATCTAGTTTTCTCTCAGATAGATCATTCCATGTGATGGTTGACAGCGTCTCCTTCGATACAATGGCTTCCGACGCTGAAGGTCCACAGGGATCAGTCTGCACGCAAACTTTATTCCAGCTCCATATCAACGACTTGTTGGTAGTGAACAGTTTTGCAAATAATGGTGAAGTTTCTACCATTTTCTCCTCTAGACCTCTCTCCATTCAATGAAGTCATAAATGCAAAACAGAGACATGTCGATGGAATAAATGATCTGGCATGAATTTTGCAATATGGATCTAATAATCTAGTAGAGTTTATTGCAAACAAAAGTCAAAGCTATATTTTCTCCAGGAAGGCGGATCCCACAATGTCTTATCAGATGCGAACATCTATTCCTATGAAGTCCTACATACCCATGATCGGTATTACCACCAAACGGCACTCTCTCATGGGACTAGCATCTGAGAATCATTGCGAAGACTGCTTCACAGAAACTTGGTTTTCTATTCCGTGCCAAGAGCTACTTTACACCCCAGTGGCACTTCATGATCTGCAAAGCACAGATTCAACTAGAGCTGCTATACTGTTCTCAAGTTTGGAGTTCAGCTCTCAAATATATGAAAAATCTTGGCTTCCGGATGGATTCCGCAACACAATAGCACGACTTGATGCTATTGTGACGCGGAATACATCTGGAAGCCAAGAGTTTTCAAGATTAGCTGTCCGCGGAAGTATACTATATAAGATATCTGAAGCACTTACATCCAGTTCAGAAGAGAAGTCATTGACCTCTAGAGCATAATAGAATGATAGACTATCTCTGTATTTAATACAGATATTTCCGTAGTAGTTGGTACTTACCGGAAATCTCATCTGTTATACCGTCACGACCGATTTCCGGTAGGCAGGCTGGACGAGCTCAGACAGATATTTTTCTATCAACCGGCGAAGTTGTGAAACTCTTTGTTTACTGACTAATATATAGCCTCCGAATATCGTGTCCCTACATTATATCGCTGCTGCTCATACGATGTTCTACGAATAGTATAAGTTTCCTCCTCATTCACATATAATCAATGACTTTGTGTGACGTAATTTCAATCACACACCTAACAATATACCACACCACACCCAACTATATACCTGGGCCATATTAGGTATTCAAGGGATTGCATCACAACCATATGCCATCAATAAGCCTTTCTGAGGATACCACTGTGTATTGAAACAAATTGTTAATATGTAGTTGTTATCTGTATATTTTTGTTATATTCATTTCAATGTTCCATTTTAATCTCTCTATATACGTAGGAAATGCCGAAGCTCTAGGATTATCTATCAAATGTATTTCAGATAAAATATCTTCAAATCAAATGTAACTTAGACACCATGCTAGCGTTTGCGTTTGAGCACAATATTATTCCGAAAAACCAGCACGGATTCCTACCTAAAAGGTCTATATCTACGTACCTACTTCTATGTGTGAATGATTGGTCACTGGCTACAGGTAATAACATTCCAGTAGACGTATTTCAGTGAAGCCTTTGATAAGGTGCCCAAATGGCGCTTCCTACCTAAATTGGAACACTATGGTTTCCGGGGTAAGTTATTGGAGTGGATATCAGCTTTTCTTTCTGGTATTAAATTCAGAGTAAAAATTGGTTGAAGTTTCTCAGAATATTTGGATGTAGTTAGTGGCATACATCAGGGATCTGTGATTGACCCATTATTATTCTTAATTTATACTTCCGATACTCCAGGACTAGTTTCCTCTACATGTTCGCAATACGCAGATGATAACAAGTTGTATACGAACCCTCTTTTACATCACCATTCGCTTCAACGTGATTTGGACATCATTTTGGAATGGTGTCATTTATGGTTATACCATTAGGTACGAACAAATGCACTGTACTCCACACTGGAACGAACAATTCACATATTCACTCCCATATTATGGGTTGCAGTTGAGCACGGCTACTTCATAGAGAAACCTAGGTATCACCATCTCCGATAACCTCACGTGGTCGCGCCACATTGAAGAAATGTGCAAGAGGGCGAATGCTTATATATTTTTGTTTAACAAAGTTTTTTCCAATCTGTCAGTGCAAACATCATCGTTTTTTATAAAATCTATGTGAGACCTATAATTGAATTTGTTTCCTCGGTGTGATGCCCAGTGCTTGCGCGCTATATAAATTTAATCGAATCAGTGCAGAGAAGAGCTAAGAGAATTCCGTTTGGAACTATCCGTCCGTATTACCAGCAATGCTTGGGATTGATTAAAATACTTGAAGTAGAAGATAGACTCAGGCGTCAAGATCTATTCACAACGTATAGAATCCTTCAAAATACATTTTTTGTTAATCTCGGTGATATATTTAACATTGATGCAGACCCGCGTTCACGTGGTCACTCTTTCAAATTAAGTCATGAAAATTATAAGACTTCCTGTAGACAACATTTTATTTGAAATAGAGTATTTGGTGTATGAAATGGATTGACACTGTTGAATCACCTTCCGTGAACTCATCTGAAAATCATTTTGATTCTATGCTATTCAGCAGTTGATGCAGTCCAATGTATGTCTTATTATAAATTAATTTTTCTATTTGCCGTTGTATTTTGTAATATTGATATTATTTAGTATTTTTCTCAAATAGGTGTTATTTATCTTTTACAAACGTTATTATCTTTGATTGAGTCACATAAGATTTTGTCCTCGACTTTTATCCGAATGAATAATAATAATAATAATAATGATAGGCCTCTCTGGATCTATCAGTGACACTACAGCTAACTGGTTCCAGCTGCTGTTTCGCCTTCTTCGGCTCATCAGCGGAACGAATAGGAATGTAAAGTCACCGATCAATATCTCTGCCGAGGTGTATATTACCAACAACAGAAAGTGCTAGAGAGATGAATAATAACTACCGTCATCTATCGGCGAGTGGATGTCCCCTACTATTTAACTACGGTGCCACTGGTCGATCAGATGTGTGAAGAAACCCATAGATTGATTTGTTATTTACTTCCGGAAATGTGACATATTCAAATATTGTAAAGTTTTCGAATGTATCTAGTCCTATTTATAGACAATACGTCAAAATTGTCATGGAGAAATCAACATCATCAAACTCAACGTAACGTCTTGCTATCAGGATGAAATATAAAATAAAATATTCAAAATTATGTCCAAAAAGTTGGAATATTGAAATATTTCATATATTATTTGATATTCAAATTTCCATTATTCTGCTCACAACTCCCATCAGTAGTAAATAATGCATAATACCAGCCTAAGGATGTGCAAAACATTCATTATTCCTTCGAAGTGAGAAATGTTTATTGTACAAGCCACTAACGTTCAAAAAATTGATGACAAATGAAAGCAACAATATAAAATTAACTAATAATCAGTATTCGTTCATGAGACTGAGGGCGATTTGATATACTGCCGATTAGTTCGTCAAGATTGCTGATTTCTCTACATTTTTTTGATGCTTGATTTGAAAACGTCGCAGGCATATTCAATGACGTTCATGTGAAGATAATTCGATGAATGTCTTAGCGAGGTTATTTCCTCCTCTTCCAGTAAAGTTTGTACTGTTGCTGTTAGATGCGGAGGCGCGTTGTCATCCATAAAAATAAATCCGTGATGCACAGCACTTCGGAATAGATGTTCAACCGTGACCCTTCTGTGTAGAACCAGTGTCCCTATATCCCACATAATACCACCCCAAAACCTTCAAAAGAGACATTATTCCCAGTCGAACTATTTCCAGTCGAACTTTCCGTCCGGGTGCCCTTCAAACTAGTATTTTTCGTGAATCGGAAGCCAGGTCTTGTTTTATAGGCGAGTATTACGTTATTCCAGTTAGGAATATGCTTGCTACCATCAAAACCTTACATTTATGTGTTGAAATGTTGGTTTGAGAACACATAAGGGACTTCTGCAATGTAAATTTATCGCATTTAGTCTTTGTGTTATTGTTGTAGTGAAATGTTCACTCCCTGAACTCTAAAAAGCTCCCTGGATATACCACTTGTAGATTCCGGACTATTTATTCGAAATATCATTGTTATCAGCCGGTCTTGGGCTGCGGTTATACATCGGTCCTTACCTCTGCTGGACGCCTTGAGCGATCCTCCACGTCACTTGTGCCTTGGCTTTCTTATGAATTTTTCGTGTAACAGCCAATAATTGCAATATCACTCCGATTGAACCATGTTGTAACAAAGCAATATTACTCTTGATTAATTAAAATGATAAATCATGTTTCTAGGCATTTTTGAATGGATTGAATAGAAAATGAACTGGAATAGTGAAATACCAAATTCGTAGAATAAGATGAAAACTATATAAGTTAATATTATTTGCTGTACTTTCCTGACCTAAGAGGAAAAATGTAATAACGTTCAAGACTAACAATGCTGGATAACGATTAAACTATTGGTATCTAATGGAAGATGCATGTTTTCGATACATATACCTACCTAATACGATATATAACACATAACTTAATATTATAAGTATATAGTGTATGTCTAACCGTTCCCACACTAATTAATTTTGAAATATCGAAAATTAAAAATGTTAAGAGGTTGGGTTGTGAAATTATTGGCGTCATTCCTGTAGGTGACAAACAATTTACGTAATCTAATTTTATCAGCTTCTAGTTTATCGAAGTTTTCGTAGGTGAGGGCATGTCATATATGAGAGCAAATAATCCACTGCGGCTGATGATGGCAGGCAAGTATCATAGCGAGAGAAAAATTTGTTTTATTGTCGGGTAATCGTTCAATACACAAGATTCGTCCTTTTATTTTCTAGGTAGTGCAAAAATTCTAGTTCTATTTCTGCGTTTACTATGTGGTAAATTCTGGTAGTTCATGTGACAGCAGGTGTCAGTACCTATAAAATCTCACAACAGGTGTCAGTATAAGACACAGAGTATCAAAATACATTTAACTGTTACACGTTTCGTCCTAGATTCATTAACTAATTTTCTTTTGCCGAATGCAGTACCAGCCGAAAAAATCATTATTTGTTATCAGATATAGCACCTTATATGATGGACGTTGGACAAAATTTGAGAAGTTTTTATTAAAATGTAATACATGTATCATGTTCAGCACGTGGTCTTAACAGAGTAGCGAAAAGTATAAGGAACGAATTTCCTCTAGTTAATGAATTAATTTCAAATGTTACAAAAGTATTCATCAAGGCACCTTCGAGGGTGTTACTTTATAAAGATAACTTACCAGGGATTCCTTTACCTCCACTACCAATTATCACCAGGTGGGGAACTTGATTGATTGCTGCTATTTTTGATGCGGAATATTTGGACAATTTAAAAGGAATTATTTTAGATATTGTTGATAGTTCCCAATGTGTAATAAGATCTCAGGAATTATTTAGACATAATGCAGTTGCTCAACAATTAGTTTTTATAAGATCTAATTATAGTTTTATTTCAAACTCAATACTAGCCCTAGAAAAAAGGTCTAGATCACTTGTCGAATCCGTAGAAATTATGAAGGGCTTTTCAGAGAGATGTGAGAACGTGCAAGGAACTATGGGGAGTAGAGTTCTCGGAAAACTAGAGGATACGATACAAAAAAATGCATGGTATAAATATCTAACAAATATATCTAAAATATTTCTAGGTGAAATAGTATCACACGATTTTGATCAGCATTTGGAGTACAATATAGTGCTCAAATTAAAATATTGTCCCATAACATCCCTTGATGTAGAACGCAGTTTTTCGCTGTATAAAAATATTTTAACTTATGAAAGACATTCCTCTTTAACTGAAAATATTGGAAACATATAATAATAAATATGTGCATATTCTCAATAGAGGCTAGCATAAATATGCGCATATATCTACACTTTTTTCCTGCATATATTCCGCGCTTTAGTTATAACCAATCATTTCAACCCAAATCGCACTTAGTATACTTGAGATGCAAATAAGAACAAAAGCGGTGCTAAGATAGATCCCCGTAATCAGACAGCAAGACAGAACTATATTCAATAAAATTTAAAAGTACCTTAAAGTCTTTCATTAGCGGTATATTAATAATTTCTAATATATTTTCTATTCTATAGTTGACATTTTTGGTTGAAAAACGTCTAGAATAAATATCGACAACAATGATTTTTGAAATATCTAAGGCGTAAATATGTTATTGGTGAATATTCCAAACTGTTGTCGTCCTTGTGTGTATCTTGATATAATGATAAGGCATCTTCTTGATGTTGGCCTTTGATACCTATGAAAGACAGTTATAATTTGATCTGCATACTAAATATAATTTTCATCTGTGAATATCATGGTAAATTTGTCATCTACGTTCGAAGCTGATCTATAAATTATTTCCAAAGGGCATAATTTAGTTATATCTCATTATACAACTTACAATTTGAAACGAAACTACCAAACATATTTTCTGATTTATCATAGAATACGGGGGGGGGGGGGAGCTAGGTGAAGAGTCCCTGAAAAGTGAGACAAGAAATGATTTATTTGATCAAAACTTATTCTATTTCTCAACAAAATCTCCTTGTAGTATGATACACTTCATCCTACGTTTTTCTACTTTTTCGATCCCTTCCAAATAATACAATTTCGGCAATCCTTCAAAATAGGCGTTTGTTTCAACGATGCCCTCATCGTTGGAGCCAAATCTCTTTCCGCCGAGCCATTTCTTCAAGTTGGGAAATAGATAAAAATTGCAGGGGGGCAAATCTGAAGAATATGGTGGATGACGAACCAATTCGTAGTGCCATTTATGCAATTTTGCCATTGCGACTGCGAACCTGTGCGCCGTTGCGTTGTTCTGGTGGAAGAGGACTTTTTTTTTCAAATGCGACCGTTTTCGCGTCAAATCGGCGTAGAATCGATCCAATGGCTCTGCATGATATATGCCGGTGATGGTTTTGCCCTTTTCAAGGTAATCGATATGAACGATACCGTGTGCATCCCAAAAAACTGTCACCATATGACTTTATTGGCCGATATACCCACTTTGGCCTTTTCTGGCTTCGATTCGCCAGTTCACTGTTTCGGCTGTTCTTTGGTCTCTGGTCTGTTCTGATAGATCCATCTTTCGTCCACGGTTACGAAACGGCGCAAAAAGTCCTTTTTATCATAACCAAACACTGCTTCGTCACTTCAGCAGTCTCGTGCACCTCAACTCGCCGATCGTCCTATATCATTCCATGGATTTTATCGACGATTTCTGGCGTTGCGTTGTAACCTCAATTGGACGACCAAAAAATTCGGTGTCGTTTGTGGTTATACTACCACAACTAAAATCAGTAAACCACTTGTGAATCGTTCCAATCGATATTGAGGAGTCCTCATTATGCTTAACAAGCGATGCTTTGGTTGGCGTAATGTTTTTTCCACGCAAGAAATAATGTTAACCAAGACGCGATGGGTGTCAAAACAACTGAAACAGTCTGAGAATTTGAATGCGTTCTAGTTAATGATTACATCACAAATGTCACGTGGAATTTTCTAATGTGGCGCCATCTATTTTATTTTTCAGGGACCTTGAGAAGTGAAGAGGGTTTGTTAGTTCTATCTTATCGGGATTCATTCATGTACATACTGAGTTATATTGAAGGGTAACTTTACAGATGTCATAGCTATGATATATTCGAAACATATCTCCATACCAATTCTTATCAAACCATATTCCATAGAACTATTAGTACCACAATTCATACGCTATCATCTCCTACCTCATACAGGCAAATAATCTCTCACCATATGTTGTTCCCAGGGTCCTCCTTTAAATTATTTTGAAATATGCCATAAGCTTGAAGCTTAGTAGTATTGCTAGGTGTCTGTACTATCTACAGTGTGGTGAATAATACTTTACCGCACTAGTAGTGTCCTACATTCACTATAATTAATTCATTATGAGGTTTCGACTTCTGAACTGTAGAACATAGTGATGGGAATACCGGTTCCTCCCATGTCGCGTTACAGCTGCGAACGCTCCAGAAATATACCGCGACAAAATACCGCGATTTTGTAACCGAGTTGCCATGCGATTCGCTGTCGCTGATAGAAGGAACCGAAACGACAACTAAGGCGACGAGTAACGAAATGAATCGACGAGATACAAGATACAAGACGATGTTGCTAGCACGTGCTTGCTTACTAGTAGCGCAAAAATAAAACAGATATTGTTTATTCATTACAAACAAAGACTGTTTTATATGAGTATTACCTTATGATTTGTGCTAGTTACGTTATTTTATAAAGTATTATTATTGAATTTTTGTCATGTTCCTCCTGAGACTGATTTGTTCCATTTATTTCCATTTTTTAGTTATTCTTTTGTTTTATTGGATAATATATGATTTGTTTCCAAATCGTTTATTTTTCAAATATATATTACATATTATTTACCAATTTGGAACGACCACTTTTTCATCTAAGACCTTTCGAATCTTCCCCCAAGTGTGGGTATACCTAATACAGTTTCTCTCGAACGTTCTTCACTTAAACATGGAACGTGGAACGGGTAACAAGCGAACAAGTCCATGGGTAACGACGTGTCTGTTTCGTTCCGAGTAACGTCCGAACTAATGTCGTTCCTACGGTAGCTACTCGTTCCGAGTAACGTTCGAACTAACGTCGTTCCTACTCCAGCGACCAGCGACTCAACTCAGTCGGTTCCGTGGAACCGGTTACTTTATAGTTGTGGAGCGCGCGACAACGTTACAAAAAGATACCGCTCCAAAATCACGGTATCGAAATACCGACCCATCACTAGTAGAACACCAAACCAAAACCAAATTGTCTTCTTAGGTTGTTGAAAATGTTTCCTTCCAGGAAGGGTTTCTCTTTTAAATGACTATGTTACATTATTCCATAATAATAACACAAATGATGTCAAATTATTTTGATAAATTTCGTGACGTTGGAACTTGTGCTTTTGTATTATTGTAGATTTGTTTAGGAGTGGGCGTGATAATTGAAATTTTACCGCAACTTCATCACTGACGTGTAGCAAAGCCTGAATATTTTATGAATTAATGGATTATTGTGCAATGACCATATACTCAGTTTCCATGACATTGACACATCGACTTCGGTTTTGAACTTTCTGTAGAATTATGATGGATGGATAATAAAGTAAGTTACGCATGTTCGTGTTCTGTTAGGAAACAATTTACGTCTTGCCATAACCATTAATCCGTAAGCGGTATAGTAATAAAGAATTCACAAAACAAGACGGGATAAGAGGAAATTGATGCATTGACAATGAACATGAATTATGAACAATAAAATGTGGATGAAACACAAATAAATGGTAATAATAACGATACGTTGACCAACGATATTAATGTGAGAATGTTTCAATTTCAATTGGTAAGCAGCAAAAATTTTGATTTTTCTTTTGAATATATATTGGAAGATAATGGAAATCAATGACATCTATCATTCGAAGTCATAAGCGAATACAATGGCTAAACAACTATCGCATTTTTAATCTGATAGTGCAATTCAACGCCCTTAATTATTATTAATCTTGAATTGTTGAATTGAATTGATAGAGTCGTTATATGATAGAAATTGGAGTCTAATTACAAAGTAAAAGATATATAAAAAAATTATCACCATATCATAAAACAAAAATATATGACGCGTCTATTTGATAGTGCATACATTAATGTGTCTAAAAGTACCTCCTATCAACAATTTGTAATGTTCCAATTTCAGAAAAATAGAGGATTAAAAGGGCATACATCATAAGTTTGTGTGACCCAGTATGATGATCCAGATTGAGGACAACTTTTTTATGTGGCTTATACTACCTGGTTGATTAAGTCACCCGCGAGTTTTAGTCAAGTTTCCGAACGACAAGCAAAACGCTAACATATGCCAACACATGTATGGACCTAATCTTCTTGTTTTGATCTCTAGTATCACATATTGCTCTATGGCGGATAAGTTATGAGACTGTATAGCTGCACGTGGAGCACATAGTCAGAAAGGCATACTCTATGATGGGGTTATTTATTTTCCGAGTTGGTAAACACTTTAAAACAGTGGATAACTTCAAAAAACTTTACTTTGCCTATGTAAGATCTCGTTTGGAGTATTGCAGTGTTATATGATCTCCGTTGTACATTATATACATTCAACATTGTTGGAATCGACACAAAGAAGATTTACTCGTTGTCTGTTTCTCAGAGGGAATGGTCACCTGCGGCACTTATCCAGAGAGGTTACGGATGTTCGACTTGCAGCAGCTTGAATTCAGGAGGACAGTCTCAGACTTACTGAAGTTATTCAAAATTATAAGACACAAATATGATTTTGAGCTGCTGACAATGATAAGCTTAAGGGCTGAGAGTGCGTCCACAAGATCAACCGATCTCTTTCACATTAGGCGTAGTAATACGAATCTGGGTTTACATGGTCCGCTTGAATGTGTGGTGAATACAACCGGGTCTCTAATAGCCTAGATATATTTCACGGTCTTCAAAATTAATGTAATTCATATTATTTTTCACCCCACTGTCTGATGACGGTATGTTATAGGTATTCTATGTAATAATGCTCACTGTTTGTATTGACTACTGATGTTTATCCTTAGATGATATATGTCGAAATACACTTACTATTCAACGTTATACTGTCGGTTATTGATACTTTTATTTAAATATCTACTTTTTATATTGTAACAATCTGTAATTGCACACGTTGTGTCTGTTGATTGTTCTCTACTGTTCTAATAAATAAATGAATAAAATAAATATATTTACACTTAGTTGAATTCAAACTAACTAGAAATAAGTTTCTTGCTAAATATCACAAAAGTACAACTGAGCGAAAGTGCGAAATCTTAACTAATCGGGCCGAACAGATAACCGATTGAGTAGAATTTCCGAAAGCAAAGTTAGATCCCTAGACGCTTGTATGCTGGACCACTCGTATGGAATATTCTTATTTTCCGCACTAGTTGCACAATATACTATTTGAATTATTAACTGAAGATAATGATTAGTAAGCTCGACAAAAAATGCATTGTTTTGATTAGACATTATGTCTGTGTTGGTATATTTTGCCCAGTTGTTGACCTATTCAATGGATATCTACCTATATCTTCGTCTCCTGTTTGTTCTCCTATTTTCTTGGTAATACCTGTATCGTCATTGAATCTTTTTGGCCCTGTCTTCGTGATAATCTCCATTTCATAGTTATCTTTCGTCAGAGCTATAATATTTTTCTTCCAAAATAATTTCACCTAAGTTTCAAAATATTTTAAGAGGAAATCTTTTCGTTCGTATAATAATCAGGAATCTGTCGATAACAATGGTGAAATCGAAAAAAAAATTGAATATTATCGATATAATTTGAAATATAATTGTTTCCATTGGAATATTCTGTATATTTTTGAAGAAATCGATCATACAGGGTGTCCTCGAACTGCGTGGCCAAAATTAAACCGAAGATTCTTTGATTCGAAAAAAAGTTGATGAGCTTTTTTACTTTTGCCTCAAGTGTCTTGTTTACCCGGTAGAAGGCTTCAAAATTGCAAAAATAATTTTGTTTTTTCGGTATAACTTGAGAACGTGATGAAGAACTTTTAAAATATTTAGCAGGTGAGTTACTGTCAATAATGGCCATTTTCGAGAGTGGAGCACAGAGCCTTAGAGACCATAGAAATGGCTCAAACTTGAGGATGTAACGGGAAAAAAGTCCAGAACTTTTTTGTGCTCGATGTAATTCACTCGATATTTTTTATGTAGATAGCTCATCTAATTTGAAAACTTTTCTTACTCTAAGAAAATTTTGATAAAATCAACGGATTAGCTTGAAAAAATTAATTTTCGAGTCTCTGCAATTTTGGCTTACTAATTTTACTTGATTAAAATACCTTAGTTGCCTTTGCTTTTCTAATGTCATTTTGGCATTTGAAGAATTTATTCTCAAAACTGTCAGTTTTTACTTTGCTTTCCGTAAAAATTTTATGAAATTATGGCTCAAAATTTCACTAACACTAAAATGGTTGATATGTTATTGATTTATGGACTTTGTCGTTGCAATGGCCGGAGAAGGGAAAGATATCCGCATCGCAGAATTCCAAATCGTCAAACCTTCGCGAAACTGGCAAATTTGAAGCAAATCGCAAAGAAACTGGACGCAGACGGACAAGAAGGACGTTAGAGCTCGAAGAAGCGATACTGGAAGCGGTTGAAACTGAACCTGGGATAAGCACACTACGTTTGGGACTCCGTATTGGAGCCTCAAAATCATTAGTTCATAATGTACTGAAAGAAGAACTGTTGTATCCCTATCATATTAAAACAGTTCAAGACTTATTGCCCATGGATCCAGGTCATGGGCTAGATTTCTGTCGGCTTATTGTCCAAAGACAAAACGCAAACCCCAATTTTTGTAGAAGAATTCTGTTCACGGACGAAGATACTTTCACGAGATGTGGTCTTTTTAACCTCCATAATGAACATTTCTATACTGATGAAAATCCTCATGAAACGGAAGTTACATATTTTCAAAATCAAACTAAAATCAATGTTTGGGTTGGAATTGTGGATAACTTTATTATTGACCCTACCGTTATACCCGATCGATTGAACGGGGAGAACTACTTGAACTTTTTGGAACAAAGGCTACTTGAACTGTTGGAAGACTTGCCCTTACATCTTCGTCGTCCCCTGGTTTATCCATGATGGTGCACCTCCTCATTTCACACTAGCTGTGAGGCGACATTTGAATGCGGAATATCCAGATCGCTGGATAGGTAGAGGACACGATGCACCAGGGAACTGACCGGCCCGCTCCCCTGATTTGACGCCCTGCGACTTCTTTCTATGGGGCGCTTTGAAGTCGAAAGTTTATGCAGCTCCAGTAAACACACGAGAGGAATTGTTGCAACGAATTAATCATGAGGCGGATTTATTGAAGAATGATCCTGAAGTACTAGCCAGAGTTCTATCCAATTTCTTGAAACGAATTAATTTGTGTATTCAGGAAAATGGGCAACATTTCGAACAATTGATGCCTTAGCGATTTCCAAAAAAGTTTTGTTGTTTCTTTTAATTTAGCATTTGTTTTTCCTAAATAATCACATCGTTTCCCCATTTCTATTGTTTTTATTATTCGTGTTTTACCGAGATATTAACCATTTCAGTGTTAGTGAAATTTTGAGCCATAATTTTATAAAATTTTTACGGAAAGCAAAGTAAAAACTGACAGTTTTGAGAATAAATTCTCCAAATGCCAAAATGACATTAGAAAAGCAAAGGCAACTAAGGTATTTTAATCAAGTAAAATTAGTAAGCCAAGATTGCAGAGACTCGAAAATTATTTTTTTCAAGCTAATCCGTTGATTTTATCAAAATTTTCTAAGAGTAAGAAAAGTTTTCAAATTAGATAAGCTATCTACATAAAAAATATAGAGTGAATTACATCGATCACAAAAAAGTTCTGGACACTTTTCCCGTTACATCCTCAAGTTTGAGCCATTTTTATGGTCTCTAAGGCTCTATGCTCCGCTCTCAAAAACGGCTATTATTGACAGTAACTCACCTGCCAAATATTGTAAAAGTCCCCCATCACGTTCTCAAGTTATACCGAAAAAACAAAATTATTTTTGCAACTTTGAAGCCCTCTACCGTGTAAACAAGACACTTGAGGCAAAAGTAAAAAGGCTCATGAAATTTTTTTCGGATCAAAGAATCTTCGGTTTTATTTTAGCCACGCAGTTCGAGGACACCCTGTATATTAAATTCTCTTTGAGAAAGTTCCTATGCACTGGTGGTCTAAATTTTATAGCAAGTGAATTATTTTCATTTTTTATTGAAAGATATAATTACTGTTTGAGGATATTACGACGTAATAAAATGTATTCTCACATTCAGAGAAATATGATATGATGGAAGCTTATTTTGTTTGCCAAAACCACACTGCAGAATCAGTTACACTGTACAAAAGCAAAGTTGTTAATATAGGTAAGAAATGAATTGATTTGTCGGGTACTACCTACAAGCGATTACGTCGTCAACATTGCGTTACCATTATACAAACATGTGCTGGAATTATGAATTTAGTATTTGATTTTCCAAGTAATTCTAAATATTTCTACTAGCGAAGGAGATGATAGCAGACCCATGGGGAACAGGCAGCTCTGCTTTGTAAAATTTATTGTTAACCGTAAAGTGATTTTGTTCTATGCAAACTGAGATTAAATTTAATATTTCCTGTGCCGTTATCGGTATTGTATTATTGCGGATTGTTGTGAGAAAACTTCGAATGATGTATTCGACATCAGGTGATACAAGTTTAGTATCTGCCTTTAGTTCTATATTTTTTATTACTTGTATTAACTAATGAACTTTTCATACTTTATTCAGGGCTAAAGTTTGTATATTTAATAAACTATAAAAGAGTTCACACTGTAGATACTCTCAAACACTATAGATGAAAAATGATCACCCCCATCCACTGAAAAATATTATGAAAGTACTGAAGACCTTTTGGCTACAAAGCAGCCATCATCAGAGTATACTTAATTATAAATCAAAATGTGCCTGTTTTAATACTATTTAGGAATAGTAATGTAGATAAGCAGTTAACCTCAGATGGAGATAGATCGGAATTTAATAAATTGCTATTCCGCTTATACATTTCCATCCCTTCTAAATTACATAGATATTTGTCGATACTATATTTAAAAAATAATATTCTTGAGAAATGGTGTGACCTGTATTCAAAATATGTTCAGCTAATGCTGATTATTCTTCTTCATGTGGGCATAATGTTCCTTATACCGAGTTAAAACGTTACTTCTAGTTCGACCAATATAGCATTTTGAACACGACTCACATTCGATTTTGTACCTTTTCGGGATAGATACGTTGAAGATATTTTCGCGATTACAATTAAATATTTCATTTATATGGCTTTTTCAACACGATTAATGGCCAATTTGATTCACTGAAATTCACTGTCGAGATACAAACAGATAATCAGCTTTCTTTCCTTAATATTAACATTATAAAAGATGGTAATCACTTGGATTTCGACATATACAGAAAACCCACTCAAAGAAATAGGTAGCGGTATACCTATTGCAGAATCAGCTACATCATTTAGATATAAAATTGCTCCATTTAATATTCTTGTTCATAGATTATTGAACGTCTCTTTGAGCCAGTAAAATTATAACAACAATGTTGAGTAACTTTAGCAAATAGCGCTTGATAATGGTTACGACACAAATCTTTGATGAATATAGATATTCATTTCTGAACAAAAAAGGAGATTGGAAGGTAGCGTACTAACCAAAATAGAGCTATCACCTTCAAATACTTCAATAGAAAATCATCCTTTGGTGATTGATAAATCCCATGATTTTTCTCTAAATTTGCTATACAACCAGCTTATAGATGTAAAAACAATCTAAAAAACCGGCAAACCGCTTTGATGAAGTTACCGACTTTGACAAATCCGGAATTTACAAAATCGGTTGTGAGTATTGTTCAAAATGATATCTGGGTCAAACTAGAAGGAACATCTTAACTCGGTATAAGGAACATTTTACCAATATAAAAAAATTGTCGTGAAAAAATCAGCGTTAGCCGAACTTATTTTAAATACAGGTCACACTACTTCCTAAGAAAACTTATCACTTTTAAAACACAGTACAGAAGAATATCTAGGTAATTTAGGAAGGATGAAAATGTATAAGCGAAAAAGCAATTTATTGAATTCCTTTTAATTTTTTATTAAGCCAAATAGAGGTGATTGTGAATGCATGCTGAATACTCCTAGCTTTGAGAGTGCCACAGTGTGGTGAAACAATTTTTCACCATTAATTCTGAATTAACTGACACAAGTTTTGTAAAAATTTGAATTTAATCCTCCATCTTCCGAAAGTTAATGATGCTACTTTTTCTATTAATTCAATCAATTCAATTAATTATGCCATATTTCATTCGGAAACCAAGCGTATTAAAAAAATGGTTGTTCATAGAAGCCCTGAATTTGAGGAATCTCAAGATTTTGCAATCAATCGTTCCTGCAAATGAGGCATGCATTGTAGTATCTTTGCATTGATAATTCTGAGATTCATTTCTTTTCTGGAACGTGGACGTACAATAATCGTATTATGTGGTTGCCAAGAATTTCACGTTTCGTTATTGTATGATTCGAACCAAATCTCGACTGCTTCGAGTTCAACGCTGGAATGTCAGAGAAGCATTCAGTTTACCTGTGCAGGGAGAATTTATCCACTGGGGGATCGTATTTAAACTCTTCGAATTAATTCCTGATCGGTACTAGAGCATCATATAATTTTACGATTATACGAGTGATTTTGATAGACAATTGAATGAGCGCGGTTTGAACACTTCAATATAAAACGTGCTTTTTCCATCTTCCCTCCGTATCAAGTCGAACTCGTGTATGGGAATCCAAGCGAAGGCAAATAGTTGTATGTTGTAACGATGACGTTGAATGCTAAACGATAAACGACGATAACAGGCGTGTTGTGTCTAGTAGGTGTCTATCTACATGTGTGGTCCGAACATGACCTGAACAACGGTGTCGATACGATGAAACTATCCAAATACCCTTCGACATGCATCAATTAGAGCTTCGAGATACTGTCAACAGATCAGCGGATAAGATACATATACATCAGGTATTCTCCTAAATATGCAAATGGCTTTTGACCTGCGATAAGTTCACATACGGACTTGAATTATTATCATTCCGAGATACCGTATACTCAAGATATTTAGATCATTTACAAATACAAACAGTATTTATTTTGTTGAATAAATCGTTGTTTGAGGCAGATTTTGTCCATTTAAACAATCATTTACACATTTTCCCATAAGATTCTTCATCAAAACAGTTCCTATAATCGGCAATAATAATAATTCATTCACAATATCTAATGTGGCAAACGAGTCGAACAGTGCTAGTTAATTTAAAAATGTCATGTTGGTAGAATAAAACACTTACTTGGTTTTTTATCACTTATAAATTATAGAACACTATTGTAACCACAGTTTTGACAACTAGCATGTTCTCTTCAGAACGATACGAATAGTATCAATAAACATGGGGATTTTATGAAATATATCTATAGCCCATAAAAGATAGAGCCAACAAATGAGGATGCAGTTAGAATATGGGGATACAAGAACGGAATTGAATACTTGATTGACTTGGTAATTGCGGAAATTATAATGCACCCTTATTCATTGATAATACTGTTAAAGTACTGAAGACCATTCGGCTACCAGATAGCCATCATCAGAGTAAACTGAAGGAGAAATCAAAATTTGTCTGTTTAAATACTACACACATCAAAAAAATGTAGGGGTCAGCGATATTTTTAGGGTTCCGTCACTTGGTAATGGGAAATTCAATATAATATTCGTTACCCACGTAGAACATAACCTTTTGCCACATAATCCATTTATAATTCCATACAAAGTTTGCAAATCAATTGAACGCTTTTATCTAACTGAAAAGAGTGAAAAATTCGAATGCACTTAGGATTCTGAGCAAAAAAATTGTCACTGGTCAATGTCTAATACAGAGTGTGTCCACCGCGATTGTTCAAAACTGCCCTACATCGATTTGGTAAGCTGAGAATGAGGTTATCGATGCTTTCCTGATCAATCGCATTCCATTCTTCAACCAGAGTATGGAACAATTGATTTCGTGTCTGGAAGAGAATGTTACTCCTTAAAATTCTTCTGCCAAGCAAATCCCACATATGCTCAATTGGATTCAGGTCTGGCGATTGAGCAGGCCAATCCAAAACACTTATACCACTCTCATCCAAGTAATCTCTCACGATCGCGGCGGTATGAGGGCGCGCATTGTCATGCATGAAGATGAAGTTTTCACCTACTGCAGCTGCATACGGAATGACAAATGGTTCTAATATCAGGTCCCTATATCTAAGAGCATTCACAAATCTCTCCAGCAATACGAGGTCGCTTCTTCCGCCAATGCTGATACCGCCCCAAACCATCACCGTTCCGCTTTGGTAGCTGTGAACTTCCTGTGCAGTCCTAAGTCTCCAAACATTTCCAGGTTGTCCCCATACATGAGAACGTCCAGTATCTGGACGTAAACCGAATCTCGATTCATCACTGAACAACACAGGAGTCCATTCTTGCACGCCCCATTTGATTTGATTTTTAGCCCAGACTATTCGGGACTCGCGATTTCCTCTGGATAATGTTGGAGCTCTCCATAGACGCCTGGCACGTAAATTGGACTCGTGTAGTCTATTTCTCACAGTTTGGTCACTTATCTGTATATGGTGAGCGTTTCTGAGTTCCAAACTTAGTTGACCTGCCGTGTGGGTTGGATTTCTCAGAGCTTGAATTCTCAGAAATCTGTCCTGTGCCGCCGTTGTTATTCTGGTACGGCCAGTATGTTGCTCTCTAACATCACCAGTTTGATTATAACGAATCCATAAACGACTTATAGTGGACTGGTTAGTCCCTAATTCATTGGCAACAACCCTCTGCGACATTCCAGCTTGAAGCATTCCAATGGCCTATAAGTGCACGTCTCTCTGAAGGTGATTACGTTCCATAATTTAGACAAACAACACTACTCACAATTTTCAATAATTACCATTCGCTGGTCGGATAACATCTGATTTGATCTGATGAATGAAACAAGGAACGACATGAAGAAAATGAATAGTCGTTGGAAAAAAGAGGAACACATGCAATGATGTTCAAAATGATAAAGTATTGTGTAAATAACAAACAAAGATCTGCAACGCGATAATGCCACGTGGATCTCCGAGAATTAACAAACAATCCCAAAATATGCTTGACCCTTAGATTCGTTTGATGTGTGTATTCAGCTGGAATTAAATCGGAATTTAATAAATTTTCGTTCATACATTTCCATCCCTTCTAAGGTACCTGGATATTTATCGGTAATGTGTTTTAAGAGTGATAAACTTTCTGAGAAATGGTGTGACCTGTACCACTTTTATTTTTCTTTATATGGAAAAATGTTCTTCGTACCGAGTAAGACGTTCCCTCTAGTTTGTTGACCCACACGTAGCATTTTGAACAAGACTCATAAGTGATTTTTTAATCACGGATTTGAAGTCGGAAACTAACATCTAAGGTGTTGTGAGCCGTATTCAAAATACTATTTTGGTCTAACTACAAGGATCATTTTGCCCATATAATGGTGAAAAATCAGCGTTAGTCGAGCATATTTCAAACACAGGTCACATCTTTTCTCATTGAAGTTTATCACTATTAAACCACAGTACGTACAAATATCTAGGTAATTTGGAAGGGATGGAAATGTATTAACGAAAAGTATTTGAACAGGTACATTTTGATTTAAAATTTAGTTTACTCTAATGGCTACTTGCTAGCCGAAAGGTCCTCAGTGCTTTAATAGTATTTTTAGCTCAAAAAGGGATATTATTTCTTATTTATAATGTTATTGAGCCATCGACAAGCAGTTTGTAATACTAATCTCATAGCTCATTTGAAATATTTTCGTCGTTATTTTCAAAATCCCCAAATATTTGTATTGATTCTAGGGTGTTTAATTTCAAACTTTCACTATGGAAATTATAACTCCTTCTGATTTTGGGAAGGTATGTCCGGTTTCTAAAAATAAACTCAAAAATGTAGAATATATACATAGGTATCGAAAGAAATAGAATTCAACTTAGGTATCAAGTAAACGATATAAAAAAGTAGATATAGATCTATGGGCAGTTTGTTATATCAACAGCTGACTAATTTTCTAATGAAAAATCTGTTTTATTAAATCTAAAATATCCAAAATGTTCCTTATATCTATTTCCTATGTTACAACTCGATCTTTTACACTTTAAACAGATTCTTCTTTCGCCAACCATATTTTAGGAACAAGATAAACCTTCCCAAAATGTGGAGTTTTCTTGATGATTATAAATTTTTCTTACTGAGATTTTGATACTTTTTTGTATTGAGTTAAATTCGGTTTTACGATGCTTAGCGAATTTTCGTTTCGTGTGAGATTGCATATTTTATTGTGTGGTTTACAATTGTCTATCAACTTTAAAATGAAAATTTTTCTTACATAATTTTTCGAAGGACATTGTACTCTTTCGGTGTGGACAGAAATTCCGCAGAGGACTATTGCAAACTTAATTATTGATTAAATATAATCATGAGATGCAAGTTCTTACAGGCTGCAAAATAATCTACATGGTTATTTCAAGAATAGGCCTAGCATCTAAGTGTATGTATGGCTAAGAATTCAATCGGTTCCTAATTTTACGTTTACTTGTATACATTTTTCATCAGCTGCTTGATGAGAGGAATGAAATTATACAATTTCAGTTTCTCCTAAATTTGAAAATGCTTACATTATTCATCTTCTAATATCTCTAGAGTATCTACAGATACTGGCAGTAATCATCATCAAAAGAAGTTAATGCATGGTGAGTCATTGAGATATAAAATGAATAGTAGAGGTTCAAAAATAAAATTTTGGAACATAGCTCTCGAAATTTGATAGGGTTTAGAATGAATAATATGATTATTTTCTGGCGAAACTGAAATTTTGTTGTTGTCTAGGTTTCAGATAAGAAATCATTAGATCATTATAATTATATTTTATACCCATTCCAAATAACTTCCGTGATAACTAATAATAAATCTACAGGATCAAAGGCTTTCGATAGATCGAGAAGCAATGCATGCATTTTGTTGTTTTTCACTCAACGAATCGTCATTTTATTTTTTCCAAAAATTGATGTATAATGACTGCTCTTGTAGGCTTACCTCTTTTGTAATAGTTATGTTGTGAAGATTTTAAAATATTATTTAGGTAAAATGTTATTATTCTAATGTATTGGCATTCTTCCAAAACTTCTTGAATGGACCTAGAAATAGGTACATATTTATATTAATGCGAGGCATATAAGACTTCAAAGGGTTATACACAAACGTGTACACAGAATAAACAAGAACAGGAAATATTCATCATTATGTATAGAATATACCTGAAATATTAACTATATTGTGAATTTCCCTAGATCTCATACTTGGTGCAATATCTCCTATTATCAGTTCATAAATTCATAATATAGATTGTACAATAGATATTCCCTCATATATGCATTTGCTTCCCACATGTACCTAATAGTAATACGTTTACAAATATTATGGTCTGGAATGGTGAGAATAGTATTTAAGATGTTTACACCATTTTCAAATACAAACAATAGTATTTGTTCAATAAATCGTTGTTTCACACGTAATTTGGTGATTTAAATACTCGTTTTTCACATTCTTCCATGAAGTTCTCTATCGAAACAGTAGTTGATTAAGTTGATTTCTTTTTTTTAAATAGACCTCTACATATAATAAAGAAACATTTTTTCCAGTGGTATGACAATATGACCCTACGAATTAGATACTAGTATGGCCATATTGAAAAATTGAACACTATTATGTTGATCTCACGTTTAATTCCGTTACCCGAGTTTCAACGTTATACGAATAGAAGTGAAATCAACATAGTGGAGTTTAATTTTAAGCTATGGATAAAATTTCACATCATAGTAAAGAGTGAAATGATAGAATTTTTGAATACTCATCATATGTTTTTACTAAGAATTTGAAAGATTATATATCTATCAATGATGGACAAACAAAACACTATTACTAGGTACTTTGTGTTTCACCATCAATTTAAGAGTCATTGTAACTACCTAACTGCAGTTTCACATCAAAGTGTCATTCTTAAATGCTTATATAGTATTAATAAGAATTGACTGTGATCAGTCGATCACGTGACTTCCCTCACTTTTGATAGTAAACTAGATTTCGGTCATTCCTGCTGGTCAATTGTAATGTTGGTAGTAACAGAAAATATACTGGCAATGATTTGGAAACCGCTAATCTAACACGTTATGTTATACTGTAAGTAACATTGAAATTTTATCTGAATCGTCTACATAATGTATTTCACAACTCTATGTTTTATACTGACACCTGGTGTTAGGTTAACTCCATAATATAGCCTTGTTTTACACTGACACCCACTATCACATGACCTATCAAATTTCGCCACAGACTAATCACATAAAATAAACTGACTTCACATTGATGACGCCACTTGAATCTTAAAATGAGAATTTCGGACACATGTGCAGATCAAATGTATACGTGTAACATATTTATGAACAAAAAAATTAGGTTGTCATTATGTTTAAGTAAATTACTATAATTTCATCAGAAAAACTGAAGATGAATATGAAAAATATCACTCAAAACGAAGCTACCGTACCCATAAACGATATGGTTCCTATTTTCACAATTTTAAAGCGGTCTGCCGAATTTGGAATACATACGATCAATAGGAACGGCGCAATCGTTTCCATAGTTGGTTAAGCACATACGCACACTCGCATGCTCACATACACTCATAGACACACACACCCACACACACACACACACACATACGTCTTGTCACAAATAGTCTAGATCGATTTAGAAATGCTCAAAACGGATACATCTGTGAAAATTCGGAAAAAATTTTTTTGGTCGATTACAATATTTCTCTTACACTATATATCGAGATATCAAAAATTATCTTGGTCAAGGGTGGTTGTGGAATCTAAAACGTGTGTCTCACTTTACGTTTGGAATAACTATGTCACTGTCACACTGACATCATCAATAACCTACAAATTTCATACCTAGTTATTTCAGTTGTAAAACAATAATGAACTACAAATTATGGAATAAAGGTTTCAGTAACAAGAAAAACTAAATTACAGTAATTGTTGGAAATGTCCCCCGTTTTGTTCGATGCAGAAGTTGACGCGCATCATCATGCTGTTTTGCAGCATTTCTGGCGTTATGGTTGCACATTGCTGAACTATTCTTTGTTGAAGTTCTTGCAAATTATTTACCGGAGTTGCGAAAATCTTGTTTTTTAAGTAAGAGATATAAAATAGTCCATAATTGTCAAACAAGGTGATCTCGGAGGAAACTCAACTTCTATATGCAAACTTATCAGCCGGTCATCAAAAAACTCGCGGAGAAAAGCAATATTTTCTCGTTTATTATGTGCTGTTGCACCGTCATGCTGGAAATAACCGTACCGAAGTTCATCATCGTTTAACTGTTGCACAAATTCAGCCAAAAAGTTGTGCCTGTACCTTTCTGCGTTGACGGTGAAATCGAAAAAAATTGACCCAATTATTGTTCTGCGAGAAACTGCCATCCAAACACCGATTTTTTGAGCATGTAGGGGCGATTCAGTAAAAACATGAGGGTTATCATTGCTCCACATTCGCATATTTTGAGAATTGATGTATCCCGAAAGGTGGAACCACGCTTCGTCAGAAACAAAAGTTAAGTCCAGAAGATCGCCATTCATTAAATTATTGACAAACCAATGGCAGTAAGCAAGGCGTCTGGGGTGGTCTGCGGGCAGAAGATCTTGATGTGCTTGCATCTTATATGGATGCATATTCAAGTCTTTCTTTAAAATCTTCTGACTCTTCCATACACTTCCAAACGTTGACAACTTCTTCTGTACGAACTCTTGGTCTACCAGCACCTTTTTCATGAGTCACACAACCAGTTTCGCGAAACACTTCAACATAATTTGTAAGGCACGCATAAAAATTGTTCGGTAATATTGCCACGTTTGGGAAGTGCTCTCGAGAATTGTCCAAACACAAACGTTGACTGTATTACCAATTTCCATTAACTAGCGCACCTGTTCGAAAGTAGGCTTCAATCATGAACATTTTATGCTGTGTGGTAAGAGGCATGATTCAAAAACTGGATTAGAAAATTTCAGCACAATGACTTAACAGATTCTGACACAACAAAACATATTCAAAAATGTAAAGTAAGACACACGTTTTACATTCCACAACC
This sequence comes from Endomychus coccineus, assembly GCA_958510875.1. NCBI lineage: Eukaryota > Metazoa > Arthropoda > Insecta > Coleoptera > Endomychidae > Endomychus > Endomychus coccineus. The sequence continues at coordinate 51,285,394 of OY294069.1, forward strand.
ACCCTTGACCAAGAAAATTTTCAATTTGTAGTTCATTATTGTTTTACAACTGAAATAAATAGGTATGAAATTTGTAGGTTATTGATGATGTCAGTGTGACAGTGACATAATTATTTCAAACGTAAAGTAAGACACACGTTTTAGATTCCACAACCACCCTTGACCAAGATAATTTTTGATATCCTGGTACTATGTATAATGAGGGAAGTGAAAACACGAATATTATATCGTTATGCGTTAAAATTCTACCTAAAATATTTACTATACTTAGCATTTTTCTACAACTGACACTGTTAGCATTACTTTCTATTGCCCAAATTCATTGAAATGCTTAATTGAATCATTAGAATTCAATTCAAGATATTTATATTTCGATTTTTCCCTAAATTCTTTCATTTTTGTAGTTACCTATTGAATTTTGTCCATTCTTTATTAATAAGCTATATAAAATTTCAAAGCGATTATAAATTTATTATATGTCGCTGATAATATGTCAACGTTCGATTACAATACGTATTGTACTAATATACCAACAAATAAGAATACAATTACTGTGTTAAATATTACTAAATTTATTATTCACTACAATTTTGTAATCGGATCGAACTTGATTATTATATTAAAATTTTTATGCTCCAAATTTCCACATCTGGGTTAGATAAAATGTACATGTCAGTGTAGTCATATAGTCATCCACGTAACATTTTTCGAGTATGAAGGGGGCAATTACATTTCATATTCCAGATAATGAAATACTTGTTGAGAGTAAAATGGCTTCAGAGAATTGATCTATTATACAGTGTATCCCGAAACGATTGGTCGTAAATTTGATCACAATACCTAGGGATGAAAATAAGTCGATTAAAGATGTGGGGTGTTGAACTTAGAAGCGAATTTTTAATGTTGCTCTGAAACTGTTCATTTATTTATGAACATTTATATGGGAAGTCAGTATACAATGTAGTCCAGGCAACGAATCAGAAAAAAAATATATAGTAATCTAAAATTTCAAAATTTTTTTTGTATTTTATTCCTTATACCCCATGGATCATTCATGACTATCAAGATTGCGGGGGTCGACCTTTCTACCCCCACAAAACCTCAGAGGAGGATTCTTATGAAAACACTCCAAAATTAACGAATTAAGAGCTGAAAATGACACCTAGCATGTTTTTTGGGTCGCTGATCACGATTCCGCAGTTATCTTTCTCGGAAAACTCCCTCCAGATGAGAAATTTGGAAAAAGAATGTATGTAATATATAATTGATAATTTTGTTGCAAAAATGACGTCCAGTAGGTTTTTTGGGTCGCTGATCACGATTCCGCTTTTATTTTTCTCAAAAAACTCTCTCCAGATGGAAAGTTCGGGAAATTTGAGATTTTCCTGAGACGGTTGTGAATAATAAAGTATAATTTTGTTGCAAAAATGACGTATAGTAGGTTTTTTGGGTCGCTGATCACGATTCTGCTGTTACTTTTCCCAAAAAACTCTCTCCACATGGAAAATTTGAGAAACAGGAGATTTTCTTGAGACGTTTGTGAATAATAAAGTATAATTTTGTTGCAAAAATGACCTCTAGTAGGTTTTTTGGATTGCTGATCATGATTCCGCTGTTATTTTTCCAAAAAAACTCTCCAGATAGAAAATTCGAGAAATTTGAGATTTTCTTGAGACGGTCATGAATAATAAAGTTTAATTTTGTTGCAAAAATGACTGGAGGTCATGACTAGAGGTCATTTTTGCAACAAAATTATACTTTATTATTCATAACCGTCTCACGAAAATCTCGAATTTCTCGAATTTTCCATCTGGAGAGACTTTTTTGGAAAAAATTACAGCGGAATCGTGATCAGCGACCCAAAAAATCTACTATAGGTCATTTTTGCAACAAAACTATGAGTTATATATTATGTATAAATTTTCCAAATTTCCCATCTGGAGGGAGTTTTCCAAGAAAACTAACTGTGGAATCGTGATCAGCGACCCAAAAAACATACTAGGGGTCATTTTCGGCTCTTAATTAATTCATTTTGGACTGTTTTTATAAGAATGCTCCTCTGAGGGGTTGAAACCCCGTTTTGAGGAGGTAGGAATGATCTATGGGGTATTAGGAACAAAATGCAAAAAAAATATTGAAATTCTAGCTTACTATATATTTTTTTTTATTATGGTCTTTTTCCGGGCTTATTGCCTGGACTAATGAACTGTACATTCAAAGTAGTTCTTTTTATAGGTTTTTAGAAGGGTTCACCACACCTTTAATCCTTTTATTTCTTTACAGTATAAAATTTAATTGGAAACGGAACACCGCTAGAATCAAACATTTATTTTGTCTCCTAGTATTTGTTATTAGTACTGTTATTGGTGTACGGTATCGAGATATACTAAAACGACTTTGTTTTCAATAAAACCATCATATATTTCTATCTTTACTCTCATAAAATCCACGATAAAAGAATGATAAGTCAGCGGAGCCATCAGCTCAGCCCATTGACTGACTCGGTATTCCACATCTAACGCCTATCTACTTAATACTGTTAAGTTCTGATTTGTCCAGTGTTTTGATTTACATTCAGAAAACAAATGCCTAAGTTCAATTTGGGATCATTCGTTTCTTCATAAATGAAATGTGGCAAAGTAACGAATATATTATTAATTATCAAATTTTTCCTTAATAGTAACTTTACGTACAGGGACGCAATGAAGCAGAACTTCAGACGTTCTGGTAACATGAGCTCTCGATGCACGCGATGTCCGCTATGCTTAAGCACATTCTATTGTTCCAGTTTAAATTATTTTAAATTGGATTGCAAATTAGCAGCAACAATGCCAAGACTATCACCGTCTTAAGCTCCCATTAAGGCAATACTCGCCAATTAACGGTACGAACAAATGGATAATCGTCCTTATTATCTGAAGAGATTTATTTTGAAATCGTTTATTTCACTACTAGATATGAAGTCATTACGGCAGTCAGATTACTATCTATAGAAGCATTCTTGCCGACCTTCATTGCCTAAAGTAACACTAATTTAATAATATTATGTATATGCGTTATGAAATGGCATTTCAAAGCTTCTTCATCGCGGTTGTAATTCCTTGATGTACCATTCAATTATGAACGTCAGACTGTGTGAGATGAAGCACAGCTTCCTTTATCGGATCATATGGCGTATTGCTTATTTCTTGCCAATTTTTTTTAACAGCCAGTGCTTGAACAATAAAGAGTGTGTTGTTATCTATCTAATGTGTTTTTGATACATTCCAATTATAGTCGAGTCAATTTAGCAAAAAAGCTCGGAATTTTTTCCAAACAGACCAAAGAACTAATTTTTTTTTGCAAATCGTTCCTGGACGGATACTGAACGATATTGAACTTTAAGATATAGTCGCTCGACCATTTTTCACCTGTTAAACCGGAAATTGGCCAATTTTCATGGGAAAACTTATTGGAAAATTTGTAAAATTGGTAAGAATTGCCAAAATTGGCTGGAAAACTCCACTCGGGGGTTTTCGGGGTCGCTGATCATGATTCCGAAGTGAGATTTATCATTTTCCACCGCAGTATCTAGAAATTGGCCAATTATATGTCTGAAAAATAGCCAAATTTAATAATTTCGCAGTTTTTGTTGAAATTGACTAAAACATTTCACTCGAGGGTTTTCGAGGTCGCTGATCACGATTCCGAAGTTAGATGTACCATTTTCCACCGCGGCAGCTAGAAATTGGCCAATTTTATGTCAGAAAAATGGATAAATTGGATAATTTCGTAATTTTTGATGAAAATTGCTAGAAAATTTCACTCGGAAGTCATTTGATATTGGATATGAGACACAGATGATTTACAGTCACGGATAAATTCCCTGACTTTTGATAGCAGTGCCAATTTCAACAAAAATTACGAAATTATCTAATTTAATTATTTTTCTGACATAAAATTGGCCAATTTCTAGCTACCGCGGTGGAAAATGGTACATCTAACTTCGGAATCGTGAGCAGCAACCTCGAAAACCCTCGAGTGAAATGTTTTAGTCATTTTCAACAAAAATTACGAAATTATTAAATTTGGCTATTTTTCAGACATATGATTGGCCAATTTCTAGATACTGCGGTCGAAAATGGTAAATCTAACGGAGTTTTCCAGCCAATTTTGGCAATACTTACCAATTTTACAAATTTTACAATAAATTTTCCCATGAAAATTGGCCAATTTCCGGTTTAGCAGGTGAAAAATGGTCGAGAGACTAGATCTTAAAGTTCAATATCGTTCAGTATCCGTTCAGGAAAGATTTGCAAGAAAAATTAAGTTGATTGGTCTGTTTGAAAAAATTCCGAGCTTTCACATTTTTAACGTCTAATTTGACCCGACTATTAAAACATTACGCCCAGAGAGAATTTTGCATTTAATCACATTATAATTTGGACGCTTACATAGTGATTTATTAGCTCTTTGACAAACCTTGGGAGATGAAAGCTGATGCAATTATGAGGAAACATGTTATGAACGTAATTAGAATGTATAACCAAAATCAAATTGTGGTTGCTTATATCATCTACTTAATTTTTCTTTTTGATATAGTTCTTATTTAGAAATTTATGCATTTCTAAGTGCTTTTGTAAATGAATGAGAATCAACAAAATAATACTAGCTTAAGTATCCAAACGTACTGATTTGAATAGAAAAACAGCAATAATCAGTATTAGTTTGGGTAATTCATTTGTAATTTCAATATGAGATATACTTCGATATAACAAAGGAATGATTGAAAGCTCAATGGAAAATGTCGACGTTTTTGCTGAATCTAAATGAATTCTTGGCAGTTTTGCTTTTACAATTTTTCAATAGTGAATATTATTTATGTTTCCTATAATTCGACAAATTCGAAATTATTGTTCATTAGGTGATTTAGCTGCACATTGGACTCAATCAAGCTTTTTAAAAGTCTTGTTCATGAATTATTGAACGTACATTTGAGCCAGAAAAATTATAACAAGAAAGTTGGGAAACTTCATCGAATAGCGAACAATAATGTGGTCACGACAAATCTTTAATCAGTAACTCAATTTCTAAACAAAAAAAGAAATTGGAGCGGAACCAATTAACCAAAATTAGAGCTCACAATAGTTCAATAAAATTCAAAAGTTTCACTTATCATCCTTCAGTAATTGATGAATTTCATAATTTGCTTTCTAAATTTGCAATACAACCCGTTTATAGAAGTGACGAAAAGCTAAAGAATGTTCAGAAAAGACATTCGACAAATCCGGGATTTTCAAAATCGAGTCTTGTCCAAAATGATATGTCGGCAAAACTAGGAGGAAAATTCTAAGTCGGTATAAAGAACATTCTGCTCATATGAAGAAAAATACTGGTGAAAAAATCAGCGTTAGCCGAATATATTTTGAATACAGGTTACACCATTTCTCAAGAAAGTTTGTCCCTTTTGAAACATACAAATATCTAGGTAATTTAGAAAGGAAGGAAATGTATATGTGAAAAAACAATTGAATGAATTCAGATTTATCTACAGCTGAGATTAATCCCTTATAAATCCTACTAATTACAAATAGTATTTAAACAAGCACATTTTGCTTTATAATTTGGTTTTCTCTGATGATGGCTACTTGGTAGCTGGAAGGTTCTCAGTACTTTAACAGCATTTTTGATGATTAAGGGTGATCGTTTATTATCTATAGTGTTATAGTGTATCCACAGTGTGATCTCTTTTTCAGTGTAGTACCTTTTAATTATTTAAATTTGAAAGCTCGACTTGTCTTCGTGTAAATTCATATTCATTCAGCATTCCGGTTCTCATATATTTCGATAATACTTACTGTCATTGAATTAGTACTGTCAGATTAATTACTAACTATAGTAATATTGTAACCTACAATCCACACTTCAAAACGATTGAACTTTAGATTAATGTAGGTGAATAGTTGATCTATAGCGAAACATTGAATCGTATTCTGTTCATCAATGATCTACTATCCTTTCATAGCTTTACATTTACAAGAATATAAGAATCTGACGGGACCAAAGTGGTGTAATGGTCAACATCCTGGACTAGACATCCTGAAATGTGGGTTCGAATCCCGCCAATGGTTCAATATTTTACGTTTATTCATCTTCATAATCCTATGCTGAATTATCTGAGTTATCTTTATAATTCAGAAGATTTTATTCTATATCTCTTAATATTTAGAATGACTTTGATGAGACATTTTCCTGAAAGCATCAAGTTTCCTCCGAATTTTGCGGAAAATCAAACCGATGCGTCAAAATAATGCAAGCTTCGATATTTTTTCTCCTAAAATGTTAAATATTACGTCTCTTATTGATATTTCGAAAAGAATACAAGGATGATTAAGTATTCAGAACGTGGATTTACATGAAACCTTACTATGAAAATGACTTATTATTGAATTGATTCAATGGATTAAATGTTGCTAATTAAATACCTAAGATACTATTTCATGATTTACAAATCTAACTAAAGCTATTATTATTTTATGAATTACGTATTCTATGATTTACATTTCATTTCTATTATTAATAAGTAATCAAGTTTAAGATAGCTCTAAGGAATTTTTATTTCAAAACTGTCACAATGTAACAATGTCAGACAATACATTATCTTTTTAGGTTGAATTAAATAGACAACAGAAAGTGGTAATTTAAACTAACTGAGTTTGGTTAAGTTTGAATCAGATTATTAGAAAGTTTTGAAAGATCAGAATCATCTATATTATTAACACAATTGCTTCTTCCAATTCGAATACTTTCTAATATTAAACGTTCATCATTATTTTTTTCAACATTAAAAATTTTATATTGTTGTAGTCGAATGAATGGTTTGACTAAAACAATACAAATATTTTTTAATGTTGAAAGGTAGTTCTGATCATCGGTGTATCTCGATTTCTGGAAGTAAATAATGTCCCTGGTCTATACTGTCTATTACATACCTACGTATTCTAATTATCAACATCATACCATCTTTATGGAAAAAGACATTAGAGAGTAGTAACTGGTATTACAGTATGCTACACTCGTTTATGTTTCGTTATGTTTATATTCTCAATCATTTCTCATGGAAACGCTTTTTGTTTAAACGGACCTCCACATTATAACTAACCCAAGAACATTTTAAACAAAGGATTTGGGGTCTTGGATACTATTTACGATAATCATAAATTCAAATAGTGGTTATTTGATGTTTAGTAGTGTAGTAAAAGATACTTCATATGGTGTAGGTATATTATTGTTTTACTGTTTAATTACATATGGAAAACCATGGGCTTAATATTTTATTACACAACTTTATGATAGAATATAATCATCATTGTGACTATAGAATGAAGGAATCATATTCAGTAATATAAAATTTTTAAATAATACATTCATGCAGGTGGTCATGAAATGGACCGTAATTGTATTATTCAATTTTTACTGTTTCATAGACTAGCAATAATACCAGGTACACTTTATACTTTTGCATAGAATGTTTTTATATTATCAGAACGTGAGGGCCCAGCTCAGAACTTTACGACAGTAGATCCTATCATGACTCATCATGTAAAGGAAATAACGGAAGGAAAAGTATATAATCTGCTATTTTATCTCAATAATGAATTAGATTCGCCAGATTCTATAACTTTTGATAGCATTTTGAGATGGTAATGTCAGCCAGTTTTGGTTTTGTAGGAATTATAAATTTTATTACTTGTTCCAAGTATTTGTTTAATGCAAGATGTATCTTGTTACGTCTTCATCTACAACCCATTAGAAAGAACTAATAAATGTATTTAGCTACATAGTATCCATTAAGAGCGATTCATATACATCAAATACGTCACATAATAACATAAATAAAAATATTCTTATTGATAATAAAAAATATATTTACTGTATGAGGTTCAGATTTGACTGAGATTTATAGTCTGTATAGAGATAGAAGAATATGATTTGCACACAGCGTTTTATATGTTGTCTTTCAATTGTCTTGTTTCTTTTTTATCCATCCCCAAAACTGGAAATGGATAATGAAATTTTAGGTGAAAAAAATTCAGAACTGGAACCTCTTGAGCTCGGCTTTAGGTTCAGGGTTCAGTTGAAATAATTCGAATAGGATTCGCCTATATTACTATGCTCGCTCCTGATTATCAACTATGAAACAACGAAATCATCCGTCACAGTCGGTAGTCTCCCCATAAAATTACAGAATAAGGTATACGCTGTGAAAAATTGTAGGATATACATTTCTCTTCAGTCAGAGTACAGAGTATAATATTCATCAATCTCGGAAATATGTTACAAGTGTTAAGTTATTTCACAAACACACTCAACAGCAATAAGACTCATTTGTGGAATAAAATATTCGAAGTCATATTGTTGTAATTGGATCATTTACAAAGAATTCACAATTTAGTGGTATCAGTAATTTCTCTAGATTAGAAATACGAAAATTTGCCGTTGGGAACACTTTATTCAAGTAAACAAAAATGATATAAACTATAAATTAAGGATCCTTACGACGTTTTTTACATAAGTTTAGATTCATTATCATCATATTCCGTACATACGAGGAATGGTCAGAAAGTCCTTACAAAACAGTAGGAAAATACATTAATTGGTTGATTCATTTTAATTTTTTAACATAACCTCTGAAAGGATATACTTTGTCCAGCATTTCTCCAACTTTTTAGCCGTGCAAAAAGTCAGATTTCGACAGTTGTTCGAAATAAGAAACAATTTTGGCAAAGTCCTATTCGTTCGACGTGGACATTTTCTGGTGAGCCTACACGTTTGTAAACAAGAATAAGTCACAGTCTGGTTAGTAAGGTGAATACGGCGACAAGTCGAAACGTAATTCATGCATTTTCGTCATCGAAACTGGAAAGATGTGTACCTGTGCATTGCTTTGATAGGAGAGCACTTCCATTTCAGCCTTGACTCCTTGACACAGCCGGTACAATAATGACACATAACACTCCCACTCATCAAGTAAGTAGTCAATGAGTATGATTTCGCATGCATCACAAACAATCGTGGTCATCACTTCGTCAGTCAATTATAGCACCTTCGCCTTGTTCAGATCCGTATCAACATTGGAATCCCACTGTTTCGACGGTTTTTTGTTCTCTGGAGTGTAATGGTGTAATCAGCGGATCCATATTTATTCACCTGTCATGTCACGACGCTGAAGGTCATCAGGATTGCCATTGAAAAGCTACCATAGTGTTTCGCAGGACGAGAAAAAAAAATACGGGCAGTCGCCGAGCACTGCTGACAGAAGTGAAAACTGACATTATGCCGTAACCAATTTATTTTGGGAATTTCATCCAACTTCGTATGATTCCACCAGTATCATTTCTTTCTACATGACACAATTTTCCGACAGTGCCATTGGACGATCCATCCCCAACATCTATGATATCAGTTATGTATGGTTGGTCAAGAACTAAAATTAACTCGTATGGTAATCCACCCGCATCATCGATTCTCATTTTTTGCAACTTCTGCCTGACGAAATTTTGTTGCTCAGCATTATGACGAACAACGAAGACATCCGATGCCACAGATACTATTGTCTACGGAGTCTAGTATGGAGTTGTCGTACTCGTTGTAGCATCCGAAATTACAATTTTATTATTTTTAAATAAAAATTAATACAATTAGTTTTCCTTTGGTTTTCATAACTGTCAGCATTTCAATCAACAATTATATACATTTTTATATTTATTAATAAAAACGTATAATGGGAGATACAATCCCTGTGAAGAGTATGAATCGGTCCTCGTGCAGACGAAAGTTATATTTTTATTGAATTTAATACATTGTGTACTTAGTATCGTATCTACGTGCAAGGTTTCAAATATTGTGAATATAATTCTTGTCATAAGAATATAACATTAGTGATGTGTATAAGTGAGAACTTTTGCATGTGTACTACACATTGATAACGTTGTGTTGTATCTAATTTATTATTTTCATTTTTCGAATGTTGGATCACACTTTACACAGCATCAAATATAATAGTGAGTATCGTCTTGATGTTTTTTTTAATACTACTGATACGAAAGTACAAAATTTTATTTCAAATAATTATTTGTGGTGTAATTTACGATCATACTGACATTGACGGAAATGTTTATATGTTTACATTTTGCGTTTCTTTTTAGATTATTTGTTCATTGTTCCGAACGAAGATGTTTTCTTTTACCACCTTCCGTAGACATCTTCAATTCGAACCAAGCTGTTTGACATTACTTTCACTTACATCGATGTAAATATCAATAAGTAAGTTTTGAAAATAAAATAATGTGTATTTATTATGATGACTATCGGATTACATTCATACTCTTTACAGGGATTGAACCTCCCATTATACGTTTTTTATTATTAAATATAAAAAATTATATAATTGTTGATTGAAATGCTGACAGTTGAGAAATAGACACATCACTAATGTTATATTCTTATGACAAGAATTATATTCACAATATTTAAAACCTTGCACGTAGATACGATACTAAGTACACAATGTACAATTAATAATTTCAATAAAAATATAACTTTCGTCTGCACGAGGACCGAGGATTCAGTAAATGAATAACGTCGACAACCCGACTCAGATATGTAAACGTGTGTAAGCATATAGAGAGACTACATGACACGTGACCAAGTAGTTGGGCAGGCGGCAGTATACATAATACCTAATATACAGGATGTCCTCGAACTGCGTGGCCAAAATAAAACCGAAGATTCTTTGATTCGGAAAAAACTTGATGAGCCTTTTTACTTTTGCCTCAAGTGTCTTGTTTAGCCGGTAGAGGGCTTCAAAGTTGCAAAAATTATTTTGTTTTTTCGGTATAACTTGAGAACGTGATGAAGAACTTATACAATATTTGGCAAGTGAGTTACTGTCAATAATAGCCGTTTTTGAGAGCGGAGCACAGAGCCTTAGAGACCATAGAAATGGCTCAAACTTGAGGATGTAACAGGAACTTTCTTGTGGTCAATGTAATTCACTCGATAATCTTTCATGTAGATAGCTTTATTTACTTTAAAAACATTTTTTACTCTTAGAAAATTTTGATAAAATCAACGGATTAGCTTGAAAAAATTAATTTTCGAGTCTCTGCAATTTTGGGTTACTAATTTTACTTGATTAAAACACCTTAGTTGCCTTTGCTTTTCTAATGTCATTTTGGCATTTGCAGAATTTATTCTCAAAACTGTCAGTTTTTACTTTGCTTTCCGTGAAAATTTTATAAAATTATGGCTCAAAATTACACTAACACTGAAATGGTTAATATCTCGGTAAAACACGAATAATAAAAACAATAGAAATTGGGAAACAGTATTTAGGAAAAACAAATGCTAAATTAAAAGAAACAACAAAACTTTCTGGGAAATCGCTAAGGCATCAATTGTTCGAAATGTTGCCCATTTTCCTGAATACACAAATTAATTCGTTTCAAGAAATTGAATTGAACTCTGGCTAGTACTTCAGGATTATTCTTCAATAAATCCGCTTCATGATTATTTCGTTGCAACAATTCCTCTCGTGTGTTTACTGGAGCTGCATAAACTTTCGACTTCAAAGCGCCCCTTAGAAAGAAGTCGCAGGGCGTCAAATCAGGGGAGCGGGCCGGCCAGTTCACTGGTGCATCGTGTCCTCTACCTATCCAGCGATCTGGATATTATGCATTCAAATGTCGCCTCACAGCTAATGTGAAATGAGGAGGTGCACCATCATGCATAAACCAAAGGTCACGACGAATGTGTAAGGGCAAGTCTTCCAACAGTTCAGGTAGCCTTTGTTCCAAAAAGTTCAAGTAGTTCTCCCCGTTCAATCGATCGGGTATAACGGTAGGACCAATAATAAAGTTATCCACAATTCCAACCCAAACATTGATTTTAGTTTGATTCTGAAAATGTGTATCTTCCATTTCATGAGGATTTTCATCAGCATAGAAATGTTCATTATGGAGGTTAAAAAGACCACATCTCGTGAAAGTAGCTTCGTCCGTGAACATGATTCTTCTACAAAAATGGGGGTTAGCGTTTTGTTTTTGGACCATAAACCTACAGGAATCTAGCCGATGACCTGTATCCATGGGCAATAAGTCTTGAACTGTTTTAATATGATAGGGATACAACAGTTCTTCTTTCAGTGTATTATGAACTAATCATTTTCAGGCTCCAATACGAAGTCCCAAACGTCGTGTTCTTATCCTAGATTCAGTTTCAACCGCTTCCAGTATCTCTTCTTCGAGCTCTAAAGTCCTTCTTGTCCGTCTGCGTCCAGTTTCTCTGCGATTTGCTCCAAATGTGCCAGTTTCACGTAGGGATACAACAGTTCTTCTTTCAGTATATTATGAACTAATTATTTTGAGGCTCCAATACGAAGTCCCAAACGTCGTGTGCTTATCCTAGGTTCAGTTTCAACCGCTTCCAGTATCTCTTCTTCGAGCTCTAAAGTCCTTCTTGTCCGTCTGCGTCCAGTTTCTCTGCGATTTGTTTCAAATGTGCCAGTTTCACGAAGTCGCCTCTCGATATTAGCAAAGGTTTGCCGATTTGGAATTCTGCAGTGCGGATATCTTTCCCTTTAAACTTGTACACTTCTCCGGCCATTGCAACGACAAAGTCCATAAATCATATCAACCATTTCAGTGTTAGTGAAATTTTGAGCCATAATTTTATAAAATTTTTACTGAAAGCAAAGTAAAAACTGACTGTTTTGAGAATGAAATCTCCAAATGCCAAAATGACATTAGAAAAGCAAAGGCAACTAAGGTATTTTAATCAAGTAAAATTAGTAAGCCAAAATTGCAGAGACTCGAAAATTAATTTTTTCAAGCTAATCCGTTGATTTTATCAAAATTTTCTAAGAGTAAAAAAAGTTTTCAAATTAGACATGGTGTCTACATGAAAAATGTCGAGTGAATTACGTTGACCACAAAAAAATTCTGGACACTTTTCCTGTTACATCCTCAAGTTTGAGTCATTTCTGTGGTCTCTAAGGCTCTGTGTTCCGCTCTCAAAAACGGCTACTATTGACAGTAACTCACCTGCCAAATATTGTAGAAGTCCTTCATTACGTTCTCAAGTTATACCGAAAAAACAAAATTATTTTTGCAACTTTGAAGCCCTCTACCGGCTAAACAAGGCACTTGAGGTAAAAGTAAAAAGGCTCATCAAATTTTTTTCGAATCAAAGAATCTTCCATTTTATTTTGGCCACGCAGTTCGAGGACACCTTGTATATAGCTACAGCGTGACTGCTCGTGACGGACCCATGGTTTTAGCCCCCATCTGAAATAGCTCAACGCGCCTAAAACAGTTTTCACTCCAAAAATTATAGAAAAATGCTTATAAAATAAAAACTGTTCGAGATCATCCTATGAAATTTTGCATGGTGATAGATATTAACAGAACACGTTTTTTATGACTCATTTGCTCTTTCAATAAATTATAACATCACCACCATTGATAAAATATATAATACAAATTTTATCAACACATTAGTCAATTGTTTATAACCATATACAGACTTCCGATTTGAATGAAAATTGATCTACTTGGGCTCAACATGTTGGTATTGAGTTCACCTATCGCACCTTTTTCCCGAAAAATCTTGGTTTAATGTAAAGAGTGAAACGGTCCTAGCTCAAATTCGAAATATGTTACAAGGTTTTTGATTATATCGATAGATATGGACAATTTTAGAAACTTAGAAAACAGCGTGGCGCTCGAAAGCTCTATACGTTTCATACTGCTGAGGCATTGCGTGCGATTATAAGGATATGGGGAGTATAAAAGATGTAATATATGCAATGCGCACGCTGCTTCTTTCGTTTTTTTTTTTGAATTCCAAGCTATTTACGTTTCTTGAATCGTCCGTATCTATCGAAATAATTAAAAATCTATCAACATATTCTAGTATTAGTCCAGTCATTACAGGAGATTTTTGAGCAAATAATCGAAATTTTTGTACCAAAGTGTAGGTTTTGGTATCTGAAAACATGTGTCACTGACGCGCCTGCGCGCGCATGTTAGCATTCGTCAGAATAGATATATATATACGTTTTTTTGCCATTTTCTTGCACAAAATGGAGAATATATCCAAATGTATGCATTTTATCGAAAAAATGAAGGGGAGTAAAGTTGTTCAGAATTAAATTTCCTATAAAAATGCATTATTTGATTTTCCGATTTTCTTCGCAGTTTTCCCGGGCGCGTGAAAATAAAATGCATATATATATATTTTTCAGTAAAATCGAATTTTCTCGAAACAGAAGCGTTCTATCAAAAAAAGTTTCAAACAAAAGTTGTTCAGAATGTCATTTTGCATAGGAAAGCACTATTCTGATTCCAAAATTTTCCGCGAATTTCCCATTTCAAAGCCTTAAACAAAAAAATACACGTATAAGTCGTATTTTATATATAACAAAAAATTTAAAAAACAGTTATGCATACATATATACACACACATTTGTATATGTATATATGTATGCATATATGAACTTTTTTTTAATAATTATAATTTCTGCATAATAAAAATACGATTTTTAATAATTATAATTTTTTATCAGCTACTTCCTTGGGAGACATCATATCCTCAATTTTGACCTACTTACGTTCCTGGCAAAAAATTGTCTGCTCATTCTTGACGTTTTTTGAGCAAATAATCTACAGGTAGTCAAATCATAAAATTTTTTCTCATTTACTCAATAATATGTATTTATTTACATACGTCTATATAATTTTCAATAATCGAATAGTGTGTACTTATAGGAAATTTAATTCTAAGCAACTTTTTCTTCATCGATTTTTTCGCTAAAATGCACTATATAAGCTCCAGAACTGTTTTTTAAATTTTTTGTTATATATAAAATACGACTTATACGTGTATTTTTTTGTTTAAGGCTTTGAAATGGGAAATTCGCGGAAAATTTTGGAATCAGAATAGTGCTTTCCTATGCAAAATGACATTCTGAACAACTTTTGTTTGAAACTTTTTTTGATAGAACGCTTCTGTTTCGAGAAAATTCGATTTTACTGAAAAATATATATATATGCATTTTATTTTCACGCGCCCGGGAAAACTGCGAAAAAAATCGGAAAATCAAATAATGCATTTTTATAGGAAATTTAATTCTGAACAACTTTACTCCTCTTCATTTTTTCGATAAAATGCATACATTTGGATATATTCTCCATTTTGTGCAAAAAATGGCAAAAAAACGTATATATATATCTATTCTGACGAATGCTAATATGCGCGCGCAGGCGCGTCAGTGACACATGTTTTCAGATACCAAAACCTACACTTTGGTACAAAACTTGAGCTGTACCCAAAAATTTCGATGAAAATCTCCTATAATGACTGGACTATATGGTTTTCCTCTGTTGATTTGACTGTTTTGTTAAAAAAAAATCAAAATAGTGGATGCAATACTATAAATATATCCAGTACGATATGTCAATTTCCGCTTTTTCGATAGCAGTACATTTTAGACGAAAATGTGCGTTTTTGACAAACCTTCCAACTTCCGTGAGACCGGTCCCGATGCAACATTAAGTTACGAGATATTTAATTTGTTCACGAGGGACTTTTGAATAAATTGTTATGGAAAGTAAGAAAAGAAAAAAGTTTCCCTACTAGCCCCTCAGAAAATGACGTTTAGTGTAGAAAACAGCACTTTTCCTCCCTAGCGAGGTGAAATCTATAACAAGCTATTAAGTTGAGATCCTCATGCACCATTCTTTAAAAAACTTGTACTCTTTTTCGTAACTTTCAAGAGATTTAATTGGAACAATATTCAGCGATTCCAACTTGGCATATTCTGAAATATCTTGAGGAATACTATTATCATCTTCATATTCCATTTTCATTGATTAATTTGATTGAAATAAAGTAAATTCATGGAAATACGTTATCTTGTAAACAATGCCTTCGCAATACCAGTATCTGTGATGTATACTAACTGATTTCAAATGTTATATTTTAACAGAAAAAAGTATTTTCGAGAATGGGCATAAAAGATAGTTGAAAAAAATATACATTCTTCCAGAGTATAGTGCATTTGCTCTCTTGGTTTGTAAATAACTATAACTTACATTATATAGGTGCAATAGCTGAATGGTACCTAAAATTTTGGTCTAATCAGATCAATTTTTATTGAAATCAGACGTCTCTATACGCTTATCTATGGCCCAAATGTAGTGCATGGCATAAGTTGAGAAACGATTGAGCAAATACATTCGGAGAAAAAAATTTGTTTATGAACACCATTAATTTGTTATAACGATTTATTGAAAAATGTGTTTTCTTAATACATATTACTTCGCAAAGTTTCATACGATCTCAAATAGTTTTTATTTTATACGCATTTTTCGATAATTTTGTAACTAAAACGCAGATATAAACAATAGTTCAAAATTAAAACAATTTTTAACTTTAGCATCGTTTTCAGCGCAACTTTTCGCATGAGAATCGATCATATAATCGCGTTAGTCTCAAAAAAACTATTCTGAATTCTATATAGACTGGCCTATAACACATGTGTTACATCTGAAGTGAAGTTTTAATAGCACTCAGAAATGGAAATAATGATGAAACACGATATACGGATATTATATTTTCATAAACGGTAAGCTGGTAATACAAGCCTAATACCGAAAGCGATGATATAAACCTCTATATGTACGTATTAGAACACACGCTTCTTGTCAGCAACATGAGAACTACACTGAATTATTGATATTAAGAAACTTTATATTAGACCGCAAGAATTTCGGTATCTTTGAAGTAGTTTAGGATTTTGTCGAATTCCTTTCTTTATTGGTTCCTTATATTTTATTAGGAACATTTTCATCTTGGCTCATTAATAATGACAACAATGAGGAATGTCCTTATAATAGTTCTCCGGAATTGAGAAGTTCTAATTGAGGTATGATTGATTATAATTAATAAGTTTCATGTCAGATACCACTTCATTGAGATATGTTCTGAATTTCTTGTTGCATAAGTAGGACTTGAGAAGATTATTGTAAGTGATGGGCAAGGACTGTTTGATCTTGATCAGTAATCTTGAGTGCCACACATTGTCAAGGGTTTGGCTTACATCTAGGAAGACTGATGTACAAAATTTCTTGTCTACAAGTGCTTGATTAATCTTGTGACAAAGTCTATGAGTTTGTTGAATTGTAGAGTAATTTTGGTGAAAACCGGACTGATGCAGAAGTAGCCATTCTTCAGTGTTAGGATCAGCATTGATTCTTTGTAGTAGATGCTGTTCCATGTTTTGAAATTATGGACAACACGCTTATTGGACAATATGATGATATTTCATTCAAGTTTTTGCTGGGCTTGGGGATTAATATTATTTCGGGTATTTTCAATTGATTGAGCTGCTTTAGAGAAGCATTAGCTACATATATAAATACTACTAATCTTTTTTTGGCATTTCCTGTAACATCTTTGGTGTCACGCGGCCTATATCAGGAGCTCTACGTTGGTTTAGTAAGCGTGATTTATTTTTGAACTTCTTTCGGAGGGAAAGATTCAATTTGAGAAATATTAAATGGAATATTACTCAGCTACATCATCGTCGGGGTCATTGTTTGGAGAGAAATTCTCCGCAAATTACTCTGCAAATGTCTTAACCTTCACTGCATAGCTTCTGCCCCATTGTGGGTTGGGTTCTGTTCCCTTTCTTATGAGGGGAATTTGATTTATAGCTTTTTTGAGTTTCTTTATCGCC
Source organism: Endomychus coccineus (assembly GCA_958510875.1). Lineage (NCBI taxonomy): Eukaryota > Metazoa > Arthropoda > Insecta > Coleoptera > Endomychidae > Endomychus > Endomychus coccineus. The sequence goes on from OY294069.1 coordinate 51,303,173, forward strand.
TTCCAGATTGAGTTATCGTATCTATCGCTATGGTTTGTATATGTAAATTAACACCAGAATGAATACTGTTATAGTATTAATATTTGTTCAAGTTGGTAAGATAGTCTTGAAAAGATTGATCTTGTACTTTTCTGACATTATGTTCCAGCTAAGATACTGCGTTGCGTGTGATACATTTTGATTGATTATGTCACTTATGAAAGAAAAACGTTCAAAACTTCCATATTGGGATCACAGCGGGTCTGGAAAAAAACTCGCTACCGAAGCTTCTCCAGATGGTTAACATTAACATTTCATAGCTTAGCATTCGTTTTTCATTCTATATTGATTATTCATTTCGACAGATTTATGATTTCTTTTGGAACAAGAAACTTTTGTGAAATTGTTGAAACCATCTTGACCATGCCAGCTATGGTATCATATCGCCCACCTTGATGCGGATAATAATGATAATAATAATAATTTATTCTACAAGACTATACAGCAATATGGAATAATACAAAAATCATAATAATAAATACAAAATGCTTGTGAATAAATTGAATTCTTTAAGAATAGTTTCTGAGCGATATGAGTAAGCGATATCAATTCACAGAGGAAAAATAATATGAATCCAAGCACATAAATACTTGAGACATAGTTTTTATGAACTAATAAATAGTAGAATGAAATTAATTCAATTCCTACAATAATTTTAATTATTGGTTTAGGTTATCAACCTGATCGTATTGAAGCAGGTATATATTCATTATTTTATACTATATTTATATCTTTACCAATAATATTAATAATTCTTAACTTGTATAATTCAAATTATTCTTTAGATATTATTCTTTTTCGAATTAAATCTGAGAAAATGTTATATATATATATTTGTATAAATATAATATTTTCAGTAAAAATACCTAGATTTATATTACATTTATGATTACCTATATCAGGATCTACAATTTTAGCAGGTATTATATTAAAATTAGGTGGTTATGGTTTAATTCGTTTTTTAAAATCATTTTCAGATTTAGGGATAAAAATTAATTAAGTTTGAATTATTATTTCATTATTAGGAGGAGCAATTCTTTCATTTGTATTCTTCAAAGAGATATGAAAATATTAATTGCTTATTCTTTTGTAGCACATAAAGAAATGGTTTTAAGAGATATTATAAGTTTAACTTGTTGAGGAATAATAGGAGTATCTGTTATAATGATTGCTCATGGATTATGTTCTTCAGGTTTATATGTTTTAGCAAATATTTTATATGAACGTATAAGAAGTTCATATTTAAATAAAGGTTTAATTAATATTATACCTCCTTTATCCATATGATGATTTTTATTTTGTGTTGCAAATATAGATGCTGCCTTTTTTTTAAATTTATTAGGAGAAATTTTCATTATTAATAATTTAGCTAATTATTCTTATTTATTTGTATTCTTTTTCTCAGTATGGAATATTTTATTCTGGTTTTAATATTTCCAAATTTTATATTGAATGATATAGTTTATATTTAATAGAACTTATATTTCTATATTATTATTAACTGATTGAATATCATTGTTATTTTCAATTCTTGTTACTTTGCTTTTAGATATTTTAATTTTACATGAAATTTTAATTTCCTAAAAATTATTTTGTTTGGTATATTGGAAATGACCCGTACTAAGCGCTTATTACACTTGAGAAATAGTGTCCACCTATTTGAAATATGTTCGGCTAACGCTGATTTTCCACAATTATTCTTGTTCATATGAGCAAAATGTTCTTCATATCGAGTTTGGCCTTCAGAGCATTTTAAACACGACTCATAATCGGTTTTGTGAATCTCGGATTTGTCGAAGTCAGAATCTTCAGTTGTTGCCTAAACTGTTTTTTAGCTTGCTCTTGAATTCATAAACGGGTTGTACTGCAAATTTAGGAACAAATTATGGAATTCATTAATAACTGAAGGATTGTGATAAGTGAAACAGTTGATTTTATTGAAATATTTGAAGGTAGTGGCTCTAATTTGGTTAATTGGTTGTCTTCCAATATCCTTTTTTGTTTAGATTAAAGATTCGCTGAAGTTTTTCTACTTCATTGTTATAATTTTGCTGGCTCAAAGAGACTATGAACAATACTATTTAATGGAGCTATTTTAAAATGATCAATTGGTGTAACTGAATTCGCAGGTATACTCTAACTCTAATTCTGCCCATATAAAGAAAAATAATGCCGAACATATTCTAAAAACAGGTCACACCATTTCGCAAGAAAGTTTATCACTCTTGAAACCATTATGATAAATATCTTGGTAATTTGTTGATCTGATCTGATGATCGCTACTTGGTAGCTGAAAGGTCAGCAATTAACAGTATTTTTGATAGATAAGGTTGATTTTATCATAGTTATAGTGTATATAGTGTATCCACAGTGTGAACTCTTTCATAATTTATTTATCAATATAATTGTGTAAACTTTAAAGTCGAACACTATAAATAAGAAACAATCACCCTTATGATTGTTTCATATTTGTGGTGTTATACATATTGTATCTACAGTGTAAATTCTTTTATAGTTTTGAATTCGAAATGGAATAAAAGGAAGGGGGCATCCTCACCATATTATTCTTCCCATAATTCTTGATATTCAATTCAATTCCTTGTAGAAAACAATTCTATATAAGACATAGTTCGGTCAGAGTTTTACTCCACTACAGGGAATTAAGAACGATGTTACACCAAGTAAACGTTCGGAGCAAATATCTGAAATGCTAATTCCGAAATTGTTCATTTCGACAAGGGTGGCACCCTATAACATAAATCGTGCGTATTTACATCGGAACATTGTCTCAACATCAATTAATTATGATGCGAACAGGGTGCATTCAGAGTCTTTAAGAGTGAATAGTTGTTGTCATTGCAACTGTACTTGTAAAGATCTTGCTTGCCATTTTCGGTTCTCCGTCGTGAAAAGAAAAACTGTCCAGACGATGCAAGATAATTCAAAGTTCAACCGCGAGGAATGCAGCTATAGCTACACTTTCACCAAGTATTTCTTGCATGGATAGATATTTCCTCGGCCGCTTTATTTCCCCGTTTTAAGCGCTTTCCTTGTTCATTCCAGTATAAGTAACGAACACGAAAATTGAAAGGTTGCAATTTTCCGCAATTTATGTCTCCGTTGAGCTGAAATTAGTGTTACGCGTTATTACCGTTATTAGTACTCTGATGATAAATTAATGAATAATTAAGCTTTTGTCTGCTTGATGATAGAACATTTAGCGTTGAGAGAAATTATGCTCTAGAATCTAGATGGTCTGTTATAAGCAGGGATATTGATTTTGAATAATAAACAGATATGACAGTTCGTTAGGCTCCTCCTTTCCCGGTTTCCGCATGAAGGGAGAATGAGTGGAGTTTGAGTATATTATATATATATATTATATATCGATATATTAATTGAAAATGAGGAGTAAATAAGTGTTTTAATAAATCATAGCTAGTTCTATACAAGATGTCCGGAAATGCATATGCCAAACTTCACGAAGTGATAATAAACAAAGAAGTTTACACTAATTTAGGTTGAGTATCAGGTATTGTTCACATTTTGTACACTCTGTATTTTAGGCATAATAGGTTCTTGGAGCCTCTGCCTTTTTTCAATTATAGGTTATGATAATAATATGTCCGGAAATGCTTCAATAAACAGCTACGGCGCTATATTAATCAACAACCGAATCATGAAATAATTATTAAATTACAAATATCAACATATGATTACACCATGTGCTGGAAATGTTCGCCATTCATGTCAATGCAACTTTCTAGTCAATTCTTCATTGTACTCGTTCAAATATGCCTTCCTTATTCCGAATTATCTCGCATTACCCTTTGTTCAAGATGACCCTTGTTTTCAATTGGAACTGAGTAGACCATTGATGTCAAATAACCCCAAAGCGGGAATTCTAAAGCACATAAGTCGAACGCAACTGGAACATTACTGCTACTCTTCCGATCGGAATGATATCGCCCTTTATTTGTCATTTTGCATTGTATTGGCATTCGATCAGCTATGCAATCATCGTCCGTAGCTGCTCATATACCTTCAGAGAAAATCGAAATTACAATCTAGATAGCTTACAAATAACAAATTAAACATGGTAATGCATAAAATGATCATGTAAAATTATAAAACTACAGGGCTCGGCTAGCCGAGAATAATGGAATGTGATACTAAGTAGTGTTTCCGGTATTGCTTATTAGTCGAGAAAATAAACCATTCCACATTCCAAACCCGGCGCAGTTGGATGGATTGAGATGAGGTTTTCTGCATTCGATTCAGAAATCGATTTAGAAAATTTGTCTGGTATTTTTTTTTTTGCGGAAAAAATTTATTACATTCTTACAGCCAAAAACACTTTTGAGGTGAATGAAAAAACGGACTCGAATTGGTTTCACGGGGGTTTTTGGAGTCGCTAAACTCAAATATGCTATCAGGAAAATTCAATGAGGTCCCATTGGTCCTCTTCCGGGGTATCCAGGCGTTCACCCCCAGGTAATTTGCAGAACATTGTGAATGTCATAGTCGTGATCGGCGACTTTGAAAACCCCAGAGAGCCAGAATCTGTTACCTTTTATGAAGAAAAATTAACAAATTCCTGGAAGATGACGTAGATACAGAGGGCTCCTGGGACCCGGAAACATCTCCAGGTAATTTGCAGATCATTGCAAGTGTCATAGTCGTGATCGGCGACTTTGAAAACCCCCGAGAACTAGAATTTGTTACATTTAATTGAGATTATCCGGACTCAGTGTACACCAGGTATTGCAGAAGAGTTTTTTCACGTCGTAATCAGACTAGCAACCTTTATTTCACCTCTTCAACAGTTAACAAATATTAAAAATAGTTTTTTAGTTAATTTCACCGATATCTGCCCGGATACCCGGGTACCTTGATAGCATATTCGTGTTCAGCGATCCCAAAAATCCCCGGGAAACCAATTCGAGTCCGTTTTTTTATTCCCCTCAAAAAGTGCACACAAAAAAATGCATTTTCTGGCTGTAGAAATGCAATAAATTTTTTCCGCAAAAAAAAAATATTGCGCAAATTTTCTAAATCCTTTCCTGAATTGAATGAAGAAAACCGCATCTCAATCCATCAAACTGCGCCAAGTTTGGAAGGTTTGGCCTATTTTAGTGCTTCATTTCCTCGACTATATAGCAGACTTCGAAATTGTTCTTTACAGATCTGATGTTAAAATATTTATGCTACGATAACAGTGGATGCGTGATATGACAAGAATGATTTCGTCAGAATGGCTCAGATTTATTCGTCAGAGCATAGCGCAGAATGTGACTTTACTTCTATCTTCTGACGAAGATGAAACCCATGCCTATTTCCTTGATAATTCGATATTTAATAATTTATTAATGAAAACCAGAATACGTCAACGGATTATTGACTCCAATAGACGATAAAGGAGAGTATCAGATGCTCTTTCAAGATCTTCCAAGTAAAGCAATGAAGTTTTTGGGTTCAGGATGACACCAAGAACATTCAAATATATACTTAGTTATTGAATACTTCTGCCGAGAAAGATCTATGTTGTGACGATTTTTTTCTTTTACATTCATTGTTATAACTTACTACAAGCAATGTTCACGATGTTCACTTTTCGATAATTTCGGTATTAAAAATATCAAATAACTAAACATTTATATTTATATTAAAATCCGAAATAACAAACAAAATATAAAAGAATGCAATTAATCGTAACACAAAAATAAAAGTTTTTCGTGAAACTCCAACAAAATGTGACTAACTAACTATCCTATAATTTTAATATGAAATCAATAAGTCGGAACTTATGACGTAACAAAAACGGATCTAAACTAAATAATAACACTAATAAAAAATATATTGGATAATTCATTTATAGTACAAAAACTACAAGAAAATAGTTGATTACGTAGGTTTCAAATACATAACTGTGTATTTCTTTTATGATAACAAACGTACAGCAAATATTAAAATTACTACCGGTAACAACTAAGTCGGTACTATCGGGAAGAATGGGAAACATGTAACTTGCCGGAAACATGTAACCTACACTTCCGAGGCTACACTTAATCTAAATGGTTTCAATCTCGATCTAGATGAGGAGGTGCTTCATCATACATAAACCAACTTGCTAATCCAATTGCGTATGGCACATTATCTATCAAATCTGCAAGGTCGTCTTCTCAAAAATTCAAATACGTTTCACTATTTAAACGACGAGGCTTCATAAAAGGCACAATTAAATCATTTTCGATTATCGCTGTCCACGCATTATTCAAAAATTTGTTTTGAAATTTTGCTTCAAAATCATGGGGATTCTCGGTACTCAAATGTGACTGTGATGAAAATGTACAATTACGACTAATAAAATATAAAACACGAAAACTATGATAGAAACTGAGAAATAAAACTTCTTATGAGATAAAACTCCAAATCTTAGGCAAAATCATTGAAATTGTTGTTTTGAAGATCATCCTGCAGAATGAAAGCTTTTACCTAATGAATAATTCTTTGCGCATTCCTAAAATTCAGTGAAGGGCATTAACTGTCCTTTTTTGGAAGAACGTTATATAAAACAGGTCCATATTAGGAATACAACGTTTTACTTCTATTAAATTCGGAATAAATTAACTAATATCTACAGATATTATTTTTCTTCTACCATTATATGTTTGATTTGATATACTCTGTTAATCGCGAAGAATTGACAGTGGACATTCATAAATGGAAACGGGAGGAGCTGCCACGGTCCTCATATTAATAACTGCTTGTTGCTCTGTACTTGAGTTGATAGTCGAATGTTCCACGCAATAATTCCATATACTTAATGGGAATATAAGCTTCGAGGCATGGATAAAGCCCAGATATTTGACATTTATTAATATCCATTTGTTTTAGGGAGATGAACATTGTTTGCGTCTTACTGGTTTTCGAACTCAACAATCACACAACTCTGATTGATTTGATTGACAGCTCTGACCTTGGTGCGAAACTTTTTATCAACTGTATCAGCAGTGTCATTTATAAACAAAACAAGTTTACTATCTGACGAGTTCGCATAGGAAAATCACTTAAATATTTGAGAAATAGCAGTGTCACCAGTACTGAGCTTTGCGGTATTCTTAATTTCACTTCCAGCAAATCAGAATATATGTTTCTTCTACTGTCTGCAGATGCCTATGACTTAGATAAGATTGTATCAGAGCTATGGTTTTATTTTCAAATTTATAGTATCTTAATTTTGAATAAGTAGCTTTGGAATACGAGCTTGTTGGCGTATATTTATGTGTTGGTTGTTTTTCACTGGTGTTGCGGGATCAAGTGCAGCTTTCCCTTGATAGTGGAATCAATTAATACATTTAATGTTTTTCATAAGACAATGTACATTTAAAGCTGGATAGGATCCCGACATCTGTCAATGATATTTACAAAATGGACCAGCAAGAACGCTCATTGATCTTTTGTGTGGTTATGTTTCTGATATGAAGTTCAATCATTAAATTGTTGGAAAAATATCAGCTTGTTGGTCATATATCTGGACTCGCTTCACATCTTCGAAATGAACTTATAAATGGATCGAACCTTTCTCCAAGTGCTCTATACTGTTCACAATGTTTTTATTCTATTACTTACTGAACGAACTTCAAGATTGTTATAGAAAAGTGCGCCAACTCCTGTAAGGGTAGCATGAAATGAGTCTGAATGAATTAAGTTCCTCGTATACGTGATGGCATCCCAATAATTAGATCTCTAAGGTTACTAACTTTATGTTCCTCCTTCTTCATTGAAAATCACCATCTTGTTTGATATGAATTTTAAGTATTACTTTTCTAAGACTGGTCTTCATACTTCAGATGATACTTAATTTCAAACGACGTTATTTTTCTCTGTCTTAGTGCTTTGTAAGCAGTTCCAAATAAAACAGCGCACACCATTAGTGCCAACTGAAAGAAATATAACAGCCTGTCAGAATACGTTGTATTTGTCGATGGCAATCCTATTAAGGGATTTTTATGACGCCTGTCAATTTTAATAGAGGACGACTTTGCTTTAAACTATTAGGCAATTTCAAGAAGATTGTAGGTTCAATGATTAATTGTACACTCCCAACATCGTCACATTGCGTTAACTGACACCAGTCGTGAGTTGAGCTAACTGATTTCGTAAAGGTGTGGCCATTAATCCATAATAATTAATACAAGTGTACTCAGATGACGTTAGTCTCACTCAGAAACTTGTAATTCCTCAAATAATATTCATAATAAAAGCTAATAAGTTGAAGTTAACGCACCCAAAACAAAAGGCTACTATTATCTTCTATGAAGGATAAGCCACAGCTGTGGCGTCCTTGATTATAATTTGGCTCACCATCCAGGATCATTAGTTGAAAGACTGAGATATAATAAATATTGACATTACAATTGATGAAAAGTGTTTTAATTTCATGGGATTGATTTGATATCAGAACCCCATAGAAATTGGTGACCCCAACGATATTTTGATCACAACTAAGTACCAGCATCATTCAATTTTTTATTCAACAAGTGAAAATGACAGGCAGCAATAAGGAGCAAAGCGGCAGCATTATGGCATCAAGAATCACAAAATTTCCTCACTTTTTTCGTGATGACCCAGGACTTAGGTTTGCTCAGGTGTAATCGGCGTTTAATATTCACGGTATCACGAAAGACACAACCTAATTTAACTTACACCTCAGATTTTGTCTTTGGCGAAAAATCATCCTAATGAAGGGAAATAAGAAGCAATAAAGGCAAAAATCATATCGGAATTATCTGAATCAGAAGATTCTCTTCTACTCACAATTATGCAGCGACAAAATTCAGAAGAAAAGAAACTCTCACACTATCTTGAGAAAATCCGCAATCTGGCTGGAGACAGGGTAAGAGTTTAAGTGCTTAAAACTATCAGAACAAGCACGTTGCATTCTTTCCATTTTCGATGAAGTTGATCTAGATAAAATTGCAAAGATGGCAGAATGAATAGTAGATTTCCAACAACCACAGGATGTTTCGAAAATTCGACAGCCCACAGTCACAGTTCTGTAGCTACTCTTGATCTTGCAGCAGAGGTATTGATTGTTAATCTTTTTTAAAAACTTCAGGCGAATCTCGACCGGCGCCCACGTTCCAAAGCATGGAGATACGGAAAACATTTGCCTTTACAAGCTAAGCTTGGTATGATAGAACAATCCTATGGTTTTTATCATTATCGCTGCAAAATGGGGCTAAGAAATATGGGGAATCACGTGAGTTGGTAAAGGAAAATCCGGAAGACTAGTTGAATCTCTTCGAGAACAAGCGGTTCAAGGCGATGATAACAGGAGAATACGAAAAAGCCGTTCGATTATGAAGGATAGGAAAGCCGGAATTATTTATTTTCGAGCCAAATTTTGCAGGTAACAGTTCCACGATCAATAAATATGAGGAATAACTTATTAATCTTGATCTAGGTTTACGACGTTCTGTTGAATGGATTTTTACCTTAGCTGATGTGACTCAATTAATAATTGGAGCTGATCTCCTTCAGTACTACAGCATTATGACCTTAGGGGTAAGAAGTTGGTTGATAGGAACACCAATCATTCTAATCTAGCTAGAATCACCAAGGAGCCACATGAAAGTGTTACCTGTCTCGAGAGATAAGGAATATCGTGATATTCTTAAAGAGTTCAGTGAGGATACTGTTCCAGGAAAGCAATGGGAGCAGTAAAACAAAATACGTTCCGTCATATTTTCAGCCAAGATTCTCCTGTAGCGCATAGACCAAGAAGGTTATCTTCAGTTAACTGAGATAAGCCAAAGCAGCTTTTGAATTCATGATTGCTGAGGGAATTTGTCGACCGTCTAGCAGTCCCAGGGTACCCCCTACATTTAGTTAAGAAGTCGTCAGGAGAGTGGAGAGCATGCGGTGATTTCCGGGTTCTCAATACAGTAACAATTTCGGATGAGTATACCATAGTTTATCTAAATGATTTTGCACATAGGCTTAGAGGTAGCACCTTTTCTACGACATTAGATTTAACAATAGCGTATTATCGGGTACCTATGGCTCCTGAGGACATTCTATAAGCTGCAGTGATGACACCTTTTGATCTTTTTGAGTTTTTATTTATGCCTTTTGGTCTGCGAAATGAGGCACAAACTTTTCGGAGATATATTGACTCAGCCTTATGCAACTTAAATTTTTGTTTTGTGTATATAGATTATAGATGACATATTGATGTGACTAAATGAGTATTTGTTGCAGCATCGGTCAATTATCTGAGGTGTGTACCATATAAAAAAATATTGAAATATTTTCCGTCTCTGCATTCTCGAAATTATTGGCCAAATTTGTTAAATGCAATGTTGAAGCCCGTGACATAACAGTGGATAGGAAAGCCAGCTGAGATTACCTACTCCGATCTATTCTTGAATGCGAGTCATTTGTTAAGTTCAAGTTTGCTGAAAAAGCGCTCTACATTGGCATCCGTCAGGGACAATGTGGAGAATAAAGAAAAAAGTTATGTTTACTTGGAGAAGTCATGTTCTGAAATTCCGAAGTTATTAATGACTACTTCAAAATGCTTCCTGACACTCATTGACTCTTTCAGATGGTTTTTTGCTAGGATAATGAGACGAATATATTGGCATACCAGATAGTGGCCCCTGAGCCCCGGGGCCCTGATGCGCCACACCGAACTGGAAGATCATATTGGACAGGAGCCAATGGTGGCTTTATCAAACTGCATGGGGGCTCGGCCTACGAGGCCATCTGAACCAGGAGTGATCTGACTAGTGGCGGATATCACTATATCAAAGAGCCTGTGCCGAAGCTCTAACGAAAACTCTTTTCTAAGCAGAAGTGACATTAAAGAGGTGACTGGAATCCTCCTGGCGGATCCGTGTTGTCTTAACAAACACCTTCATGTTATGGGCATCGCAGATGACCTCATATGTAGGAAGAGGTGAAAGGAACTGTCTCTCATGTCCCGTTAGAACGCCCAGTTCTGACACTCCTGAGGAAACGATTATTATTATTTGGCGTAGCAGAAATGCATCCGGAGGAACTTATGAAAGCCAGCACTAGCGTTATTCTAGTTCTGGCGGGCCACAAAGCTTAGAATGAGTTTCTGAATACAGGGCGTATAATGGGCACAATCCAGAGACCTTAGTGCATGAGCCCTTGGCACGGAATAGAAAACTAAGTTTCAGCAGTTTCCGCAATAAACTTCCCATGATCGTCCCACGGGAGATTGTTGTTGGTGGTGGTACCGAGCAGGAATAGTTGTACCTAACATCATCATATTAGGGATTGTGGGATATGCCTTCCTGGTTGCATTAATGTCTACTAGATTATCAGATCCCCATTTCAATTACGTACCAGATCTTCATTCATTCAATCGACCTGTCTGACGCGCTAGAGACTTCATTGTTTGTTATATTATAGAGGCTCTAGATGAGTAAGCGTTATGTAGTCTATGTATCGTCCGCAAAGTTGAGGGCGGGACAGGTCACTTCGTGGCTCATATATTTATTTAGGCCCATTTTGCTTTCCACTCTGTTCTATTAAATAACCAAGATAGTATCTCCGGATCGAATAATACTAAATTGTCAATAATCAACTACTAGTTTGAGGGTAATATCTGATAATTTGCTATATCAAAGGAGTATGAGACTATGGCAATGATTTATGTGTTTATAAACACGAAATAGGTGGTGACTGAAGTACTGACTCCGAGTCACCATCTTATCACATTCTCACGCTAATAACCAGCTTATTCATTAAGTGTATTACCTAAAGTGCACTCCAACGCCATAGAAACATACTTGACAACTAAAACGCTTCTATTTATTTGTACGAACGAATATCCAACACATCAGAAGCGTTAATTCCAATTTGTTCTAAGTATAACATATGGGAATATATTTGACAGTTATTCTTGTTCTATCATTTATGATGAATTGATTACTAGAAAAATATCAATTTAAAGTTGTAGACAAGACAGTAACTAATAGCGATCTGTAGAGGAAAATGAAAAACTGAAAGTCACTGAACATCTTTCATTATTTGTTGTAACTCCCTCTTGTTCAGAGTTCAATTTTCTTCCAACATTAATTTGGAAAATATTCAAAATTTGCGTCCATTTTTTTGGAAAAGCGGATTAATTTTTTCGCGTTCTTTGACTAAAAACCTTGGAGATTTCAAAGAGTATGCAGTATGCATTTCCGGGGAAATATTTCAAGTGCACTTTTGTCCAGAATTCAATTTTCTTTCAAAATAAACTTTGAAAACTTCAAAATTTGGGTCCGATTTTCTGGGAAAGCGGATTTATTTTTTCGCGTTCTTTGACTCAAAACCTAGGAGATTTCAAAAAGTATGCATTTCCCGGGAAACATTTCGAGTGCACTTTTGTTCAGAATCAATTTTCTTCCAGGATAAAATTTCAAAAAGCTAAAAATTTTCATCCGGTTTTGCGAGAAAACTGTTTAAGTTTTTTTTTAAGGAAAATTGAATTATGAACAAAATTTTGCACGGAAAATGCATATTTTTTGTGATACCAAAAGTATTTGATAGAAAAAGAAAAGAATACAAGTAAATAGGAGTGACGTTGTCCTCCTCGATAAACAAACCAAGACTATGTATGTCGAATTCTCTGCTCCGGCAGAGAAGAACATATTCTAAAAATGGATAAAGTATCAAGATCTCCTGTTAGAGCTCCACACGCTATACCCAGGCCACAAGGTCGTATTAGTGGTTCTGATTATTGTTGTTTTGGGCGGAATCAGGTTATCGCAGAGTTCGAACTTAAAGATCATTCCGGCCTGCAAGAACTCGGTGCAGATTTTGAAAGATCGTCCAGATCTTTATGTAAAAAGTTTGTGACATATGTGTTCTGAGACCAATAACCACACTTTTTTGAAGAAAAAACCCTGCGACTCGACTCCTCTTCATTTTGGCCATTATTTGTTCAGACTGAATATTAGAAAATCCTAATTTCCAGAATAACTCTCACTCATGGTACTTTGGAATTCATGTATGTATTGACTATCATAATGGAGAGATGGACACAGTAATATTGATAGGAATTATATTGATAACGTACGAAATACAAAAGTATACCGTAACTGAAGGTTTTATTTCAATATTTACAATACTATATGTAATGAAATCGGTGCCAATCATCTTCAATGATACAAGAAAAGTTGTTCTAGGAGCCAAGAAAAAAAGAAGCATCTTTAAAATGTCGGTTCGTATACACATGTAAAACGTATTATATTCACACAAAATATTTACATTTCAATCTATTATTCATCGTTCGATAACATATTCAAGTGGTTGTCAGACGTGTTGTTAATACAATCATAATAAAATATTGGTTTCATCAATTTGTCATGGTCGAAATTCTCTACAATTTATCCACTCAAGAAAGTGAAACCTCTACAAAAGAGAGCATTTCATTCTTCGAGGGGCATATTTCTTTTCAGTGCATCATGTGGAACAATTTCCATCACAACATTAGACCATAACATCTGTGTTTTTTCATCGGATGAGATTATACCCGCAGATATGGCACACATCTTAACAACTTGTAACCAGTTTCACAATTTGAATCTTAGTATTTTTTCTTCATTCATCCTATTAATGGATATATTTCAAGTAGTGTAATTTTATGTTTGTCGTAACCTGGTTCATGGTGGAACTCATTTTTTTTTAAATCTATTGCACTTCACGTACAATACTTTAACTGTTAAAGGACGTATCAAGACATAGGTATGTATGGTAGCAAATTAATAATATTCGGAACTAATTCAAGAAAGAGGTATTTCAAATTTCATTCCACATATCCGACTATACACAACTTGATACACTATGAACCATTGTATGGTTCATATTGGCGGGAATCATAGTGGTCTATACTGAGAAAACAACATTGTCTATCGTAAATTGTGAGAAATCTATACAAAACACGAATTGGCCAGCGGGCCAGTGTCATACTTCCATCGCAAAGGAGGAAGCACCTTCAATGCAATATATTCTGCTACTATGGTATCTTCTTCGCGTTCATCCGGAAATATCAATTCACCAACCTCAATTTTCCTCAAAAAATTAATATTGTATACACCTCCACTTATCTTCACAACATGACCAATTTAATATTTATCGGAATTTGTTAGTCATTTATCTTCCTTTTTTTCATCATATCCTAGTATATATATATACATTTATGTATTTTCTCACTATGGACCATCAAGAATCAAGACGAAAATAAACACTACGTGATCAAAGTGATCATATATGGAAGTAGGCATTATTTAGGACGTTTTAGATATTCATTCTTGTTGAAAAAAGTGAATTTCGATAAATTATACATATGGCAAGAATCTGAACATGCCAATCAAAATTTAGAGCGGATCGCTCATCTGAATTCCATATAACACCATGAGAATGAAGAATAGACTGACTGACACTGAAGCGTACTCTCTAAGCAAACTCAACCATTTCGTTCCACCATATGCCTTTGTCGACAATGCTGTCATCTGTACCAGAAGAAGTCGAAGTTTTTGTGAAAACGTTCCAAAATCTAAAAATTCAGTATAGCCTAAAGGGACAACAGCATACGGACTCCTCCTTCTCGCCAGACGAAATGCTTGGATGAGTTGCATGGAAACCATGATATCACCAGTTAATTTTTGAGCATTTGAAATTGCGCTGTAGGTCAAGTCTCCTTCGCTTTAACCATGGTGAGGGGCAAATGATCTGAAGGATATCTTTCCTGAATGGGTGCTGTTGTTGATTACATATAAAAGAGTGGAGTACCCTATAATTGAGTTTTTGCCTCTAACATTCGTCTGCGAATAGGTGCTGTCTTAGTACTTAAAAAATTATACATTGCTGCCGCAATCTCACAGGAACCTCGTTCACCATTGTCTTCACTCCAGGTAAAACAAAAACAATCTCTCAAACCAATATCGTGAATTGTAGAGTTTAAAACCCCTAGCATTCTCTTGTAGAAGATATTGTGTATAGGTACTTACATGCATAACCTGTTGCAAGTCAAACGAAGCACAAAACACAGACATTTTATGAAACTGTTTCTTCTTCGCAAATACTTTCCATTTCTCTTTTATATGCTTTCGATATCGATCATTCAAATTTGTCTTAATTTCATGAGATTCCTGTAAACACGACATGCAAACATTTCAAAAATTTGTCTATATGAAAGAGAAGATGCTTTCTCAATGCCATTTTCTGCACAAATGCAGAATGTGTACACCATGTAGTTTTCGATAAACGTCAGCAATATGTTTTCTATGCCACATGCGTATTGCGACGTGCATAACATAACTTCAGGCGCAGGCGAAAAGCGTTAGAATACAGTTTTTGCAAAAAAGCCTAAGTATATAAACCTCTTTGTACAGTAAACATTTTCAGGAATATAAGATAGGCGCAAGTAGCATATGGTATTATTAACTTAACCTTGAGAATTTCAGATAAGCCCTTTCGTGGTAACATAAAGCATGATGGAACATTCAATTTGCAGGACTTAACTCAATTTTGATATTCTGTCAATTAAGCCCCTACTTCCTGAGGGCGACGATATGTACGACAATTTGTGCTACGGTCAGCTATACAGGGTGTTCCACATTTTCCTTTCATAACTTCGGTAAATGATAGATTTTCTAAGAATAATAGGGGTCTGGCTTGATATTCACAAAAACAATATTTTTAGCCCATACGTTTTAGCAGACATGTGGGAGGAAACACCACTCGATGAGAGAATAAATATATGGATACAACTGTATGGCTGACCTGCCCATTTTGGAAGACAAGGATGAGAATGACTAAGTAGGAAGTACGGTGAAAAATGGATTGGTATAGGTGGTCCAGTTGCATAACCTCCTTGATCACCTGACCTCAATCCTCTGGACTTTTTTTCTTGGGGTTATTTGAAAGATAAAGTCTATGACAAGCCTGTTCATGATAGAGAAGATCTACTGAATCGTATTCGAATAGCTTGTGGTGAAATAAATAATAAAATGTTAATTCGAACAAGAAGGTCGTTGAGAAATCTATATCGCCTTTGCGTTGAAGTAAATGGATCATTTTGAACATTTATTATGGAATATTTTTAATCGTTACCAATAAATAAATATTTAAATATTTTTTCACTTTTTAAATAGCCTTTCAAAATAGCCCTGATTAGAAAAATCAAAATAGTTCGAACACGAAGCTCTGAGTGAAATTAATCAAGAATACTTTCTATAGAAAATAGATCAATGTCTTTAAATATGATTACAATAATAATTGCCGACCATTGGCGTAGAAGTTTAAGGGGTTCAAATATGTACAAAACCCCATAACTACGCTACTGTATTTGTCTCAAGAACATCCTGTAACCAAAAAAATTCCTTATCCAGTAAAACTAAAGTTTACTGAGTTTGAATTGAAAATCTTCATCTGCTTAGAAGATAATGAATAACATGTAATAATTTTACAAAACTTCAACAGCCTCTATCTCGAAAACGAAGTGTTTTGGAGAAAAATTTTATATGAAGGACCCCTATCATTCTAGGAAGTTCTATCGTTTACGGAAGTAATGAATGAAAAAACGGAAACACATAAGACTGACCAGAGTAACATGTATCTCAAATTCGAAGAACAGAAGATGTTCTTTCGTTAGTGGCATGGACGAAAATATTCCAACAAGTAGTTGTGACTATTCTCTGAAACTACTATTTTTGTCATTCCAGTACATTCAAACTATCAACAATTCTTAATGGCGTGAATTCCTTCAAATGAAATTGACTTATGGTTGGCATAGATAGACACATTCGAAGAATATCTCATTGCGAATAATGTTCACATTTACAACGTGGATATCATTAACGACCAATAAAATAACGGGGCCAAGATGAATTATTCACCACTTCGAAAGTTATGATGTGCATCGCGGTTGAGATTTGAGTGTAAAATTTTCAGTTCCTGAAGTCGTTATTAGGGATCGTGAAGGTAATTCATATATCGCACCACGAAGCAATTATCGCTTGATTTATTATTAAGTCTTTATAACACTTTAATTCCGTAGCCAGAGATTTTAAAATGAGATCTGCCATTCTATATAGGCAACTTAACGTACTTTAATGATGCAGAGCATCTACATTGCAAAAGTGGTCTCGAGTTACATTTTCATTTTATATTCGCGTTCTAATATGCAGAAGGGACGGTAAAAAGAGCACATTCTATAACAATGAGAATGAGGAGGAGGCGTATGCTTCAACTACTCATGTGGCATTTATAATTCGGATTACAATTTATTACTAAGCACCAAAATTAATGGTTCGGATCTTACCAAATGGACTGTCAAGGAGACATTATATATCGTTATTTCTTCGAATAGCACAACCTTCATGTACTCATTCAGGTTAAATACTTCCAACAGTAGCAGATGAAAAGTTATGTTCCACCAGAGGGCATTTATAATATGACTACTCTGGGCCAACTGGTTATCAGACTAAATGATGGCACTGAAGTACGAGATAATCATCCTTATACATTAAAAATACCATTAAAGTACAAAGGCCCTTTTAGCAACCAATTAGCCATCATCAGAGTAAACTCAATTAGAAAACAAAATGTACCTGTTTAAATACCATTTGGGGTTAATAGTGCGAACAAGGGGTTATCCTCAGCTGGAGATAAATCTCAATTTAATAAATTACATTTTCCCCTATACATTTCCATCACTTCTAAATTACCTAGATATTTGTCCGTACTGTGTTTGAAAAGTGATAAACCTTCTTGAGAAATGGTGTGACTTGTACCGGGATATCAAAAATTATCTTGGTCATGGTGGTTGTGGAATCGAAAAAGAGTCTCACTTTACGTTTGAAAAAAGTATTTCATAATTAATTCGAAGTTTCTAAAAGTGCGAAATTTCGCAATTTTATACGAATATTGTAACACTCAGAAGTCTTTGGCGCTTTGGACTCCAGGATTTTCACGTGGCCTATCGAAATTAGAAGGTTCGAATTATCTAAAAACATGATTGCATGAACGCCAGACGTTCTATGTAATTAGCTACGAACGAAATTATTTTGACATATGCCTCGAGAAGCTCGCTGCGCGTTAGTTAGAGTTGATACATTTTACCTCGGTCTTGTTAATTTGGGGCCGTTTCTTGCCCCGTGCGACCGGCGCCAGTTGTGATAAAGTATTTTTGGCTATGAGCCCCTAACTTTTACCCGCTTCGTGTATATTTTAGTCGCGAGAAAATTCCCTTTGGTAGCTGAGATCTGAGAATAGCTCAAACTGTTTTAATTAAATTTTCTTATTGAATGGACATTTATCGGAAAGAAGGGCCGTCGGGCATGGTCCGATACTCAATCTAACTACATGGAGCGAAAAAGGCACCCAAAAAGTCGACGTTAAGCCTTATTAGGTACAACCAGTTTGCACTTTCCTAACTCGCGTGGTACGGGCTTCTCATTTGAACGTCATTCGATTTACGTAAAATTAACTATTTCAAAACAGATTTTGACCCGGATTGTGGCTATCACGACCTCTGAAAAGGTTCAAAGTTCACATAATTATTTCATAATTTGTAGTTCATTATTGTTTTACAACTGAAATAAATAGGTATGAAATTTGTAGGTTATTGATGATGTCAGTGTGACAGTGACATGATTATTTCAAAGGTAAAGTAAGACACACGTTTTAAATTCCAGAACCACCCTTGACCAAGATAATTTTTGATATCCCGGTATTTGAAATACGTTTTGCTAATTTTTCACTATTTTATTCTTCTTTATAAAGACAGAATGTTCTTTATATCGAGTTAAAATGTTCCTTCCAGTTTGCCCCAAATAGCATTTTGAACACGAGTCACTATCAATTCTGTAAATTCACGATTTGTCACAATCGGGAACGTTCTCAAAAGTAAACGGGTTTTTAGCTTGTTCTTCCATCTATAAACAGGTTTTATTGCAAATTTAGAAAACAAATTATGGAGTTTATTGATTATTGAATGGTTATAAGTGAAACTTTTGAATTTCATTGTGGTATTTTGGGAGAAATTCAACATATTTAACAAAGATTTGTCGTAACCATTGTCCATCGCCATTTTGTTGAAGTTTCTCAACTTCGTTGTTTTAATTTCCTATAAATAATACTATTGAATGGAGCTATTTCATGATTAATGAATCCGCTGGAATATATCTACTAGCTTCAGACGGTATTAAATGTCGTATGTTTGATAATATTAATGTCAGGAAAAGAAAGCTGGTTATTGCTTTCTAATTTAATTGGATCAAATTGGTTATTAGGCGTGTTCAAAAAATCGTATAGATCAAAATCTTCACTTATAATTGCGAAAATATTATCGACATATAATAAAAATAAAATGAAGTTACGATTTCGACAAATCTGGAATTTTCAAATTCGATTGCTGTGTTCAAAATGCTATGCTGGTCAAACTAGATGGAACTTTCGAATCGTTGTATATATAGATAATCATCCTTATACATTAAAAACACCATTAAAGTACAAAGGACCTTTGAGCAACCAATTAGCCATCATCAGGGTAAACTAAACTAGAAAACAAAATCTACCTGTTTGAATACCATTTGGGGTTAATAGTGCGAACAAGGGGTTATCCTCAGCTGGAGATGAATCTCAATTTAATTAATTACTCTTTCCCCTATACATTTCTATCTCTTCTAAATTACCTAGATATTTGTCCGTACTGTGTTTGAAAAGTTATAAACTTTCTTGAGAAATGTTGTGACTTGTATTTGAAATATGTTCTGCTAGTTTTTCACTAATTTATTCTTCTTTATAAAGACAGAATGTTCTTTATATCGAGTTAAAATGCTCCTTCCGGTTTGCCCCACATGGCATTTGAACACGAGTCACTTTCAATTCTGTAAATCCAAGATTTGTCAGGTTTTTAGCTTGTTCTTCCATCTATAAACAGGTCTTATGACAAATTTAGAAAACAAATTATGGAATTTATTGATTACACCGGTCAACAAAAAAAAAATTTCTAGCGCATGGGTTACATCCAATATATTTTGATTATATAAGCAAATCTGTATAAGAAGTTGCGATCACATAACGAAAATATTTGCTTTTTAAGAAGTTATAGCATTTTTGATTTTCACGCCTGATTAATGTCGGTCTTTGCGCGCTATCGTTGTCGAAGAAAGGTTAGAGGGTGAGGGGCAGTGTTTATTGCGTCGCTCGTTGTGTATGGAAGTATGTGTTTCCATATTACACAGGAATAACGTGTTTTGTTTTTTTTTCGCTGTATAACTCATCTAAAATAGCTTCTAGAAGTTGTAAATGAAACGCTGACTCGTTTTGCTATATTTGTGGCAAATTTATTAAAGTAAGAGAGAAAAATTATGATTTGAGTACAAATTTAAAGATTTGCGAGGCATATCAAGCTTACTTTAATCTACCTGTTAAAAATCAAGACAAAAAATGGGCTCCACATGTGTCATGTAACTCTGGCAGACACATTCTGGACGGTGAGTAAATTTTCTCTTTTTTTATTGTATTAACTATTTTATAAGACATTTATTAGGTTATAATACGTTACGTTTTATTGTAGGCTGGTACCAAGGTGAAAAAAGACAATTGAAGTTTGCAGTGCCCAGAATTTTGAGGGAACCCAGTGATCCTCTCACTGACTGTTATTTTTGCATTGTGAAGCCACTCAAAGGTAAAAATTCAAAGAAAACATCTTATCCTGATCTACCATCGACATCCGCTCCAATACCACATACAGATAGAAATCCTGTACCTAGTCCGCCTGTGTTGGAAAATCAAGTACTCTCTCAAGGCAGCCTTCCATCAAGAAGTTCATCTCTATCCGTACATTCTGAATTCGTTCTTGAATCTGAGCTAAAACTATCACACCTCATCAACTCTGAAGATCTCAAAGACTTAATAAGAGACTTAAATCTACCAAAAAGTGAAGGAGAGTTATTAGCATCACGGTTAAAACAATGGAATCTACTTCATTTTTATGTACGAATATCTCGTCAAAGAAAACGTCATGAAGAATTTTCTTGTTTCTTTAGTAAGGAAGATGAACTCTGTTTTTGTCATGACGTGAAAGGTTTATTTCAACAAATTGGTATTCCATGTCATACAACTGAATGGCACCTTTTTATTGACAGTTCAACAAAAATTCTAAAAGCTGTTCTACTACACAATGGGAACAAATTTCCCTCTATTCCATTGGCACATTCCGTACATCTCAAAGAAAATTATGACAGTATTAAAATGCTATTAACTGCAATCAAATATATGGAATGGAGTTATTAGGGACTTCAAAATGGTGTGTTTCTTGACCGGAATGCAAGGTGGGTATACTAAATACTCCTGTTATCTTTGCCTGTGGGATAGTAGAGATGACGCCGCTCACTACCGTCAAAAACATTGGCCTGTATGTACTGTGTATGAAGTGGAAAAATGCAATATTAAATGGGAGGCAATTGTCGATCCTAAAACTATATTAAAGCCGCCATTGCATATTAAATTGGGTCTGATTAAACAATGTGTAAAGGCTCTTAATCATGAGTCCGAACCTTTTAAATATTTGAAGAGTTTTTTTCCAAAGCTTTCAGAGGCGAAAATTAAAGCTGGAATCTTTGTGAGCCCTAAAATAAAAAAAAACGTGGATTGTGATATTTTCCCGGACTTACTTAGCAATGAGGAGAAAAAGCCTGGAACAGTCTTAAGGCAGTAGTTCATGGTTTTCTTGGAAACCATAGAGCTGAAAATTATGACGAGCTGATCACTGACATGACAAATTTTTCCATCATTGGATGTAGAATGTCTCTAAAGATGCACATGTTACATTCTCATCTGGATAAATTCAAGAATAATATGGGAACTTATTCGGAAACGCAAGAAGAACGCTTCCATCAAGATATAATGGAATTTGAGAGACGTTACCAAGGCCAGTATACCGAAAGCATGATGGGGGACTATATTTGGGGGTTAATAAGAGAAACTTCTACTGAACATGAAAGGAAAAGTAAAGCTGTTCATTTTTAAACGTTTGGACTTTATTTTAAAACTTCTATTGTAAGAATGAATCATAAATGGATGTTTGGTATCTTTTAATAAATCATCTCTATGTCCATTTTTTATGTATTTTCATTTATTTGAATTTTCCGTTTTTCACACATAGAAACAAATTCAGAACTATGTTTTGTTATTCTTCTTATTTCTAGGTATAAAAGGAATAAAAATTAGGTATGTATAACCCGTGCGCAGAAATGTTGTAGACCGGTGTTATTGAATGGTGATAAGTGAACCTTTTGAATTTCATTGTGTCATTTGGGAGTAATGGCTCCAATTTGATTATTTGATTGTGTTCCATTTTCCGTTTTTGGTTGGAATTTTACTTGTTTAACAAAGATTTGTCGTAACCATTGTCCATCGCCATTTTGTTGAAGTTTCTCAACTTCGTTGTTTTAATTTCCTATAAATAATACTATTGAATGGAGCTATTTCATGATTGATGAATCCGCTGGAATATATCTACTAGCTTGAGACGGTATTAAATGTCGTATCTTTGATAATATTAATGTCAGGAAAAGGGAGCTGGTTATTGCTTTCTAATGCTATAGTGAATTTAATTGGATCAAATTGGTTATTAGGCGTGTTCAAAAAATCGTATAGATCAAAATCTTCACTTATAATTGGGAAAATATTATCGACATATAATAAAAATAAAATGAAGTTTACGATTTCGACAAATTTGGAATTTTCAAAATTGATTGCTGTGTTCAAAATGCTGTGCTGGTCAAACTAGATGGAACTTTCAACTCATTGTATATATAGATAATCATCCTTATACATTAAAAACACCATTAAAGTACAAAGGACCTTTGAGCAACCAATTAGCAATCATCATGGTAAACTAAATTAGAAAACAAAATGTACCTGTTTAAATACCATTTGGGGTTAATAGTACGAACAAGGGATTATCCTCAGCTGGAGATGAATCTCAATTTAATAAATTACTTTTTCCCCTATACATTTCTATCTCTCCTAAATTACTTAGATATTTGTCCGTACTGTGTTTGAAAAGTTATAAACTTTCTTGAGAAATGTTGTGACTTGTATTTGAAATACGTTCTGCTAATTTTTCACTAATTTATTCTTCTTTATAAAGACAGAATGTTCTTTATATCAAGTTAAAATGTTCCTTCCAGTTTGCCCCACATGGCATTTTGAACACGAGTCACTATCAATTCTGTAAATTCACGATTTGTCGAAATCGGGAACGTTCTCAGAAGTAAACGGGTTTTAAGCTTGTTCTTCCATCTAAAAAACAGGTTTTATTGCAAATTTAGAAAACAAATTATGGAATTTATTGATTATTGAATGGTGATAAGTGAAACTTCTGAATTTCATTGTGGTATTTTGGGAGTAATTTAACTTATTTAACAAAGATTTGTCGTAACCATTGTCCATCGCCATTTTTTTGAAGTTTCTCAACTTCGTTGTTTTAATTTCCTATATATAATACTATTGAATTGAGCTATTTCATGATTAATGAATCCGCTGGAATATATCTACTAGCTTGAGACGGTATTAAATGTCGTATCTTTGATAATATTAATGTCAGGAAAAGGGAGCTGGTTATTGCTTTCTAATGCTATAGTGAATTTAATTGGATCAAATTGGTTATTAGGCGTGTTCAAAAAATCGTATAGATCAAAATCTTCACTTATAATTGGAAAAATATTATCGACATATAATAAAAATAAAATGAAGTTTACGATTTCGACAAATTTGGAATTTTCAAAATTGATTGCTGTGTTCAAAATGCTGTGCTGGTCAAACTAGATGGAACTTTCAACTCATTGTATATATAGATAATCATCCTTATACATTAAAAACACCATTAAAGTACAAAGGACCTTTGAGCAACCAATTAGCGATCATCATGGTAAACTAAATTAGAAAACAAAATGTACCTGTTTAAATACCATTTGGGGTTAATATTACGAACAAGGGATTATCCTCAGCTGGAGATGAATCTCAATTTAATAAATTACTTTTTCCCCTATACATTTCTATCTCTCCTAAATTACCTAGATATTTGTCCGTACTGTGTTTGAAAAGTTATAAACTTTCTTGAGAAATGTTGTGACTTGTATTTGAAATACGTTCTGCTAATTTTTCACTAATTTATTCTTCTTTATAAAGACAGAATGTTCTTTATATCGAGTTAAAATGTTCCTTCCAGTTTGCCCCACATGGCATTTTGAACACGAGTCACTATCAATTCTGTAAATTCACGATTTGTCGAAATCGGGAACGTTCTCAAAAGTAAACGGGTTTTAAGCTTGTTCTTCCATCTATAAACAGGTTTTATTGCAAATTTAGAAAACAAATTATGGAATTTATTGATTATTGAATGGTGATAAGTGAAACTTCTGAATTTCATTGTGGTATTTTGGGAGTAATTTAACTTATTTAACAAAGATTTGTCGTAACCATTGTCCATCGCCATTTTTTTGAAGTTTCTCAACTTTGTTGGTTTAATTTCCTATATATAATACTATTGAATTGAGCTATTTCATGATCAATGAATCCGCTGGAATATATCTACTAGCTTGAGACGGTATTAAATGTCGTATCTTTGATAATATTAATGTCAGGAAAAGGGAGCTGGTTATTGCTTTCTAATGCTATAGTGAATTTAATTGGATCAAATTGGTTATTAGGCGTGTTCAAAAAATCGTATAGATCAAAATCTTCACTTATAATTGCGAAAATATTATCGACATATAATAAAAATAAAATGAAGTTACGATTTCGACAAATTTGGAATTTTCAAAATTGATTGCTGTGTTCAAAATGCTATGCTGGTCAAACTAGATGGAACTTTCAACTCATTGTATATATAGATAATCATCCTTATACATTAAAAACACCATTAAAGTACAAAGGACCTTTGAGCAACCAATTAGCGATCATCATGGTAAACTAAATTAGAAAACAAAATGTACCTGTTTAAATACCATTTGGGGTTAATAGTACGAACAAGGGATTATCCTCAGCTGGAGATGAATCTCAATTTAATAAATTACTTTTTCCCCTATACATTTCTATCTCTCCTAAATTACCTAGATATTTGTCCGTACTGTGTTTGAAAAGTTATAAACTTTCTTGAGAAATGTTGTGACTTGTATTTGAAATATGTTCTGCTAATTTTTCACTAATTTATTCTTCTTTATAGAGACAGAATGTTCTTTATATCGAGTTAAAATGTTCCTCCCAGTTTGGCCCACATGGCATTTTGAACACGAGTCACTATCAATTCTGTAAATTCACGATTTGTCACAATCGGGAACGTTCTCAAAAGTAAACGGGTTTTAAGCTTGTTCTTCCATCTATAAACAGGTTTTATTGCAAATTTAGAAAACAAATTATGGAATTTATTGATTATTGAATGGTGATAAGTGAAACTTCTGAATTTCATTGTGGTATTTGGGAGTAATTTAACTTATTTAACAAAGATTTGTCGTAACCATTGTCCATCGCCATTTTTTTGAAGTTTCTCAACTTCGTTGTTTTAATTTTCTATAAATAATACTATTGAATGGAGCTATTTTATTATTAATGAATCCACTGGAATATATCCACTAGCTTGAGACGGTATTAAATGTCGTATCTTTGATAATTTCAATGTCAAGAAAAGGGAGCTGGTTATTGTTTTCTAATGTTATAGTGAATTTAATTGGATCAAATTGGTTATTAGGCGTGTTCAAAAAATCGTATAGATCAAAATCTTCACTTATAATTGGGAAAATATTATCGACATATAATAAAAATAAAATGAAGTTTACGATTTCGACAAATTTGGAATTTTCAAAATTGATTGCTGTGTTCAAAATGCTATGCTGGTCAAACTAGATGGAACTTTCAACTTGTTGTTGAAGATCTAGGTAATTTGGAAGTAGTTACCCAGTGTTTACATTATTAACCCAACACAGTATTCTGATAATGGCTACTTGGTAGCTGGAAGGTCCTTAGTACTTCAATGGTATTTTCAGCTAATAAGGATTAATTCGTATTTATTAGTGTTATACTGTATCCACAGTTGTGAAATCTTTAAGTGTATCAGAAATAACGGCAATTATTTCTACATCACAATAGCTTTGTCGTTAATTAACGGAGGGGGGTGGGGCTGTTATTCATTAGATAGGGGTCTCAAAATATAAGGTCGAAATGTTTCAACCTACACAAGTTCGAAAATGACCCGATAAATTTATAAATTTTTCCAGAATGCAGTTGGTCACTGGATGGATTAAGCGTCATAACCATTACAGGGCAGGCTCGAATTGTGCATGAGCCCATTGTATATTAATCAATAATGAGCCTGATAGCTATTCATTCTACTTCATCAAATCGATTCTCTTGTTTCTGTACCATCTTTCAATAGGTTGCATTCAATTCTTCAGTCATATCCATAGTGTGGTTCATTTTTCACAATAGATTCTAACAAACAACCTTTTTTATTTTCGAACAATAGATAAAAACGAACTTCGGGAACAGATTAAACACTCCCATTTTGGAGGCGAAGTACCGAAAGAAATCAAAGCCGGATTTGACAAAGTTTATTTCGCATCTGCACCAGCGTTTAAAACTGTTCTCAATTGAGTTTAAACGTGGTAGTAAATTCACAAATGATGAACATAGTTCGGGACTTCCACTACGCATGAAATGATGAACAAAATCTTTCATACGATATATCACATGACAAAGTGGTTTCGATTTTAAAAGAAAAATTGGGTTTACAAAAGATATCGGCGAGTTGGATGCCGCGTTCGGAGAAGAAACTCAATCGTGTGGTCGATTCAATGGCCGGTTTGTCCCTTTTCCTTCGCTACCCTGGCGAATTTACGCGTCGGTATATATACTTTGGTAAATCATAGATCCACCATTACACTCCAAAAGAGAAGGCAAAAACTGTCGATGAGGTGATGGCCACGTTTTTTTTGTGATGCACTTGACAAAATAATAGAACTGTTCACTATAGCGATATCCATTGAAGGGGACCAAATTACTAAAGGCCGTCTTCAACCTGAACAGTAGAAGGCACATTTTTGGTTGAGAGCATCAACGCCTCCTTTCGTCCCATTATAAAAAATTATCATCCCAGGATTTTTACTCTCCTGATCATTAGAGTTGTCGTGATGCATGTTGACCACATGATAACACCTTATTTTAGGGACATGATACGATTGTGTTGTCTCAACGGAATTGAAGTTTGATAACGAATTTCTAATCATAAGCCCCAAAATCCCTCCAGTAGAGAATTTCATCAAAATTGGACCAGCATATTTTTCTTTCGGAGATTTCAACCCATAATCCTGATTTACCGTACTACAGGCAGCGCGGACAAGTATCAATAACTCAGAAAATTTGCTTTGTTATCGAAACATGTTAGATGGACTCAAAGGTCCAGGAGTCAACGTCCCTTCCGTATCAACAACAAAGTTAACAGTCTCAAAGTTCTTTGAGGGAAAGTCCGAAAATATTTATTTATGATGAAAAGTTATAAAGAAAAAAAATTGTATTTTCCGATAACAAATTATGTCTTATTTTGAAATATGACTTCTGCATATTTATCTTTGTATATAGTTGCTTAACCTCGACTATTTTCGCTCTGAAAGGGCTATACCTCAGGAGTGCATTTTTACAAGAAAATTATTGAAAATGTTGCATTATGAACACAAAAGTTCATGTATACCATTTTTTCATGGATTTGAACAATTCACTCAATAATGCCTCAATATTTTGAGTGCGGCGTTTTGATTTTCAACTCCTACTAGTTTGGTTCCTTCAGGAACCCATAGGCCAAGTTTCATTAAAATTCATCTACTGAAAAAGATTTATACCTTTTTACTTTTTTTTTCGGATTCATTGTCTGGATTTACTGTCGATCAAGTAAGTAGACCTAGACACGATAACAAGAAATGCTCCGAAGACGAACATAATAAATGTTAATGTCTTACCTGTTTCAAGTCAATAAGTATCATCACGTGTTCATATTCTTGACCATAATACAAGGGAGGACTTTGCCACCACTTATTTGAGCCGTCGATGGCAAAATGAATTGCATGTCTCTTCCCGATATCTGGACTGAAATTATCGCAAATACCGCACCTACCCTTCATACCTTCCGCCATACGACAATATTCTTCGCGACCACCCTCCCCACATGTTGCATTCACTGATATCACTGCTTTCGTTGCTAGATTGAATACTGATGGCCATGATCCTATGTTCTCCGAAGCATTCCTTCTTACGTAACTTCCTATACCATGTTTCTTCAATAATTTGAAACCTACAATAGAAATTCAATGTTAGTTTGGTAGTGAGATCTGCAACTAATGTTGCATAAAATAACTTATAGTATCAGTTACATTACATTATCTTTGACTGTCACTCCCTACTCATAGACTAACACTGACAGCAAAAGGACCTTACGTATTGTGTGTAAAAATATATAATCATGTCCCAGTTAATATCAGGTGTCTAGATAATGAACAATTTTTCAGGAAGACCAATTCATTTTTATTACTGACTAGTTTTATACTTTGGATGAATATTTTGAAACATCATTTTTATAATTTTTTGTTTTGTATTTTAATATCTGTAACTGTAATTTTATAATTTTTTGTTTTGTATTTTAATATCTGTAATTGTAATTTTATCCTTAAGTTTTATGACATTTTCAAATACACGTATTATCATGTCTTATTGAAATAAACTATTATTATTATTATTATTACTATTGGAAAAGCATTACTCGTTTCATCTAATGTGCAATAGTAGGTACGTAGCTATGATACGAGATATTATTTCATAATAGAATCACCATTAAAAATCATCATTCCCTTTCCATGGGCGACTATATTAGGGATTGGTGATTTTAAATCGATTCAACGTTGAATCGATTCAAATGTATGAATATATCGGCCAAAACGAATTGATTTAATTCGTTTATATTATTTAGTGAATCGATTCAATGGTTACGATTATTTAATTTGATAGCGATCGTTCAATTTTGATGCTGACCTCTGTTGAGTGATCGTGGAACTTTCTGCTTTGATTATAAATCACTTGAAATCTATGATAAAATAATAAAACTGCATAATCCTTTATAGAAGATCAGCTTAAAAGGATTACCGAGCTTTCTTCTTCTCGGATCATCAGATAAGAAGGATTGGCATGTTTTTATCTGAATTTAATTAATAATGATTCTTGACACAGGTATGAATTATATATAAATTCTCGGAAAATAGGTCTTACGTTTCAGTTTTACGACCATTTTCAGAAGAACTATTATTTCTAGAACGGGATTGCTTAAAGCTAATTGTATCAGCACAAAACGTCCTTACCGCACAATTTTTAATTAAGAATCCCACGTCGCCGAGTACTCGGAATTGTACTTAAATGTTTCAACTATCAGAATCCACTGCTTAGCAATTTTCTTATAATATACGAACTAATGTCAAACAAAGTCTGTATATGATGGAAACCAAAAACTATAACGCTCAAAGATCCACTTTCGAACCAGATGTTAAAAATTTATGAGGTAGAAGAAAAAGATTGTCATACCTTATTAGAAATCTTGCTATTTGAGCATTCTACTTAAAATATACTTTTCACATTATGAAGACGCATGTAGTAATAGTCAAGGGGTTTATATATTGAATTAGTATAAATCAGACTTAACGACTGAATGTATGTTCCATGGTTTACATACTTGGAGTCACGTTTTATGTGAATCATCTCCAGAATAGATCTTTCATAATAATTGGCTTCCTTAGTCAAAATATTAACATTTATGTAATCGAATTGATAGTTATAATCAAAACAGTGTAAGGGCTTTGGAATTTTCTAAGTTGTTGTTCCTTGTACTATACTTATGTCCATACATTCTTTTTTGTAAATATTGTTTAGAGATTTCTATTTAGTCCCATCGAAACCTATAAACAATTTAATTTATATACTGTGCGGGTTTGTTTATCTTCAGATACTAAAGGTTTTAAATTTGAAAAATATTCACCAACACAGTTAGTAGGTTTATGCGCCACATTTATATCATACTTTTTAAAACATTTCTTAATTTTCTCTAAGGTCTCCGCAACATATGGTAATATTATAAAATTATCTGTATTACCGTTTATGATTGTTATATGTATATGACGTTCCATTATAAATTTTGTTTATTCTTTCTTTACTGATGGGATTGAAGGATGTTTCTGGGTAGCCATTCATTTCCATTGTATCAGGAACACTTTCTAAGTTTTTGGGACGGTCCTCTGGATGGGACAATTTAACCACGCGTTCTGTAAGGCTGTTAATAACACTTTTTTATAACTTATTGCTGCAACGGAATTGAAGTGAAAACAACGTTGGGACTTATTTATAGTGTTATAATATATCCACAGTGTGAACTCTCTTATAGTTTATTAGTTTACTGAAGAAGTTTGGTCTCAAGGTTATCTTAACCTTAATTCCGTTGCACCAACAACAAAAAGTGTGATAGACATCTATACAGATCGCGCAATTGAATTGTCCCACCTAGAGGACCGTCCCAAAAATTCAAAAATTGTTCGTAATACATTGGAAATGAATGGCTACCCAAAAATTTGTTTCAATCCCATCATCAAAAGAAGAATTACCGAAGTCTATAATAGAACGTCATATAATTATAAATAACATAAAACGTAATAGAGGTAATAATAACAATACATTCCGGACACCTCAGAGAAAATTGAAAAATGTTTGAAAAAGTATAATATAAATGTCACCCATAAACCTGCTAACAGTGTTGGGAAATTTTTCTCAAATCTAATAACCTTTATACCTGAAGATAAACAAACTCACACAGTAAACACATTAAATTGTTTAGATCGCAATGGAACTTATACTGGGATCTCCAAGCAATATTTACGAAAAAATGTTGTGGCCATAAGTATAGCACAATAAGTAAAAACTTCAACCGCCCTTGCTAAACACTGCTTCGATTATAACCATCAATATAAACAGATTTATACTTATTTAATTAATTAAAAACCTTGAAAATTCTTACGTGCGTCTTCATAAAGTTAAAAGTATATTTTTAGTAGAATGCTCGAATAGTAATATCTCTAAGCTGGCCTGACAGGTTCGAAAGTGGTTCCTTGAGCGTTGAATTTTTTGGTTTCAGTCGTATACAGACTTTGTTTGACGTGATTTCGTATATGATAAGAAAATTGCTGAACAGTGTATTCTTGATACGTATTCATATACTTGAAACATTAATGTTTTACAATTTCGGTTATTCGTGTTTCTGTTAGTTTCGACGACGTGGCCATTCTTCATTGAAATTGGTGCGATACGAACGCTTTGTGCTGATTAGTTTTGAGAAACCCCTCTAATACGTCTTCTGATGATGATTTTGAGATCGAAACGTACGTGAAGAGTAAAATGTGTTAGTGTGACGTATTTTCCGAGAATTTATATATAATTCTGAATTTATTGTTTCTTCTGGAGTCTTTCGCTCCCCAAAACTTATACTTATGCCTATATACAAATAAAAGTATTTTTCAGAGTTTTTAAAATCGTTTTTGATCAATTGAATTGTATTCGAAGCTCGGTATGGAGGAAACGTTTAATTAATCGGTCAAACCATAACATTGCCATTCGAATCATCGATTAATTGAAAATTTTGCCCATCCCTAGATTGTATCTTTCGTCTGAGTAGAAACAAAAATAAATAACAGAAAAGATTCTACTCTTAGGCACAGTCACGATTGAAAACTATTCAAATATAGATTGTAATTCATCGGTACATGACATCTAGAGGCAGTTCCGAACTTTTACAGATACATTTACATTTCATGCTTTACAGAACAACTAATTCAAGTGATGAAAATCGTTCCTAACTGTTGGAAGACATGTTGAACTAACGGTATGCGACTGTTTATATTGGGAAAATATTAAAATCTTGCATTGTCGCGATCACTGATGATCAAGTGAACGAGCCTTTTAGATTATCTCAGAGACATTTTTATCGATTCAGTTAATAACTCATGTTGAGGATGCCATTGTGTTAGTATATTGTTATTTATTTAATTTGAATGAAACATTTGATAATAAGAATTATTTTGATTATTTCACTTATGCTAAAATAGCGTGTTATTATTGGTTGAAATTTTTGTGTTGATAAATGAAAACACCATGTTTTCGATTTTGTAGTTCGGCTCTTGATTGGCTACTGGATATGTATATGATGTGTTTTCGATTTTGTAGTTCGATTCCTAATTAGTTATTATCAAAACACAAACTTACCATTAGCAAGCTGCTATAATGACACAACACCAAACTTTGACCAAAACTAAATAAGCACTAACTATTAATTCATATCAACTTCACAATTTCCGACAAATTTTGCATACTCGTTGATTAATCAAATCACTAAATCAAAATGTTATCAAAACATAACCTCGAGCGAGAAGCAGTAGACTAGACATGCAATGACGAAACTACGAATGACGCGCTCTGTGATTGGTAACTGAAATAGAGGGATGTTTGAAATATCAAGTAAATGTTTTGTTAGTTGCATAATTTCAGAACTAAATGCGGGATTAATGTTCCTAGTTAAATTGAATAGTAGGCTGTAACATAAATGAAGGAAATTAACAATAATTCTTGAATCGAATTTACACGTCAAAATGAGTGATAAGAGCCGCTTCGGTGATTATAATCTTGAACAAATAAGAAATGAAATTAAAGACCTAATACCGCAAAATACCATTCGGTCCAAAAAATAAATTTGGAAACAATTCACAGAATTTTGTGAAAAACGAAATCACCTTCTAGAAGAAAATAAATCGAATGAAAAACTTGCGGACATCCTTACTGAATGCATTCAATATGCGAAAGATCGATGGAAGTGAGTATAAGGAAATGGTAGTGAAAACTATGTGGAATACTACTGCCAAATTGCTCCAAGAGAAATATTATAACGAATACAACCGTACTTTAGATCCATTCAAAGATATACCTTTTCAAGTTGCTAGAAATGCCAGAAATATGAAAAGGAAAAGACTGCAAAGTATTCCGGAAAAAAGAAAAATATCTTCTGTATCCTTGACATCTGAAGAAATGAGAAATATTGTACAAAGTTGGGATGAAAATAATCCAAATGGACTGCAGAGAAAAGTTTATCATATAATTGCAGTGGAATTGGCTTGGCGGGGTGGCGAGGCTTGTCGATGTTTGGTTAATTTTTTCAAAGAAGAAATAAATAACGACGGAACACCATCAGGAAGACTGGAATACAACCCAATTTTCACGAAAACTGCACAAGGAGGTGCAAGAAATATAGCGGAAACTAAATGGCTTGTACCAAATAAAGATAAACCAGAAAATTGCCCAGTTCGACTATTCAAGAAACTGATATCAAAAAGAGGAGTGAATATTAAAACGGATCGGCTATTTTTGACGGTTAACAACAATTGGTATAAAGACAATAATAGTCCTTGGTTCAAAAATATGCCAATTGGTATAAATGAAATTAGTAAATGGACCAAATCTGCAGCTGAAAAAATTGGTTTAGATACAAAAAAAGTTAAAATTTCGAATCATTCAAATAGATCTACAGCTGTCAGTCAGTTGGCAAGTTCCGGAATCGGAGAACAACAAATAATTAAAGACACTGGCCATAGTAGTTCAACATCAATAAAACCATATTTACAACTCAACAAGGAACACCATGCCAAAATAATTTCAAATCTTAGGAGTGAAGATGTAAATATATCCACAACGCAGACGGTTGTATCTACTAGTACAAAAAAGGACGAACTGGATATGGATAATGTTAAAATATACAACAGCACAAACTGTACATTTAATATTAATATTTATAATAAATAAATGAAAATGGTTTCGATTTTATTCATGAAATAATCTTAACAAATACAACTCGTGTTATCGGCGATTATCGTTAATTCCTTCTCGGTTTCGAATCAAATTATGTTGCTTTAGGCAACCACACGAGCGCTTGCGCGAGCAACATAATTTGATTCTCAAATTCAAAGGAATTGCTATTTCGATAATCACCGATACACTTGTGGTATTACCCACGATAACTAATTCAATTACCTACTTATAATTTTAAATTTGAAAATTTCTCTAATCTTGTAATTTGAATAGGGAGTAGAATTGTTCCAAATTAAATTAAATTGTTTTCAAACATAT
Organism: Endomychus coccineus; assembly: GCA_958510875.1. NCBI lineage: Eukaryota > Metazoa > Arthropoda > Insecta > Coleoptera > Endomychidae > Endomychus > Endomychus coccineus. The sequence continues at coordinate 51,337,505 of OY294069.1, forward strand.
ATTTAAAAGAAAATTTTTGTATATATTCGAATAACAAATATTGGTATGATTCAAAAATTTTCAATTCCGTTAAAGTTGAATTAACACTATGGTTGTAGGATTGCACTAATTTATGTTTTACTCGTATATTTGTTTGATTTTTCTTCTTTGATTTCATTTCAATACTACTTTCATTTGTGAATGAAGTTCAAATTATGATTTTGATTCGCTTCGAAATTGAAATAACTATTCGTGATTGTTTTGCTTTTTATTGTAGTTTGTTTCAATTGTATGCATTTTCACTATATACAATACTCATCACGACTGTATCGCCAGTGATCTGTTCAGTCATATTATACCTCTCTGATACTACTCATAGAATAATTTTAGGATACCACATCCTTCGGAAAATTATGAATTCTCTATGAACACTAATATGTACGTCACGGCAATATTGTCTGATATAGACTTAGGCGTCTTCAGTATTGAATTAAACTTTATTCCAAACAAACTGAACATTTAAGATTAAAAAAAATTTTCTAAAATGCAAATTGAAAGAAAATCATATAACGACTCTACAAAATGATTATATGAAAGAACAATTACTTTGTTTTATACCAATTTTAATAATAACATGAAAACATTATCAAACAGATACAAGAAAATACATACTTTTGTATCTGTTTGATAACGGCCCTTTGGTGCATATTGGAACTATTATAAGGACGTTTTCATGTTATTATTAAAAATGATATCGAAACAAAGTAATAATTGAAGACCTTGCAGAAACAAAGATGTATCTGACGTATTTGAAAATTCCCTATCATTTGACACAAGAATAGACTATCTACTCCGTTTGATTCTAGGGTGGGGATTAAAAAACACATACGCCTATATTGTGATTAGAGCAACGTGTTATGTATATCTCTTTCTTACGCGAAACATGAAATACAGTGTAGAATCTTAACCTCTTAAATAAAATATTGGCATACCTCGTGGATGTTGTCATTTATGTTAGATTACAAATGAACACTACACAATTCCAAAATAAACTTTTATTCAAAAATATTTTTACAATAAAAGTTTATTTCAGAATATTTCTACAGTGTAGTATTTGTTTGTAATATAATGGATTTCCAACAAGTAAAGCCCAGTTCAATCTTAATTTTTTGGTTATCATTGCTAGTTGTTTTGTTTATTAACAATGTCGTCCGATTATGGCATAAAAACCTTCTACACCTAAGGAAATTGAATAGATTTCTTCTGTGTGATAACAAATTACCTCTAAAAAGCTCAAAATATAACAACGTTATGCTTTTGGCAAATAAATTAATATGTTCTCCAAATAAATGGCTACAATACTGCTATGGTTAGTGATCATCAGGCATTAGCTCAAGATCAGGAATCAGAAAAGACAGATGACGCAATTGCATTAATTTTATTATTTTTCAGAATTCAGAGATTACTTCTAATTTGTTTTGCTTGTTATAAGATAAATCGATTTTCTAAAGAATAATGTTTTAAGTTTGTTGGTGACAAGGACATATAAATTTTTTTGAGTTAATTTTCCTCATAATTAGTTTCATTTTTCTCATTATATATTTCGTTCCCGTATACAAAATGATGTTCCGAATTATTATTATCATAGCTAAAAATTTAAATAAGTAATATGATTTTGGTCTCCTGAAAAATTATAAATTTGGCAGATACATCTGTGTTGCTGCACGGTCTTTAATTATTCTTCCATTCAATCTCAATGATACATTACCATAGAGTCACAGTTTTCTCCATTAATTTTGTGACTTCACAAAAATTTTGTAAAATAATGTTAATTCATCTTCAAAAGTTAATAATCATGGAAATTGTATTAAAATCGAAAGAAATGAAATGACAAGAATAAAATTCAATGTCATCCATGTTTCCAAATGTGTAACTGATATTCACAAATAGACTTCTATTTTGAAATAAATACGACAGATCTTTTGCATAGTAATTCGAATATTTGGTTTTTAGATTTAAAAGTATCATTCAACAAATTTATTATGTCATTCACATTTTATTAAACTCTAAGAGACTATAATATTTTCACTTTTATGGCAACGTTTCTGAAACAAAGAGCAACATTCATGATTAACCTTCATTGAATCACGTTATATTTGAATTGAATTTATTCTTACTATCAGACTTTGAATTTAAATTTTAGTTGGCATCCGAAACATATCATATAAATTCATGTTTAGATAATTGAATAAGTAGATATTTTCAATAAAGAAATAATAATTTAGACATTTTCATGGTGTCAATGTGGTATAAAGTCGATTATAACTAGAAGTATAAAAAAATCAATTTCATCTGAATGGAAATTGGATTTTACTTAACAAACAAAATGAAATTAAACATTGATTAATTTTTAAATGAATAATAATATGGTGTTCCATAGATTTTGAATATCAAATTTTTGTTTTAATCAAATTTGATTACTCAATTACCATAAATATTGAATTCACTCCATGCAGCTTTCCAAAATCTATGATGTTTTCAGGGAGGCTGGTTGTTAAAAATAGATACGGAAATATTCAAAATATTTGGTATAGGTATATAAGAAGCTAATACATGTGCACTCGTCGGAACAAACGTAAAAAAAGAACAATGTGATCCAACCACCTCTGATTCGAAATAGATGATGGCAAGAACTAACAAGTAAAATTTATATGCTCAGTTATCTGCAAATCATCAATCATAAAAGATGAAGAGATGCAAAAAATATACACAAGAAGAAAGAAATAATTGGAAATGAAATTTCTAGTATAAGTTAATGAAACAAATCGTAAACATGATGTTAAGAGTGCAATGAAATTTGTGCGATTTTAATGTACCTACATATTTCCGAAACTGATTTACACTGAGAATACTTGAACATAAAGATGATTATATAGATTTTAACTGCGTTATAATTGAAGTCACTTGAAATTGGCATTGTTAGCAAAGTATGGTACTGGTAGTTATCGCTATGACCTACAGATGTGAATATTGATTTCTTTCTATAGTTATAATGGAGATGGTACGTCAAAGAGGCAGGTTGATGAACAATGATATTTCAGTGTGTATTAAATAAACCACCTTCCCCTTTTTTTTTCAAACCAGTAATTATTTTTCGTCAGTCTTACAAGCTGCTTCTGTGACTCCCCCGCATTCTATCAATTCGTTGAAAAAGTACAGAAATTAGAGCTGGCATTATTCCATGCTTCGAAAAATACATTAATTGGAAGTGTGGGCTCGGAACTGAACTTCGAGATTAATTGACAGATTTCGAAAAATGTAGATGTTTAATAGAACAAAAGCATCAGCAACAATTGTCAATGAAATAAACGTTATTTTTCTAGAATAAAAAATGATGAATGAGTACATTATGGAGTTAAATCTTCATTGGAGAGAGTTCGAGAAATCTTTTTTGATAGTTGGTATGAATTTCCACTTTTATGGCATGAGCTGCACTAGATTGTACTCCACCAACAAAATAATAGTAATGTATCATGTAAAATATTATGATTATCAACAAATCTCCCGAAGAATTCTATCCGAGCAGATTCCTTTTGCTTGAAGTTATTTCAGTACTCCACACAATACTGTACTCGTTACTTCAGATTAGAGTACCACTAAGGTATTATTCGAGGTATCTAGAAATTACACACTATCTCAGGACTAAGACAAGCGAAAGGTTCATCACATCTTCGCCATACAGAGTAAATGAGGTCATCTTGCTCAGCGAACAAATGCCCATGCACACAATAGGAATAACACCACTGTCATCTGAGATAACCTGTTAGCATAATGAAATTTGATGAGAAATACAGGAATTCAGGTCAATAATGTGACAATTTGAACTCCATTCTGAGGAAAAGCTCTCATAAAGAAGAAAAGAGGAAAACTGGATATTAGGCATGAAAGATGTACTGATCCTTGGGTGGGAATTCAGCCTTGTGGACACCTGATGCGCCCTTATCTTATAAGCAAATATTGAAACCATGTGGACCTATGTTATTCAGCTTTGGGTTCGTGACAGAAAGTCAAACATTAAAATTATACGAAAACTTCAAAATAAAATACTATATCGAACATTGTTAGTGCACCTTGGTATATAAGGGATGAACATCTACACAAGAATCTTGAGATAAAAAATTTCGGACAGAGGTTTGAAGTCTTGAGAGAAGTCTACTACATCACGAGAACCTCGAGGCCATCCACTACTCCATAACTACAACCAAAGGAGAAGAAGGCTCAAGAGGAATAAACTCACGAGTGATGCTTTGAGAGGGATTGAAAAGGAGAGTAATTTTGACAAGTACTAGATAAAGTGGCTGAGAAGACATCAAAAGGTGACTCTTATAGTTTCACTCATTCAGCAAAATAAAATTAGAAATAAGTTATTTATTAGTCTATGACTAGATTATAACAAAAAAAATTCTGAAAAGTTATCTTCTAGCAGGCTGATGTATTCCTAAGGCATCCAAAATAATGTCTCAGCTGTCTCACATACAATGCACTTTAGAGACAACAGGCTAGAAATGTTTTCAAGTGAGTGGAAGAATGAACCGTACATTATACGCCCTTCAAAATCTGAGTACATCTAAATCGGAGTGTTGAATTGATTTGAATTTAGAACATTCTAATTCCAAAGTAATAATAATGCATCGTGATAGTACGAAACATGATAAACATTTCCAAATCTACGATTCGCTTATTGTTAGCATTGGTTTATTTTCTATCAGTTCAATTAATGTCAGTTTTGAAAAATTGATCCGGAAGAAAATCTAGACATTCCTCCGAACCTAATAGAGCAAGCGACACAAACCAGTGCTGATTTGTTATCAGCTAAATCCAGGTTGAGATATGAAGATGAGTATCAACTTTTTATACAATGACGAGATCTCAAAAAAGTTAAAAATAATTGATGATATTCTTTTAGTTTATTTTGTAAAAGAGCCAAGAATATGAAATTTTTCTCGTTGATTTTATGCTGAAAAGATGTTTGACTATCGAAGAAAATGCTGGTAACACAAAATATTCAAAACATATTACTTTTTCCAAACGTCCTGAGTGGTAACGGCAGAATAAGTAACTACATCCTTATCTGAAGCTGCAGATGAACAATATCTATTGGCAAAAGTGATTTTAGTGTTTGGGATCTTTGGGCGCAAGTCATAGAGATGATTCAATACTTTTGAGTTTGGACGATGTGGAAGATAATGGGTGCTTTATTATTGTGTTTTGTGAGATGAAAAACGCATTTGTCAAGATGTTTTACCATTATCAACGTAGGATGTACGTTCGTACTCTGCCGGTGCATATCTTCGGTCTAAAAATATGAACAGCAGAAGATCATTTGTCAGCTATGTCCCAGCAAAATACCTGAGACAAAAACATCCTGAAAAATATACAGGACATGGCCTAAGACGTTCTTCGGCAACTAAGTTTGAGGAAAGTGGCACTGATTTGCTAACTCTGAAAAGGCATAGAAGATGATGTTCTTTTAATGTAGGAGAAGGCTGCATAGAAGAATTCATACAAAGAAAAATGAATGTATCGCAAAAACTTTCTCACACTACAAAATCTGTTACATTCCATCAGAAAAATTACCTTCTCAATTGGAAAATCAAAGGTCTGTGACATTCCTTAAGAATAATCAAAACATATGCGAACCATCTGATTTAACATCTTAAGTTTTAAAAAAGGGAATGCCGAAAGGACTAAACTTCTGCAATAATTGAAATTGTACAATAAGTATCAATACCAACGGTTCCTAAATGTACTAATTACATTGTTGTTGTCTTAAGAATAGTATTGTAAATGAATTATTAATTTTTCTCATAATTAACTCTAATTGATTTTTTTATTTAGCGCTAGGGAAAGAGATGGAGAGAGGTTTTCCGTGCGCTGTTCTGAAGATGTCATCTTTAAGTCATTATAAGAGAACGAAAATAATTTTAGTGATTTCCAATAGTCAAACTAAGTATCAGTTTGCAATAATTCTAATCGCTATTGTATGCATGCACTAGATTGAGATGACTTCGTGATAGCGCAAATGCTGGTAACATAAAATATTCAAAACATATTGCTTTTCCAAACGTCAGACTGTGGGCTATGTATCAAAAAAGTCCTGGGTACTAACGGCAGAATAAGTAACTACATCCTTATCTGAAGCTTCAAATGAACATCTACTGGCAAAAGTGATTTTATTGTTTGGGATCTTTGGGCGCATGTCATAGAGATGATTCAATACGTTTGAATTTGGACGACGTGGAAGACAATGTGTGCTTCATTATTGTGCTTTGCGAGATGAAAAACGCAATTGTCAAGATGTTTCACCATTACTAACGTAGGATGTACTCTGCCGGTGCATATCTGCGTTCTAAAAATATGAACAGCAGAAGATTATTTGTCAGTGGTGTCTCGAAACTTCTTGCAAAGTACCTGAGACTGGAATATCCTGAAGAATATACAGGACCTGGCCTAAGGCGTTCTTCGGCAACTACGTTGGAGGAAAGTGGCACCGATTTGCTAACCCTGAAAAGGCATGGAAGATGGCGTTCTTTCAACGTAGGTGGAGGCTGCATAGAAGAATCCATACAAAGAAAAATAGAAGTATCGCAAAAACTTCCTCACACTACAAAATCTGTGACATTACATCAGAAAAATTCACCTTCCCCATTGGAAAATCCAAGGTCTGTGACATTTCATCAGAATAATCGAAACATATACGAACCATCTGCTTCAACATCTTAAGTTTTAAAAAATGGAATGCCGAAAGGACTAAACTTCCGCAATAATTCAAATTGTACAACAAGTATTGATACCAACGGCTCCTAAATATACTAATTACATCGTTGTTGTTTCAAGAATAGTATTGTTAATAACTTATTTATTTTTCTTATAATCAACTCTAATTTATTTTTTTTACTTAGCACTACGAAAAGAAATGGAGGTTTTCCGTGCGTTGTTCTGAAGATGTCATCTTTATGTCATTATGAAATGAATAAAAATAATTTTAGTGATCTCCAATTGTCAAATTAATTATCAGTTTGCATTAATTCTAATCGCTATTGTATGCATGCACTAGATTGAGATGACTTGGTGAAAGCGCATCCGGTCTGACGGCTGACGGATGGTAATGCTGATGATAATACGTGAAGTCTATCTATTCAAAACCATAAACCCATTGAAGACATTTACATGGGGATTAGGTATATGACTTATTAAACATGCATTAAGTCACTTTGTCGGCACCTAGTCTGATGCATGTATGATACTGACTTTTATTCTTTTCTATCCAATATCTTTGGGGTAGTGCCTTTCATATTTTAAAATTTACGATAATAGAATCGTAAAAGCTCTCATATAGAGAATACTATATACGGAACAACATATATCATTATGTACAAGTACAAATTTCATTCCATTGTGAGGAACCAGTTGCTTCTTAGATCTCAGATAGAACCGTTAAAATTGATTTATTTGTCCTTATACGGACGCATCGAATATGATTACTTTACTTAAGTAGAATAATTAATTAACCAGTCTATATTTGTTCATCTGGTTTCAACTGTATCTATTCCATCAACAATGGAAATTCCTTCAGATAATAACATCCGAGTTCAATAATCTTTATTCAAGAGAATTGGTATGCAACTATGCCGATTCATTCAGTCCAAAATTGAGCATATGAGCTTTTAATAGCCGTGAGTATATTATAATGAACAATATCAGTTGTGAACCTTTCGTAAATGGTAATGAGAAATCGTTGATCAATAAATTAATTTCGTACGAAAAACTTAAAATCGATCGCCATAAAAGTTAATCAAATTTGAGCCTTCATAACTTCCAAATAATTCGATAAAATTCAATATCTAATAGGATCCATATAATTAATTTTGTATAATGATGCTTCTTGGCTCAGATATGAAATATATGTAAATTCTTGGGAAATAGGTCACATTAACACTTATATCTAATATATTTACGTCATCAGATGACATTTGCAAACTGATCAATTTGAGCGCGGGATTTCTTGAACTAATTGCACTAAGCTCTAAGCGTGTTTATCGCATTAATTTCAATTAAAAATGTCTACTTCGGAACAACGAACAGTTACACGTATCACGTATGATTGACATTTTAACACATTAATGTCCAAAATAGATGAATATGTATTAAGAACCGACTACACAATAACTTTCGATAATTAAGGACGTGATATCTTGGCGACGAGACCAAAATTCCTTTGCGTCAAAGTATCTGCAATGTTAAACAACAGATGTGTTTGAAATTTATAACCATTGTCCTGTAAAAATATTACTGATCCGTATCAGCTTTCTATATATACACAATTTTACACATTATAATGAAGTACGTAGAAATTTGCAAGTGTTTAATTAATCAAATTCGTATAAATCTGGCTCAATGATTGTACATCGGTTTTATTATTTACCGACATATCAACTCGTCTTATGTGAAACATCTCTGGGACGAATCTTCTATAATAATTATTATCTTCGGCTAGAATATCAACAAAATCATATTTTGGAAGTGTAGTGGAATTTTTGGTTTTAGTGCTATACTTTTTGCCATACAATATATTCTGTTAATATACAAGGTTATCATAAAGTAAGGGATATATTTAAACTTATCATATATTTGTAACAAATAAAATTAATAACAAAAAGTAAATAGAGTCTAGTTGCTTACGCAATGGAATTTCTTATGCTACCGCAAATGCTCTCGATATGACCTCCATTCTGTTGTTGTAAAATCATCAACCGTTCCTTCAAATTGTATACAGCACTATTCAACATTTCTGGTAAATTGCATGAATTTAATCTCAGATAAAGTCCTTTAATTCCTCCAGCATTGTTGGCCGTGTTGTAATCACCAATTTGAGTTAAGATCAGGCGATCTTGGTGGCCATGAATTTGCAAAATGTCTGCTTATAACACGATCTTGAGAAATCGCAGTTAGCAATTCTTTAACTGCGGAGATTGTAAGGGTTCTATTTACTCTTACTGAAGGATAAACTGAAGTTCTATTTTATCACTTGGTTGCCGACGGCTACAGTGAAGATGGTCGTAGGTTATATTTTAGATGTTAAAAATTCGGGCGCCAGAGTATTTTTAACCAACCAATGAATTATGAATATAACTAGGGAATGCAAATACTCAAGTCCCTAGGTTAAATTACCCTGATAAAAGAAAATAAAAGACTTGTACCCAGAATGATTTTAATTTACTTTGAGTTATTAATATTGATATAATTTGAGACAGAACTTATATTAATGAGGTATGGAGCGAATGAATAGCAAATATGGATGAAGTTAATTACTGAAATCAATAAAACAATGAACAGTTGAATTTACACAATTGACCATACTCAATGATTATTAACAATGTTACATATTATCAAAATCGATAACCTGACTTGAGAGCTGGGTGTTGTGCATGCTTGGTGATGTTAATTACTTCTACTTCATGTATGGGTCCCTGCCACAATTGTAATATCGTTTCTACGATCGTACTTCACAAATAAATCAGCGACTCCTAAGTATCTTTCCACAGCAGATTCAAGCCAACCCTCGACACACTTCTTGTTGAATTTTCCACAACGTAGACAAAAAAGAAAAAGAAGAACTAGAAGTAGAGCCCTGAAATCACGATATTTTCAAACTCTATTGTTCTATTGTCGTCAGCAGACAGACATGAAGAAAATACATATCAATTGTTAACAAATTAGAACTAGGTTATGATCTGTCAGATTCTACCTATGAAGAGAAATTAATTCCTGAAGTCAGTGAATGAATCAAATGGAATTACAAAGATTTTTACCTCTAACACGATAGGGTTTTTTACTTCCAATGATACAACTTTTACTTCCGTTCACAGTCAGTCACGTCGAAAACTAAGTTTAGATCCCCGAAGGTATATCAATTATCAATTAATTCCAAATATTCCAATCCAAATTGGTAATTGATGTCTTTCTTTTCAACGGGAGAATATTCCCAGAATTTGGTTCCAAATACACGCTTGGTATCACCTTCCTGTTGAAATAACCTAGCAATCGACTTTCCACTCGAACGAATTGACCTGAAGTGCCATTTACTCTTCCTTTCCGGCGTCTCGTCCCTCGAAAGAGAAGCGGTAACTGACACCGAGCTACCAAGACCCTTAGAATATAAGTACGGTCCATGACTCTTAGAATTTTCGGATCATGACTCTTAGAAGATACCGAATATACGGTCCAGCATAGCTGACGTCAAAAGAGTTAACCGATCGCCCTACAGCGACCATTTCTAAGTCGTTAGGTGGAATTTACACGTTACAAGGTGCTCTATCCCGCATAAAACTTATGTTCTTGATTCTTTCGTGCTCGTTTTGCAACTGTATAGTTTCATAATCACTTAACATTTGCAGTTATCGTCCACCAGTAACAATTACAGATACGGCCTTTCCATTCTGTAGTTCCTCGAAATAGTATGGAGCACCGATGAAATTAGCTGTGAAATCGCACCAAACTGTGTCATATTTGACAGTTTCGAGTATTAATTCCACAATTAAGAGAGAAATGGGCCTCATCTGTCCATGAAGTACGGGGTAACACCAGTCGGGTTCAATTTCCATCTGAGCCAAAACGTGTGATGAAACGTTGTACCTGATAGCAAAATCTGCGTCTTTTAATTCAAACAGCAGTTTCAGCTTATAGGGATACATTTTCAGGATTTCCGTAAAATTTTCCAAACCGTGGTGTACGGCATTTGTGTTCGTTTTGATATCGCATTCACTCTACTCATTGCTATGGGATTGGTATTGGCTACGTTTTTATTTCCTGAAGAACTTCTGCCACTTGAACATCACTAATCCCAAGTCTTCCTCATCTCGGGAAGTCTTTTACAGACCCTGTTCTTTCAAATGTTCTAATCAAATTACGATACGCCTTCATTAGGCACGGCCCTGCTCTCAAACACATTTTCGTACGAAATCTTCGTTATCCAGTAGTGTAATTTCTACCGCCTTCATAACAACATTGCACTGAATCAACTATTGTTTGCAGATTCATGTTCAAATTGTTACAATTTAGATTATGAGAGTTTTATTTTGAGAACAATTCTCTAAATTACGGTTATTTCGCTTGACCCTTGTATCAATAGTTGTCACAATAATTCTTTTTCCATAGATACACTAAAATCCAATTATTGAAGCAACCAGATTCTGTTTTAGCTTTTGCTACTAGCATAATTTCTTAAAATTATCAACAATTTAAAATAGACCCCTTACTTTATGATAATCCCGTATATGGTGCTTAGAGATTTCAGGATGAGTCTCATCGCATTCTGAACAATTTAGTTAATATACCGTGTGGGTTTGTTCATCTTTAGGTATTAATGGTTTTAGATTTGGGAAATGTTTACCCACACTGCTAGTACTTATGCGCCACATTTATGTCAGACTGCTTCAAACATTTCTTGATTATCCTTATTACGTTTATATTATTTATATATGATGTACCACAATAGATTTTGTTTATTCTTTCCTTGATAATGGGGTTGGAAATAATTTTATTTTTGGATAGCCATTCCCAAAAAAGTTTTTAACCACATCATGAAAGAAAGAATGCACAAAATGTGTGAAGGTACAATATATAAAATGATATAAGCGATAACAATGATAATTTTATAACGTTACCATACATTCCGAAGAAAATTAAGTAATGTTTGAAAAAGTATGATATACTCGTAAACGTTGCTCACAAACCTATTGATAAATATTTCACGGAACTAAAAATTTTAATACCTGCTAATACCACACTGTATATCTATAAACTGAATTGCTTATATTGCGTTAGTACTTATACAGGAATGTGTAAGCAATATTTACAAAAAAGAATATACTTACGGGATCTTTAGTGGATACAGATTATTTCTTACTCATTAGTGATGTAATGTATTCACAGTTGTGAATAGATTATTAATAGGTAGGTGTTTTAGTTTCTAAAATTACTTTGTAGCATTGCGGTACGCAATGGGTTATTTTTCCATTCCAGTTGTTGATGGGAGCGAACCAAACATGAAAATCAAGGGCAGAAAGAAGATCCACCAGTATTCAGAGGGTTGGAAGCTATTCGAAGAATAAGTTACTCAATAGCTTAATAAACCATTCAATGAAAGTGCTTTATCAAAGGTGTTGGCCAAACGGCTTTTTAGCTTATTCTCACATCTTACTGGTTGTATTGCAAATTTACAAAACCAATTATGGAATTTTTTCGAAGTATTTGAAGGTAATGACTCTGATTTGGTTACTTGGTTTCGTCCTAATTTCCTTTTTTGTTTGGCGAAATTATTATTTTTTATACAAAACTGAAAATTATTACTTATTGAGATCATGAGTCATGAGATCGTATTATGGCTCATTTAAATTTAAGTCACTTGATGAACATCCTACTTGGATTGTTAGTTGATCCAGAAAAAAGTATAAGCTTTCGTATCTTTTATTTTCTTAATCACTTTTCAAATCACGAAAAAAAGTGGGATGCAAAAATATGGGATAAAACCCTGTACCTACCTATATTTTGAGGATACTCAAGGCATCGTCCTTGATAAAATGACAAATAATCATTCGAGTGCACATTAAGAATATCAATTTTTAAAGCGTTGTGAATAAACGTCTGCAAAGTGTAGAGATGATTGTGTTGTGATTGATGATTTTAATAAATGTGAGATACACTCTTAGCATGTTATAATGATGAACGATTATTGTGTTAATTAGCTTCGATTATCATTACGTATCCTTCAGTGCATGAGAATATGAGGACAAGTGCACTTTGTCAAGAATAATAATAGCCAGTCCTTGTTTCTAATAATAGCAATTACAAACAAAGTTTATGATTCGGCCGTATAAATGATTGCATCTACTCTAACGACTAAATGAATGAAATATTCTTACTGCAATCATTCTAGTAGTTATAACTCGATCTTAACCTTCATTTCCACAGAATATAAAGCCGTGCTTCTTCATTTATATGATCAGAAGCCAACAACGAATTCGGATATACTAGAATAAGCTAAAGTCATTTTTGAGTATCGCCAACATGTCTCTCTCCCACCATACTGTCATCTAGCTTCCCAGCAATCGTGTGGAGAAATAAAGATTGAATAGAGAGATCTCCGATATTGACACTCGTAATTCGCCGCCGCTAATCGTGTACCTACTGTCAAGAAAAGTGATATTTATTTGAAAGTGTAGTTAACGAGTTCCGATCAACTTAACCTGTCAAATCTTTGAGTGATTTTGGTGATACAGTTCTTTGTTCTTTCTACTTTCTAGAAAATTCAAGAAGCTAACGACTTAATAGTGTTCTAAAATTGTGAATTTTCTTTACTTTTAGTACTTTGCATCGTTTAGGTACCTGTTTGTTTCTGAAAGTGACTTTGTAACTAGGCCAGGCGGCAGGAAAGACCTTAAAGGTGGTGCTACACCAGCATTTGCCAGTACAAGTCGCCTACATATTTACCCTGAGTAAGTAATTCCAGATATGTTGGGATGGAACATGGTAGTAATAATTGCAAACTGTTTCAGACATGATGGAGACGACAAAGAGAATATTGATGTTTCAGCACCTAAAAGGTAAAATGTTTAATTAAGAGCATAGCAGTTTTACTAATCAATGGTTTTATTTATTTTAGAGCAAAACTTTCAGAAAGCGAATATGCGTCAACATCTATGACCAAAAGCAGCGTTTGGTTTGCACCAGCTAATGAGGATATCATGGTTAGTAGTAATGATGAGTCCTTAGTTGAATCAGTTTCCGTTTCAATTACTACTACATTTCAACAGCCACTGCAGCCTTACCCAAAAACTGTATCTAGCAAATCACCAGAATCCGATACCTCTCCTGAGAAAGATCCGTTATAGCTGTACCATTAGCAAGGTCTTCATCAACAACTTCCAGTAGTTCCAGTAATCCAAAAGAAAGGAGGAAAGGGAAATATCAACAAATAGTAGGAGCAGTAGTTCCACAAAAGTAAGTTTACAATACTGTATATAATTCTGCTAAAACTGGGCACCTGTAGTATTACAGGCTTTTGCTAGTATCAGCATAGTGCAATGTATAAGGTGAATGAGCTGTGCAAATTTCATGCATTTATATCTAATAGTTTTTGATATTCACCAAAATTTTCATGACCTGTATCCCAAAACTTGTCAATAGTGAGGCCATGAACTATTAATAATTTTTGGGCTGAATTTCTCTAAAAAAATATGCCCCTTATGTTATGACATGGATTTAGTTAATACCCTTATATACTGTGTCAAATTGTTTATAAGTTAATAAATATAATACCATTATAACATCTAATTAATATTAATGTTTTCAGAAAGTTTCGTGGTAAACGCTATTTTGATGATTGTACTACATCAGATATGGACAATCCAGCAAGAGCACATGCCAGTTGGTAAATTGCAAAAAAGACTGTCTCACAGCAACGGCGAAAAATAAAAAACTTACAAGCTTCTGTGAGGTTTTACAGAAAGAGAGTGAATTCTCTGAGGACATTAGTAAAGCATTTAAAAACTAAATTTGCTATGACAGAAAGTGCGGAATCTGTAATTACTGTAAGGTCCCACAATTTAGAAAAGTAATTTAATTAATTTGTAGTTTTTATACATGTGCAATTGTGCATTTGCTGTCAATAGTCAACTATCTATAATATGTAATAATTTTTGTTATGAAATCATATATGCTGCATACATTGAATTTTAATTGCATAATTAATTTTCAGGCGGCAGTACCTGGCTCATCTGGCAAAATCATTAAACGTTTTTTGAAAGGACCGTCAACTCAGAAATTTACACCGGATTTGCTGTCATCATTTTAATATCATAGATTAGATATCCCCCTAAAACATGTTTTAAAGGATGTACTAATGATTTACTAGAATTTACAGGAACAATAAATTGTTAATATTTATTATTAATACGTCAACATTTTTAGAATTATATTTTCCGCAAGAAAACTTTTCAACAATATACAATATACTTTCTCACATAAATAAATTGACAATTTTTTATTTAAATAAAACGTTTACAATTTTACTAAAACTTTTCTTACTTGTATGTTCCCCATTCATGTTGTTAGTTATATACCATCTTACATCGTGAAATCAAGAAAATCAACTCATATTTTGCTCCCACCTCATAGTCCGATTATTGCAAATGCTTCCTGACAATACGGATGAAATAAAAGCAAAAATGCTGTAGTGGCGATATACCTACTGTACTTTAATATCAGTAGACAGAATAGAATAAAAGTATATAATCATGTTAAACATCTTTCGGAAGTTTTTGTTCATGAAATTCTCCATATAGGACCCAACAATGGATTTTGTATGAATATACTTACACAGATATGATTTGAAACCAAATTATAGGTTGATGTAGTGGTGAAAAAACTGAAACTATTATTGTATTGCAATATAAATTAAATAATTGTGATCTAATAATGTTCTCAATAGAAACAAATGTTTTCACTGGTTAAGAATATATAAAAATATACTTAATTGCCCAGATGTAGATGAACAAAGTAATAAGCAGCTCATAGTCTGCGCTATAGTTACTTGCATGCACACATAAATCGGCAAATGGCAATCACCAAAAGAAGAAACGACCATACTATTATACAAATGTGGTCAGTAAGTGAATCAGTTTAACTGCCAAAATACCAGTCTTTTTCTGTAAAACATGGAAGAAACCCACATTTTTCATTAACATTCTTCTATGTCTACAGCTACACTGTTAATATTGGTTATAAAGTTCTTATTTTTGATGTTTTAACAGTTTAAAAAAAAACGTACCTTACTGCCTTATAAATAGTACGCCCGTGGCGTGGGGTACCCTGGAAATCTGTTTAAAATACCCTATACAATACACGCCTCTGCCGTGGGGTACTATTCCTCTATCCGTACTGGATTTCTACACGTCATGTTGGCGATACAAAATTCCGTAGTTACGAATAGACTGACTAACTCTAGTATATCCGAATTCGTTGGAAGCCAACCTGTCATGAGGTGGAATGAAAAGGGCGAGTGATTGTATTCACAAGGCGTTTGTAGCCCGGACAAACGTATGCAACAAAATTGGGGACCACTAGAGATTATGGGAATTGCTTCCAACAATGAAAGCTAGTCAAATACTCATTAGAAAATCTAACATACAAAACAGAACTCAAACTCTTATGGGGTGAAGTCAAAAGGACGAGTGATTGTATTCACAAGGAATTTGGAGTCCGGACAAATTTATGCAATAAAATTTGAAGTTCAGAGAAGAGTACCCCCTGGTTTTTTAATTGATATAGTACTTATAAACCTTATTTACCTAACGCACATCAACAAGAATTCCTTCGATAACATCACACTTAATATTTTAGATCAAAATTTGAAACGGATGAATTTTCGTGGAGAATAAATCGTTATACGGTTGGAGTTGTAAAGGACCACTAGAGATTGTGGGATTGGTTTTCAACAATGAAAGCTAGTCAAATACTCATCAGCAATTCTTACATACCATGAATTCATCTGACAAGGATATAGCAGTTGACAGAATTGGAACCAGATAACTTTTCTACAAAGAGAAACCACTAGAGATTATGGGAGTGTATTTCAACAATAAGAGATATCTGAATACTAACCATCAATCATTACCCACAACGAATTTAATGGAGAAGATTGCTACCGCAGCCCTATCATTGGAGGATATCTTAGAATACCGACAATTCTAATTGATTAATTCAGCTCCGAATTGAACATTGCGTACTTGTCCTGTGCTGCCAAGGACAAGTGCCAACGACAGGAATGGCAGTGTAGTTTTGGGTGTATATAATATGTTGTTATTCGAGTTTTCCTGACTTCTCAAGTGAATCTGTTCGGTGCTAACCGTTTTAAAATGTTGCTTTGTATTTCACCAAGGATTAATATCATGATGAAATGGTGGTAATACATAGATGATGAACTTGCCTTCTTCAAAAGGCAAATCTAGAGAATTACATTCTTTTCTTTCATAAATTAACCTGCTTCATCCTGAAATTAAATTTTCGTTGGACACAAGAAAAGATGGGAGAATCTACTTTTTAGACGTAACACCAATACGTATACATAATAGAATGAACTTTACTTTACGGTCACTACTATTCCTACGTAATCGATAAGTCCCCGTAGTCATAAATTACCAGCATGGTACTCAATGCAGTTGTCAAAAGAACACTTCACTATTAATTGGACCCAATAAAACGAATAGCTATCAATATTGGTTTTTCGTTAGATCAAATAACAAAATTAATTAACCGCAAACAACAACAATTAACTTATTAATTAATTAACAATTAACTTATTAATTAATTACAATATTCGCCCGTACATAGAACACATACATGTATCAACAAAATTCATTTCTTTAAGGTATTTTGATCCCGTGAGCGAAGATATTGGTAAATGTTAGCAATATCACATCATAATATTAAAATCAGTGTCAAACCACAAACTAAACTCATGCCCTCAATGATACATAGAGCATTTTCAATGCAATAATCGAAAGAATACTTCACTATTAATTGGACACAATGAAACGAACAGCTATCAATATCGGTTTTTCGTAAGATCAAATAACAAAATTAATTAACCGCAAACAACAACAATTAACGTTTTACTCACAATATTTTCCCGTACATAAAATACATACATGTATCAACAAAATTCATTTCTTTGAGGTATTTTGATCCCGTAAGCGAAGATGTTGGTAAATGTTAGCAATATCACATCATAATATTAAAATAAGTGTCAAACGACAAACTAAACTCTGCTATCTTAAATATAATGCTGAAGACAAGACCAATAAATATAGAAAACCTGGAGTTTATATGCTAATTTGACCAAACTGTGATAACTTCTACAACATTCTCAACCTTTCCTAACCATTTTTTTGATGCAAACAGGTCATACCTTTCCTAATTTAGATAGCCGAAGCATTGTACGTAATCAAGGTTTCAGATTAAATATGTTACTGTGAATGTCCGAAGTGGAGTGTATCTTAAGATACACTGGTGTATGTTAACAACCACCAAGCTAGCTGGTGATTGTTTGTTATTTATTCTGTTCTTTATGTTTATGTCATTCACCAGTGAATGTTATCATACACCACTACGACTTGGTTAATCTTCATTCTTTTTATGATGAGTAAAATTATGATGATTTGAGAATGATATCTGCAAAACAGAAGTTCGGGTCTGATTTGAAATGGACTCACAAATTGTTACAATAAATGAAATCATTGAACTATAATAAATAAAACAAATAGAATCAAACTCTCAAATCAGTAATACAAATAGCATTACCTGCCACGTAAGGCAAACAATAACGTAGAACTTGTTTATTAATCTAAATCTTAAATCAGTAATACAAATAGCATTACCTGCCAAGTAAGGTTAATAATAACGTACACTTATTATTAATGCTATTGCCCTATTGGCTACAGAATTTAAAAAATACTCATTCGTTACAACGTACCTACTCATAGGTAATTAGGAGTTACAACATTTTTCGCTATAAGAATTAAAAAAAAACTTATTTATTAGTACATGGCAAACTGTTATGGCACTTAGAATTACAAATAACTCCACGAGCTTAACAGTAACATTTCTTGGTGTTGCATTTTTGTGCACAATTGTAAACGCTTATATCCTTGTCCTCCAAATCTTGATTCCAAAGCAACAATTTCACGCATTGATATTTTTGTAGAAGAAGTTTCACATATTTTGATGAAATTTTCCTTACAGATGGAAAACTGTATTTTTAGTATACATCTGTGATAACGTCTCATGTTTTGTAGCCAATTGATGATAGTCACCATCCACATTTGTAACACGTGTAAGGATATTTCTGAAATCTGTACGACCTCTGTCGACATCAGGAACACGCAAACTTACAGTATCTCCACATTTTGCATTTGCCTGCGATACTTTAATCATTTTTTTTCCCTTGATCTTGACGTCCAAGTTTCGCTAATTCTATATTTCTTTCAGATGCCCCTTTTTTGTTGCACAGTAAACATATTTCGGATTCTGATGAATTTACACAACACGATGAATGAACTGGCATACTACATGTTGAACACAACCTTGAACCTTGATATATTGTTTCACATACGAAACATTTTCGAACTTCTTCGTCCTCATTTTCTTTTCGAATGTGAGCTGGGCTAAGCGAAGCAGCCGGTGCCCTATTAGTGGTGCAGCGACGGATGGTCGGCGTGGAAAAAATAGAGAACAATAGCACTCTAACTTTCTCCTTCATTTCGAACAAACACTGGCGTGTGTTAACATTCACGTAATTAGTAAATTGCAGTATCTAAGACACACAAAATCGCCTTGGAGTATGTTAACATTCACCGGTGTATGTCCAAAACAATATTGAATATTGAAATAATTTCGGACTTACACCATTAATATTGGTGATTGTCGATATACACTGGTGTATCTTAACATTCACTAATATCGGACATTCACAGTAACAAATACATTAGAACCAATATAGATTTATAAAGGTGTCAATAAGTTCTATAACACTATCTTAAATGATCAGTTAGACCTACACCAAAGTGATCTTCTCCTCTGTCTTTCAAAGCACTCTCAGAATAATTCATAGAAAATTAAATAATAATTATTCTAATGCTCAATTCACTCAGAGATCTACCTGTTCCGATTCTTTCTTACTCGTAATTGTAATATCATTTTCCCCATTGTACTTCTGTTCCTATTAATACTTGAGCTGTCTATTGTTTACTTCATAATTTTTTATCTGTTTGATAATTGATAAAAGTAAAGTAACTGTTATTTCATTTAATCATAATGATGAATGACCATGAAGTAATGGCTTCTACCATCGAATTTTTTTAGATACCTCATTATAATATTGGCGGGAAGTCGGAAATATGAGTATATAGTAGTAGTAAATTCAATGAATTTCCAGTAGAGGGTAACCCTTTGCCTGCATTATCAACCCCAAATAGTATTTGAACATGTACATTTTGTTTACTAATTTAGTTCACTCTGATGATGGATACTTGGTAGCTGAAAGGTCATTAGTGCTTTAATAGAATTTTTAGTGGATAACGGTGATTATTTCGTACTTATCAGTGTATCAGCTCAGATACATAGCATTCATGTAGCCAATGCATTTGTTATTTTACATGATGACATGAAATCAGAGGAATTTAAAGATGTAGACACAACTGTAACATTTACTAGAAACATGGATTTGTTCAAAATATAAAATTCGAGTAGTAGGTTTAGTAAAGCATTATATGGAGGATCTATGACTATTGGAATAGCAGAAAACATTAATGAGTTTTCAAAATAATGTATAATATAATGTGCAGGCTGTTCGGATAAGGGTACGGAGTGGCTGTATCTCGACAGTGGTGAAGCCTAGAGGCTTGGGAAAAAAATCCTCATGAATAAAGGGAACAAGAGAAATGGCTGGAAAATATTTTGAAGTATGTAATTCAACTGCTAGGAGGCGTAACTACTATGAAGAACCATAAAATTCACGCTATCTCGGAAAGTTAGACGATGAGCAATAACTTTGAAATCATCATTCGATAGATTGTGTAATACCGCATCATTTTGCTCCGCGACATTCTCATACGCTTCCGCATTAGTAAATGGTATATTTTACACAAAAAAATGGATTTGAACATAACCAAATAACTATTACAACTAACTTTTGACAGCTGTCAAATCCGTCATCTTTCTAATTCAGCAGTTACCATGGCTATGTGATTTATTTTTCTCTCAGAGATCCGATTGAGGTACTCAAATTTTCAACATTTCCTCCCATAAATCGAGAACGGATAGAGATATCGAGATGCGGTTTTCATTAAAATTTAGCTATGTTTATGATGGCTAAGGATCTGTCAAAAAAAGTACCATTTCATCCAACTTTTTCCCAAAATATACAAAAATGTGTAATCGCTGCAGATAATGCCCTCTAGCTTATTTGTTTTCAACTAAACGACTCAACAAAAAAACTGTTTTAGAAGACCATAAAAGGCTCTTTCAAACGAAATCAAAAATATTCACATCCGTACATTGGTTCAGTGAAAATTTGAATGTAAATATTGAAAAATGCATTGGCCTCCCCCTCCTTTATTATGACAGATACGCAAAAATCTTGCTGAGCAAATTGATGCGGTATTACACAATCTTTCAAATGATGTTTTCAAAGTTGTAGCTCATTGTCTAACATTCCGAGATAGCGTGAATTTTATGTTTCTTCATAGCAGTTACGCCTTCTAGAGATTGAGTTACGAACTTCAAAATTAATTCCAGTTATTTCTCTTGACCACTTTATCCATAAGGATTTTTTTCACAAATCTCTAGGCCTGACCGTTGTCGAGATACAGTCACTCCGTACCTTCATTCGATCACCCTGTAGATACGTTATGGGTTTAACCTTTATATGGAGAACCCATTTTAGGAAGTAAGCGAAAAACTGGGTTTCTGAGATTAATTGTCACCATTTTAAGTATATAATGTTTATTTAATAAGTATGGTATTGTAATCCCATTACTTAAATGTTTATTCTTCAATTACTAATTATTCATTTAGGAATATTTTCCGGTATTATGCGAAGCAAAGGTGGTACTAACAATAACCTTACTGCGAGGCAATTATAATACATCTATAAGAGAGTGTTAGTGCACACCGAACTTAGAGGGAGTTCACATGCAATGCAATTGCTATTGATAATACCAGCATTTTGCGTTGTTCGTCATCAAGAATTGGTAAAGCTGAATATGGCGGGAACCTGCTTAATACTGATGAATATAAAAATCTATGTAAGGTGGTTGAATTAGAATTTCTGAATTCTTCATATTGGCATATAACTTCATAATGTAGAGGATATTGAGGTTTACATTACGGAGTTTGTTATGAGAGGTATCAAAACATGTATCACTTGTGCCCTTTGTCTAGGAATGTTGCACTTAGGAAGCTGTTTGTTCAAACTTCAAGCTAGAAAACGATATGGCAATTTCATGCATCTATGTTTTTTGTGAAAATATGTAGAACAGGTGAAAAGATCCTGAGGGTTTTTATAAGCCAATTTAATATTTTTAATAAGAAATTTCACAACGTGTCTTAATTAGTTGCCCAGAAATCTGCGGAAACAGTGCCTTAGCAATCGACGGAATGCAGAAGCGGAAGAAATTAAAACGAATCGGTTCTTTTGAGAACCGCAACTGGAGTTAATTGTCGAGATTTTCCTCTTTACGTCACGTAATCTGCTCGTTAACCAAATCGATTTCATAGTTTGTCAGTGAATGGCTGAATAAATTCGATCGATAACGAGAGTTAGAAATTTAGGATGTAATCTTTCAACAGGAACATCGATAATCGGACAAGAAGATTTCAAAAAAAAAGAAAGTAACACGGAATATAAAGGATCGTTTGTACCCTATGAAAACAATGGTTCTAATAAAAATGTAATCATAGCTAGATGCGATGAATATTTTGACTTTACTTTCACGTTTAGTATCAAGATAAGTGAAAACGATCTGCATCAAGAGTTTCATCCAATTAGGAAAAAAATTGTCTTACTCCTATAATTCAATTCTGAGGCATACCCTGTATACACTTACATTTATTTTGTAAAATATAATTATATGTACTGATATATTTCGAGTCTATGTAAATTTTTATATTATGTCGTTCCAACCATTTTCGTCTAGTCATATATCTTATCAAGACAAAATGTGTAACAAACTACAGAGCTCTGCCCCTGAAATCTGCCATGCCACTGTATCTCACTTTACAGCAAAACAAACTATGTGTAAAGGTAGAAGACATTATCGTTCTAATGGTACCTTGATCTAAGGAGAATATCAATATTTTTAAGTATCACATTATATTTGAATATTGTTCATAATACACTGGAAATGAATGGTTACCCAAAAATATTTTTCAATTCCATCATTAAAGAAAGAATAAACAAAATCTGTAATGAAACGTCATATATAAATAACATAGATGGTAATACAGATAATTTTACAACATTACCATACATTCCGGGGATCTCAGAGAAAATTGAGAAATGTTTGAAAAAGTATGATATGGATTTGCGTATAAACCTACTAGCTGTGTTGGAAAATGTTGTTAATATTTTAACTAAGGAACACTCATTATGAAAGATCTATTCTGGAGATGATTCACATAAAACGTGACTCCAAGTCTGTAAATCACAGAACAGATATTCAGTCATTAAGTAAGATTTATACTAATTAAATTAACTAAAACCCTTGCAAATTCCTACATGCGTCTTTTTAATGTTAAAAGTTAAATATCAATATTTCTAATAAGGTCCGATAACCATTTCCTATTACTTCAAAATTTTTAACATCTGGTTCGAAAGAAGATACTTTAGCGTTAAAGATTTTGGTTTAAGTCGTATACAGACTTTGTTGACATGAATTCGTATATTATGAGAAAATTGAACAGATATTCAGTCATTAAGTAAGATTTATACTAATTAAATTAACTAAAGCCCTTGCAAATTCTTCCATGCGTTTTTATAATGTTAAAAGTACATTTCAGGTAGAGTGCCCAAATACCTATATTTCTAATAAGGTCCGACAACCATTTCCTATTACTTCATAAATCTTTAACATCTGGTTCAAAAGTAGATACTTTAGCGTTATGGGTTTTGGTTTCAGTCGTATACAGACTTTGTTGACATGAATTCGTATATTAAGAAAAAATTGCTAAGCAGTGGATTCTTGATACGTATACATATACTCAAAACCTTGGAGTGTTACAGTTTCGATTATTCGTGTGACAAGGACGCTTTGTGCTGATACAATTAGTTTTATTAAACCCCATTTTACACATACTACGTCTTCTGATGATGTTCGTGAGACCGAAACGTACGAAAAGATGAAAATAATGATAATATGTGTTAGTGTGACCTATTTCCCAAGAATTTCTATATAATTCATACATGGGTGAAGAGTCATTATCAATTTCTGAGTATCTGGGTTAACATGAAGGAAAAACTTCTAAGATTCGAAGGGTCAACATCAATGAAGGCATCATTCGAGAAGGAATTTACACCTACTATCCACACACAATATCATACGGCAACAGCAATGAAATTGAGATATTAATTAATCAACATGTGTTGGTGTATTCAGTCTGCTTCGTTCATCGAAGCAGAAGCGACTGGTTATGGTAAATGTACGTTAACCAATAATTTTGGATCTCTTTCAATATATAAGCTATGACTTGAACGGGAAAGAGATAGATGAAGTACGTGATCTTGGAATTGTTAGCACCTTGAGCTAATCTAACATACGCCGAAGATGAATCTATTTCCGGATGGTCGCATAAAGATGCAATAAGTTCAGTCTGCAATAATACTAGGAGGTAGGTCAGTACGTTGCGTATATGCCCAAAGGGTTAAGACACAGCGAGTGAGTGAGCCGGAAGGTGGAACGGCTTCGTTCGCTAGGTCTTTCACATGAGCTCGACGGGAGTTCAAAATCAGTACCTCGAAAACGTTTTAAAGTACAGTAACGTGCCGTATGAGCCGAAAAGAGTGGAGATTTCGTTCGCTTCGCTCACTCCATCTTAAATGAATGATGCAGTGAGCATGACTTAGAGCATGAGCTGCAGTCTGACTAGTTGCGCGAACTCGGTCAGATCGTTAGCGCAACCAACAGTGCGCGGAACAAAGCGAATACCGTCGAGTATTTCTACGGACCACTCTGTTCAAAAGCTCTAGTCATGATATTGAATTTTTAGGGCAATATGTTTGGAACATCGTATCTAATTTGCATAAAAATTTCAAATGGACATTCACTATTTGTATGCTACACGAGGACATACATTGTGCCAAAGAAGGCGGATGAAGAGATGACTTCGTTCGCTATGCCCACTCTGTCTTCAAAATCAATTCATGGATCCAGCCAGATTTTCTACTGAACCTATTATCGACTGTACCACAGCATAGAGACTTTATGCTGTGACTGTAACGTTTTAAGTGGTAAACAAGCTACTATTGATAAGATTTCGAACCGATAACAATTGTTATATTAAAAGCACAGGCGGCACGAAAAGGGCGAAATAGATTTAAAGACAATAGCGTTGAAAACGGGACATGATTGTGTTACTAAACGATCGTACCCTGGAACTTGTTACTGGCCGCTATATGTGCAGCAAGTGAACCAGTAACTTTGAACAAGAAAATATGTAAATTGGGACATTTGTCAAGGCAAGTTTGTGTTCACAGAAGATTTCTTGAGGTTTATTATGAACTTGATAATGATTCTTGACCAGGTATCAATTATACATAAATTCTCGGGAAGAAGGAAACACTAACACATATGCTTATTACTTATCTTTTACGTACGTTTCGGTCTCATGATCATCATCAGAAGACAAATCAACTAAAAATGCACTCGTCACCGAAACGAACAGAAACACGAATAATCGAAATTGTAACACATTGATGTTTTGGGTATATGCATATGTATGAAGAGTTCACTGCTAAGCAATTTCCCTATACAATTCGGAGTCATTTCGAGCAATGTTTGAATACGACTGAGACCAAAAAATATGACGCTTAAGTATCCACTTTCGAATCAGATGTTGAAGATTTATGAGGTGATAGAAACAGGTTGTCATAACCTTATTAGAAATGTTGCTATTTGAGCATTATATCTAAAATATATTTTTGACAATAATGCATGTAGAAATTTGCAAGGGTTTTAATCAATTAAATAAGTAAAAATCTGACATAATAATTGAACGTCTGCTCTATGATTCAAAAACTTGGAGTCACGTCTTATGTGAATCATCTCCAGAATAGATCTTTTATAATAATTGATTTCTTTAGTTGAAATATCAACATTTTTGTAATCGAATTAATGGTAATAATCAAAACAATGTTTAGCAAGGGCGGTAGAATTTTCTAAGGTTTTGTTTCCAGTACTATACTCATGGCCATACATTATTTTTTGTGAATATTGTTTAGAAATTGCTGTATAAATGTCATCGCAATCTAAACATATTAATTTGTGTACTGTGTGAGTTTGTTCATCTTTAGGTATTAAAGGTTTTAGATTTTAGAAATATTTACACAGTTAGTACGTTTATTCGCAAAGTTTATATCATACTTTTTTAAAAATTTCTTAATTTGGTCTGAGATCTCCTGAATGTATGGTAAAGTTATGAAATTATCTGTATTGCCGTTTATATGACGTTCCATTATAGATTTTGTTTATTATTCTTTAACGATGGGGTTGAAAATTCTTTTTGGGTAGCCATTCATTTCCAGTGTATTACCAACAATTTTCAAATTTCTGGAAAGGTCCTCTGTGTGTGATAATTCAACAGCGCGATCTGTTAAGCTGTTTATAATACCTTTTCCAGTGTATTACCAACAATTTTCAAATTTTTGGAATGGTCCCCTGTGTTGTTAAAATTTAACAGCGCGATCTGTTAAGCTGTTTATAATACCTTTTTTATACCTTGCTGATGCAACTGAGTTGAAATGAAGATATGGTTGAAATGTATGTTTTTGTTCACTTCTATTTCACAAGTAAGTTGAAGTTTACAGTGAAAATTGTTAAATTTATTAATCACATACTGAATTTTATCATTGGGAACACACATTAGGTAATCATCTATATGGCGTTCAAAGAATACGGGTTGTTAATCTAATGAATTCATTACAGATTCCTCTAGGCATTCCATAACTGTTAGCAATAGTACCTGAAATAGGAGATTCCATTGCTGCGCCGAATATTTGTACAAAATATTGCTCACCGTATTGAAAATAATAAGCATATGTGTGAGTGTGACTTATTTCCCGAGAATTTATATATAATTATGAACTTATGACTTATCAATATAAGAATTTAGACAATTGCAATAACATACAGTTCACTATTCAATTCGAAAAATAACAAAATTTATCATGTGGTTGACTTTTCAATCATCACGTTTTCTGCAAAAAATATTAACTTCATTAGGTACCTACTACATTTAATATGAACCGCATGTCGAAAATCTATTTGCATCTATTGACTGCTGTTCAATTTGTCATAGCTATATCTCAGAATGAATTTGATCATTAATCACACCAATGAAGACAAGAATAACCCAGAAACGTCTGCGTTACTCTAATGTGTAAACTTTTCTCAGGTATGACATAACGATTAGTAGCATTTGATGAATAGAATCTTCTTTTTATTGCGTTTTTTATTAAACCGTAAATGATTTTATTTTGGAGCTTTTGAATAAAATAAATGCAAGTATATAATGTCATACATCTCATTAGTTTTACAACTGTGGAGTTGTGCGGTAATGTATTGTAAGTTTACTGTTATTTGTGATAATTGTGGTTCACATAATATTTCTTATATTCAAAATATTCTTGATTAATTCGATACCATTTTATTATTCACCTTTTATTTTAAACCCAACATTAGTCAGTTGAATCGTTCAAACAGTTCAAATTATTAGACGTTTTATATGCGACTGTTTTATAAAATATAAAACGTCTAATTATTCGCACAAATTTATAAATAATTCTAATACAAACAGAGATAAAATTTAAAAAACGTGTAGGTTATAAGTTATTTTGATATCTATACTGCTTTGTAAATTGGCCAAATAAGGATTTCAGAAACATATGAGGAGCCATAGATTGTAAGAGACCGATTAAACGTATGCTAATCATCTAATCAAACATAACCATAATTTCACTCACAATCCAGAAATCTTACATATAGAACGGAAGAGCTTGAAATTGAATATACGGAAAATTTACTATTTTTCTGTATTTTCAAACCTAAAGTCGGAAAAAGAAGTACGACCAATCCATAAAATGACTACTGTACTAGTTCTTCAAATATTCTGTAACTAATGGTATTCCCCTCCACTTAATGAGTATAGTCATTCATTATAGTATAAAGCCTTCTCTGTCAATGTAACTTTAGCTTATAACTTACCTCAGATGATGACGTTGTGTGTTGAAACATATGTAAGCAATAGTGGCTAACAAATACATTAATTGTTTATTTAGTGCAAATTAGTAGTTTCATTCCCATAACTTTATAAGTTAAAAATAAGTTTACAGATTCTTAATGTCGAAACTATTCAATTATTGGATATTTTCAACTTGACATTCAAAAACGTGGCCATATCTTCTAAGCTGATGTTTTCACAAACAAACACTTAGAAGCAAATAAGATTCAAAATAATTATTAATAATATGAAATAAATAGATATGATTCTAGTGGCGTGCCGTTTCTAATCAAATTTTATACTACAAAAAAGTGAGGGAGGAAAAGGGGTAGTGACCTCCTCTTAAACCCTATAAAAGACAGAAACATTTCAATACCACCACTTTAAATTTATAGGCCATCGTATACTAACATCCCATATGAATTTTTATAGATAAATGTTGAAAATGGTATCAGAGCAGCATTTAAAAAATCAGTTATAATTTTTAACTTCAACCCCGCATTTTTTGTGGGTATACTTTTGCATGTAGGTAAGTTAGCTTAAATCGACTTACTTCCATCCCCACATATTGTGATCAAATCTAAGATCAATCTTTTCGGCACAGTCTGTATAATAACATGATATACATGCTAGTATCAACCCTTCTTGGATACTTTATGTTGTCAATTTGTATAAGATTTCTTGGTAATGACATAGAGTATAATTTGACGTCTTCATCTGTACCTAATCATTCGTAATATAATTTAGGTTCCTATTAGTGAGGAAAAAGTGACCTCTCAACAAGGAACAGAAACAATTAGTTGTTCGTAAAGAAATTAGCTATCCGTTGAATACCTAATTATGTAATGAAATACTTCCTTTTTGTAACGCCACTAAAACAAATTTAGAGAATTGCAGATAATAGAACAAAGCAAATAGATTATGAACTATTGTTTCAGTCACATGTTTACCTCTTTGGCTAATTACTTACTCCTCCCATTATTCTCTCGCGAGAGAATCTTCCAGACGTAACGACTCTATCCTGCACTTGACAGAATTGACGAATCACTGGGGACAAAAACAAAGTTTCCGCTTCCGTTGGCGTTACTTCATTAGCAATTATCTTGGAAGGTGCATTAAGCACAGAGCATTAAACTTTAATCTATCATCGATAGTGATGATCTTAATTGAACATGGAACTGAAGCATGCCAATCATAGGAAATGAATAACTAGAATTGTGGATTTTTTGTAATGCGTTCGATATAAACCTAACTGGCACGAGTATTTCTAACTGTAAATCATATAAATTATGCTATGTAGAATGTGGCATTAACATTAAATTAATGAGTAATTATATACTAATTAAAGAATATTTTCTATATTGAAAGCCGTTGATTATGAATATTTGTTTAGTATTACTGCTACATTTTCGAAAACAAACATCTATGAAGGAAGTTGTATTCCATGGTATTCAAATTTAATATGAATGCTTTTCATGTGCCAACTTCCTTATCCCTTGTGCTTTTATTACAATATAAGTAATTAAAACTACGTAATAACAAAATAACTTCAGAACAGTTCATCATTATGATGAAGTTATAACTCTGTTACGTTACACAGGATAATATTTCAATCATAATATAATTCAATAGCAGATTGCTTTATAGACAGTTGACGTCGGGACAGTCCCTATCCAATTAATAAGGCGACGTATTTTGCAAATATTTATTGGAAAATCATTCATATTATGAGATAAATCTCTTTTCTGTTCAGGTATTAAGATATCACCGAATCGAATAATAGGGGTTCCGTTACTAAGATGTGTAATGGTTCACAAACATGAAGGCATGAACATAATCATATTCTGACCCTGCTTGAAGAGATATAATCGTTTAAAGAATATTCAATACTGGAACAAGCACACAGATTAGCCCCCACTATAAAGTTTTTATATCTTCATTTTGTTATAGGCAAGTACATTTTGGTGAATTTGCGGTACAGTGTTACTAATTCTGGTTTCCTTATGAGCTATTTGTGTAAGATGACTCCTAGGTATTCGTCATGGTCACTGATGGTATCAACCTGACCTACTAGAGCCAGTCCTCTGATGAACTAAATGTTTAGTCCTTTGTCATTGCACCATTTACTTTGTCAGTCAGGGATGATTTTATTGTCCATCAGAGGGTTAAATAATTTTCTTCTGACGATTACGAGTATTTCACCGACTTACCCAATCACGTGACATCCCCTGCCCCAGGAAGGATTTTTCTGTCTACGGCCTTGACCAGAGAGTTAGGTATTCAAGAATTATTCAGGAATTATTCACAGCATCAACCATAATCGAAGGCAATGGGAGATACCATAATATTTAATGCACAGAATACTTCATTAGAGCGTGAAATCATACAGAGCCTCCAACATTTTGGTCATTAGAGGCTCTATATGATTTCACGCTCTAATAAAGTATTTTGTGCATCAAATATTGGGATATCTTCTATTGCCTTCGATTATGTTTGATGCTGTGAATAATTATTGAATACCTAATTCTCTGGTCAGGGCCGTAGACAGAAAAATCCTTCCACGGTCAGGGGATGTCACATGATTGGGTACGTCGGGGACATACTCGTAATCGTAAGGGGAGCATTATTTAACCCTCTCATGTACTAATAGAATCATCCCTGACTGACAGAGTAAATGGTGCAGTGACAAAGGACTGAACATTTAGCCCATCGGAGGACTGGCTCTAGTAGGTCAGGTTGATACCATCAGTGACCAAGACGAAGAATACCTAGGAGTCATCTCAGACAAGAAGCTCACAAGGGAATCAGAATTAGAAAAACAGTACCGCAAATTCACTGCAGCCTTCAGGTTGTGTAGATGAGGTCATTGGTCACAATTGAGGTCTCATCTTCAAAGCCATATTTAAACCTGGATTAACATATGTGCCGGGGGGGGGGGGGTAGCGGTCGATGAGAGCAGCTCAAAACGACCAAATCGGGTCTGGCAACTGAGATAGTTCAGCCTAGGCGCGGCTACGGGAGCTATGGAAACGTCACCCATGGCTGCACTCGAAAATCTTATGAATGGAACTATTCCACCAGTTTACACAAAGAGCGGTAACAAGATCCGATAGGACTGTAGAAAGGAAAAGGTAGCCACACCTTACTAACAATTCATTCGAAATATGTACTCATACGCGTGTAGACACCCATATAAGTATGTGGATCAGATTCGCATTCATTTCAAGTCATAAACAGCGTATGTTTGATTTCATTTATAGTCGTGCTCATTTCGTGACATAATAAGATAACGAAACAGCTGTCGTAAGTATTAAAACGACGACACAGAATTTCGGAATTGGTGGAGCATCATTCGCGCCTGTGCCTGTGTATAATTAGAAGTCAATAATTGAATTAATTTGTCATATAGTTTGAAGTACATTTCTCCTAACTCTATTTACCCCTCGTACCAAGAATAATTATTTGAATTACATTGAATAATTGTATGGTGTCAGTGAATGAAGGAATTGCGTAATTCTATATCATAATCTCCGTGTGCGCATTGTGTAGTTCCCGGGAAGTAGGTGGAGGTTGTAGATAAATCACTGATAGTGTCGGCACACTGTGTAGTGGCTCGGAAGTAGGCACTGGAAGTGGAAGTGTGGAAGAGATCAGAATACTTTCATATAAGTAGGTGAAGGTTTTTTGATGAGGTAGTCA
Source organism: Endomychus coccineus (assembly GCA_958510875.1). Classification (NCBI taxonomy): domain Eukaryota; kingdom Metazoa; phylum Arthropoda; class Insecta; order Coleoptera; family Endomychidae; genus Endomychus; species Endomychus coccineus. The sequence continues at coordinate 51,369,293 of OY294069.1, forward strand.
CAGCTTGTAGTTTATACACACTGTGTAGTTCCCCGGAAGTGAGAACTGTGACTGGCGGACGTACGAATGGGTCTGTATGTAGTGTGAACTGACATCAGTTCAAAATTATCCCGCCCAAAGAGATCGCTTACTAACTTGGACAGAGTGGGAAAAATCGAAATTCAGAGTGATCAATATAAAACAGTTTACGAGTTGACTTCTGGTGTGCTGCGTGGTTGGTTTCGGATACTCAGAGCGGATTAGAAACAGTTTTAATACGCTGTTCAATTGCCATGCTCGCATGCTCTGTAGATTGTTCGCTACCGCATGATTGCCCACTCTTAAATCTTTATTCAAGATTTATCATTCGGCTTACTTGCTTGGATCGTTTTTCTTTATATTTTCCTTTTGCTTGAGCTTTGTTACATTATTCCGGGTAGTGCGATCCTCGTCATTGTTAATTTCATTTAATCATTCTTCTTTTTGTACAATTACGAAGAATAAATGAAGTATTGGAAATTCTGTGTTCATTTGCGAGGACGTGTCATTCCTGCGACATGATTCAATTAGCCAAGAAGTAACCAAGAAGTTCTCGACGAGGAGTAAACCTTATCAAAAATTTGGCGCCCGAGAAATATAAGTTCATTCCGTAGTGAGGATTCAACGCAAAAGTGACAAAGCATGTCACAGCATTAACACGCTAAGAAACTTTAGCGGAGGTATAAAGCAGACCCTATTCTGGATGCTCAGGCAACGAAAAAAAAGGCGAAACGAAATAGCTAATGCTTGCAAGAATAGGGTGAGAGTTTCGAACTCTCAAATCCCATCACACCTGGCTTAGGCCTCGTCTGTGGTTAATACCCAGTACCGGTCAATATTAGTGTGCCGCCCGGTGCTATTGACCTGGGAGCAATGCTCGGGCATGAAAATATTACTTAGCTTTGGTTGAGGCTTCAGTTCTTCATGTGAGTTTTTCTAAATATTTTATTTCAGTTGAATTTATTATATAACATTACAAAAATATTATTTAAATTGATGAAAAACAGACAAACTGAAGCTAAGAGGAACAGAACTTCTATTTAATTTGATAACACCAATAGAAGACTTGAAATTTGCAAAAAAGATAACACGAGCTTTCATGAAATAAAACTGAAATCTTTACAATTTGGTTCAAACCAACAATAACAAGAAACCAAATGAAATGTAATAACTCAAACATTAAGAAACGTAATAATAAAATAGGAGCACGAGGTAAATTTGGTTAATTGAACAGCTATTTGGCAGCGGAGATAGGCATTGAAATTTTTCTTGAAAGTTTGGAGGTTATGGATAGGCATAATGAAACACCTCACTAGGCAAATAATTCCAAAACTCGATTTAAAAATGGTCTGCTAGGAAGAAATTCTGCAGGTCCCGAGCTCGAAAATGAAGAAGTAACTAGCTTGAGCTCGTCTAGTCCGCCTACCTGGAAACTCTGGTGGTGAACACCAACGATGGAGATATCCATTGAAAATGGAGAGATCGCTCACCTTTCTACGATGTTCTAGATTCGCGAATGAGTTCGTAAGTGTGACCAATAAAACGAACAGTTCTCTACTGAGTAGAATCTACGAGCTTCAACGTATGTTTGAGAGCTGAACTCCAAACATGTGAATAATACTCCAGGACCGGTCGAATCTGTGAATTGTAGATTATGACGAGCTGCTGAGATATAAAGTGGCATGGAATAGAGAACCAACACATTGTGAAGCGGTTTTTGGAATGGACCTCAGATGATCATTCGCTGTTGATGGTGGTACCGAGCATAGATATAGAGGACTTCGTAGGAATAGTTCCACCTGATATCCATCATATTGAGGATTGTGGGATCCGCCTTCCTGTAGAAAATACAAATTTGAGTTTGGGTTTTATCAAACACCACTGGATTATCATATCTCCATCTTAGAACCATTTCCAGATCTTCAGTAGTTACGTCCACCTGTCTATGCCTCACCTCTATGGCTTCATTTCATATATACAGGCTCTAGATTGAAAAGCGGTATAAAGTGTACCATCATCTGCAAAGCTGCAGACGGGACAGAAAGTCTCTTCCAATATATCTTTGATATGAAGTAGAAGCAAAGTTGATGCCAAAACAGATCCCTGTGCAACACCAGCGTTGATAGCCATTGTATCGAATGATAATCCGTCAATCACCGCATGAAGTTGATGCGGCACACCATGTGACGAAAATCTCCCAAGAACGGCTTGGTGTCAGACTCGGTCAAATGCTGTGGAGATATCAATGATTCAGCTAGAGATTCTTCATATTTTTCAATAGATGTCTGCCATATACATTACCTAGACAAGCAGGTCATTTTCGATTTTGGAGCTCTCTAGGTATTGGATGAGCTCGATGTTGATTCCTTTCTTCATAACTTCAGAGATAACAGATAGTAGTGTAATAAATGAGTCTATCATTATTAGGAAGCGGGTTCTTTCCTTTTTTTTTGAATTGGTTGAGCTCTAGCCGTCTTCTCATTGGAACGAAACCCATCAAGCTTGTATGAAATTGTAAACAGTCTGAAATATCTGATGTTTTGAAATTTTGAGGCACATACTTCGAGAACAACAGGCGGAATTCGGTCTGGCCCCATAACCTGTTTGATATTGAGACCAAGAAGATTGCGCCTCATTGTACGCTGACGGAAGACTATTTAAAATGTTTGATGAAACACCCTAAGCTCATATGTTGACATTAACCCTCAGTAGAGTAGGTTTAGCGTTTGGCAATGTTAATTCCCCGAAGGATATTCATTGTAAAAAATATATTCACGGATGGAGACAAATAACAGCAAATATTTATAAGCAATAATTGTCGAATTATAGCTTCAAACCCTCAATATTTGCATACGGGATGGGTTGCTGAAACCCCGCCAATGGAAATCTTTATTCTTTGTAAGTCAATAATGTTAGTACACTTTAGTAGCATGCAAGTGAATCAGTTGATATAGAATTAATTACGTTTATTCTGAAAATGGTTATGTAATTTTCATTCAACCATGAATTAAATGAAAACTGGATATTGCAAAAAGACTCATGATTTATGTTGCAATAAAACTTTGAACGGTTACATAGAACTATCAAGTTATGTCTGGAGGACTTTATAGCTTGTCTATAGAACGACTTACCTATATTAATATAGTAACGTTATTTCTTATGAATGGATAATGTATCGCTTCAGAAAATTTCAACTGCCTCTATAATATTTTATTTAGTTCAAGTTAAATTTTCCGTTCCAGTTCTTTTCAAATGTCAATAGAATTTATGTTCCTATTTATATTATAATTCGTTGGAAATAAGATTTGCGGAAATGCATTCGCTTCTACCTTCTGGTCACAACTTCGAGGCTGAGGGATTCCTAGTAATGCATTAAATATAAGGTATTCTATTCCTGGGTTAAGAAATGTAGTTTCTAAGATGTTTATTTCAACACATGAGTATACCACAGTTTTGAGATACTTTAGTATTTTATTTCGGATACGCTATTCTCATACATTCCTGAATGATAATAAATTCGCATTCCATCCAGCCCACAGTGGGGAACTCATTATCATAGACTGTATGTGCACATAATATAAGCTACCCTTGATGAAAATCTCCAAAACATGAATCGATAATAGTAATAATAATAATAATAAATTTATTGAGTCATCAAGTTAGTTACATCACTAGTCCAAATATACATAATAGAAGATAAAGTAGTGAAATGTTCACATTTAAAATTCAAATTATAGAATTCATAAAATTCACAGATTTATTTAGTCTGAATTTATACGTTATAATAAAAGATAATAAGAAATAAACGATAAAAGGGAGACATATTATTCTAGGAGCCAGAGCCATATTGATGGTCTGAACATTAAACCGATGGCACTATGGTTTATCGTTAGAGGACGGCTCAATGACTGCTAGATCTAGAGATACAGCATCCGCATTTTTTTTTGACTGGAGTTTAACCCTTTCTAAGTTTTGGTTACTTGAAAAGCATGCCATTCTTATACACTTCCACCATGTACCATCACTTTTTTACGTGCCCCCTTATCAGGTCGACCAGTTAAAATTGGACCGAAAATGGACTGCTAGTTAACCCTCCCAAACCTGGCGGAAAATGTTGGTGTTGGCAATTGTTAACATACCATATGCAATCAAAAGTTATCGGTCCATTTCCGAGTAATTGGCCATTATTTGGACCAAAAATGTTTCTTTTTTCATTTTGTGGCTAAAACTTGCGGGTTACAAGATAACATGATGGCATCATGTTAAATACCTTTATTGAAGGTCAAATGAAGATATAAAATTATTGTCATCACTCCTAGCCTTTTCAAACCCCCCAAAACCCCCTAAAATCACCCTCAAAACAAAACAAAAACAAAAAAACTGCCGTTTCGATTCAAAACCCAGCCAGAATCTCAAAAATTTACTAATTTATGATTAAATTGGTCATATTATCCATATTGTTCATATTTTTTTGGGGGTGGTTTTGGGGGATTTTGGGGGGTTTAAATAGGCAAGGAGTGATGACAATAATTTTGAATCTTTATCTGACCTTCATTAAAGTCATTTAACATGGTGTCATCAAGTTATCTTGTAACCTGCAAGTTTTAGCCACAAAATGAAAAAAAGAAACATTTTAGGCCCAAAAATGACCAATTACTCGGAAATGGAACAATAACTTCTGATGGCATAGGATATGTTAACAATTGCCAACACCAATGAACATTTTCCACCAAGTTTGGGGGGGTTAACTAGCAGTCCATTTTCGGTCCAATATTAACTGGTCAGCCTGATATAAACGGGCACGATAAAATATGATGGCACATGGTAGAAGAGTATAAGAATGGCATGCTTTTCAAGTAAACGCAACTTGGAAAGGGTTAACTTCCAGTCAAAAAAAAAGGGTATCTTGAGATCTAGCAGCCCCGGAAAATTCGGTCTGTGAGATGAATTGATCATTGAACAGTCCTCTAACGATAAACCATAGTGCCATCGGGTTAATGTTCAGACCATCAATATCGCTCTGGCTCCTAGACATATCCACAATAGTTGAAATTCAAGATTACACAAATTATGAAGATTTTCACTTCAGATATTCATCAATACAGTAAAAGGCTTTATCATTAAGAACTTCCTTGACACATACATTAAACTTGTTCATTCGTTTCTTTTTGAAATTATTTGGTAATTGAATAAATAACTTAGTTCCTCAATAACTAACAAATTATTTGGTTACTTTCTTTCTCCATACTGAACTCTCACCTCATTAGATAAGTCTTCAATCCAACAGACTCTTTTTATCCTATTTTTCAAGTAGGATTTGAATGAATTAAATATTATTACCCTGATTCCATAGAAGTACAGTTTTTCTAATAATATATAATTTGCTTTACTCAAATCAAAGTAACCATGTCCACCAAGTCTTGGTTATCTAGAGCATTAGTTATAGGTTCAGTCATCAATCAATCAATCAATCAGAATGGAGGCGAACGAGTCCTGAGCACTTAGACCGCTTGATTGGGTCCATTGTGCGCCCCTTGATACGATAATCAATCCAGCAGGCCCAAGGCCGTGCCAAAAGCTCAGATTTTGCCTGGACTGATATCTCTTATTGCTTCAGGCAGCATATATGTACTGCCGAGGTGTTGTAGCCTGAGAGAAACCAGTGCTGGACATTCTGCTAGGATATGAGAGGCAGTTTCATCCGCCTCCCCACATCTACTACAAATTGAGTCTTCGACAATGCCCATTGTGTGTAGATGTTTATTCAGATGACAGTGTCCTGTGAGGAGTCCTGTCACCAGTTTTAGGCCTCTCCTGCTCATAGAGAGTAGGGTTTTAGAGAGTTTAGGCGAGAATTCCCTGATGTGGAGCTTCGCCTGCCTCATGCCTGGGGAACCACGCCAGATCGAGAGCCACTGTCTGTCCTGCAGCTCCTTAAGGGCGTGGAGCCCGGTGGTCGATGAAATTTCGATCGTGGTGTCGGGGCCAGGGGCGCTCAAGGAGCCCCGTTTGGCCAATTCATCGGCCACTTCGTTTCCCTTCACACCAGAATGGGCAGGTACCCACACTAGCTGAAGTTTGTTTCTTCTGGCTAATTCAACCAGAGTTTCCCTGCACTCCAAGACAAGCCTAGAAGTCGTTCAGTCATAGTCAGTAGAGCTGTTGTGGTGCTTCGGTTTCTCCTATACTCATGTTGTGTGTTACTTAGGGCTCCATATTTTTCTCAGAATTGGAAAAGCCAGGTAAGATTAAAATATGCCTATATTTTTTGCTTTCATTTTTGTCTCCTTCCTTCTTGTATATTGGAACTATTTTTGCCGATTTTAATTCTTGACGAAAATGGCATTCCTTGAATCTTGATAATGGAGAGTAGTTTCGAGATTTCTTCTGCCGACAGTCTTATTAACTGCTGCTATAAATGTCCTCTACTTTCTCATTTTTGATTTTCTTTTTCTGCAATAGTACTATCAAATAAGAAATATAAGAAATATGAGTGTGAAGTATCTAAGTGTAGTTCCTGTAAAATTGTTTTAGACGTTGTATTTGTATTACATATTTTCTCAGTTGTCTTTTCACCTACTGTTCCGAAAAAGTTATTCAGTTCTATCGCATCTATTCAAGATTTCATTTGTTTTCCAATCTAATTTTTTATTAGATGTTACGTCAATTTTCTTTTCTGTTTCAAGTCAGTTTATTGACTAGCGATTGGAATATCATATGAAAATTCAAGGAGGCATCGGTTGTATTTTCCGAACCTAGTAAATTTTCCCAATCAATGGAAGCCTAATTCTCTCTTCAGGAGGTAAGTATTTATTTTCTTCCGTTATAATTCTTTACTTAGTAATTGTTACTTTTCTTTCAGCTTTGGTATCGATCGAGTATATATATATATATATATGTTTCTTCTTAGGTTCTCGCGGACGTAATGTGTAGAACTGAATTCTCGGGTATTGATCCGCGTTGTGTGGTTTCGGTCCTCAAAAGGACCAATTTCACGACGTTTCGGCGTCCAGTTCGCCTAGATTTTCCAGACTCTACGGTCGAATCACCTGAAGATGGCAAATGCGACTTTGCCGAAACGTCGTGAAATTGGTCCTTTTGAGGACCGAAACCACACAACGCGGATCAATACCCGAGAATTCAGTTCTACATATATATATATATATATATATATATATATATATATATATATATATATATATATATATATATATATATATATATATATATTTGTGCCAAATGGTCTGATAAATGGACGCACGTTTGTGTTGTGCTGCATATTTTAGTGGCGTTTTTATCGTCTGTTCAAGACCATAACTTAGTAAGCAGTTTAGAAATCTCTCAATATATTTATTACCTTTTAAAAGATTTATGTTGAAATGGCCTGTGAGGAAATCTTCTTGTCCTTTTAGTTTTCAGAAAAAAAGAGTCTTTGACATATAATGTTCATAAAGACATCAATATCTCCTGTAGGTGCTCTGTATATTGTCAATATAACGCTATTTACATTAGGTCCATAAATACCGGCAGCTTCTAGATTTTCTTCAACAGAAAATTTTTCTACAATTTCCTTTGCTTTTCATTTGATATTTATAGAGATTAGTTACCCACCATGTTTATAGGTATTTCACCAGAAAGAACTCATAATATTTTGATTTTGAAGTTTAGTTGAAGTTATTTGTGCTTCATTCAACCAATGTTCAGTTAACCAAATTATATGTGGCTGTTCTTCTGTCGCATGAATATTCAACTGATTTTCTTAGATGTGTGCGACTGAATATTTTGATTCATTATGGTAAGCATTTTACAGTTCGTTTTCTGAACTTCTTGAACGAAAAAATTTGAACTACCGGATTATTATAGTTCTTGGCCATATTTCCGGTTTTACAATTTCCTCTAGTAAGTCAAAGTTAAGTCCAAGCTTATGTGATTTATTCTTGCTTGTATAAGATTCATGTTTTTTGTGATTCTCCTTCTTCACCAATAAATTTTCTACCTTTTTTTTCGGCTGCCATGGAAACATTTTATTCGGTAATATTTGCACTTCCTTTAATAGTCTCATCTTTTGTATATTTAGTATTTTGATTTTGGGGTTTTAGTGTATATTTGGGAAAGTTATTTTTTGCACCCGGTTCGTCCTGTGCCTTGCCGGTTGGATTTGGGATCATGATTTTTGATGTATGATCCGTCCTGTGTCTTGCCGATGGTTACGCCACTGTAAGAAGGAGTCGAACGATTTCGCTGCCTTGTGTATTTCTCTAACGGTTGATTATGAATATTGGAATTCACATCGATATCGATAACACTTGCGTATGTTTTTTCTGGCTGATCATTGTTCTTATTGGTGTGATTTGTAGTGTTAACAACTTCTAAATCGTTCACTCCGGTTGTTAATATTTCTACGTTGTTGATCAATTCAGAATTTTTCTGAATTAAGTTATTTACATTCTGCTTCAAGGAAGCCAGCATAAGATATACTTTTACATTAAGAATGTTTATTATTTTCTCACTAATTGTATCACAGATTTTTTCTTGAAAGTCACAGTCATTCAGGACTTCAAACATCAAAGTATTCAACTCTATTTTGGTTGCTCTACCCCTTCTAGTCTGGATTAAGGAACAAATGAAAATACAAAAAATCTTATTGATTTAAGATTCATGATTGTAGTGTTCCTGAAGTAATTTTTGAAATCGAGTAAATGGCTAGGACACAGCTAGTTGTGTTTTGTCTGATTTGGAATAACGAATCAATCAATCAGTCAATTGATAGATAGTTACTGGTTTTTAATTGAATCGAGACTATAACCTGAATTTTGTTAACGATAATTGATGATCACTGATATGTTGATGATCTCAACAAGTTAATCAATGAGTGTTCTCAACAGTAAAATGAATACTAATTATTGAATTGAATTTCGTCATCTTTCGTCATTCAACAGACTTTTCAAATGCCAAGAAAACCGATAGTTTTGTATATTTTTAATGACAGGCAATCTGTGACTCATATGATTTGCGTATACAGTTTGCCCAAGATGAAGAACGTTCATCATGGGGACAACGGAAACGGTAATAGTAACAGTTAAATGGAAAAATTGCGTAACTGAAGTATAAAATTTTCAATATTGTTTTTTATCTTCAAGTAATTTTGAAAGGACCCAATTTCTCTACTTCCTGATCAATTTTTTTCTAGTGTTAGCGTCAGAGTTGGAGCAAAATAAAGAAGAACAACTTTTCTTGAACGTTCTTGTGTTAATGTGAGTTTCAATATCGAAGTTGCCGTTGTCGGTCGACCATCTTCAACTTCCTTCTCTAATACGGTGGTTCTGTTTTGTGAATACAAATTTTTGAGGTATTCTTCATCCTATACTCATTGACACATCACATGTGATAGTTCAATTATGATCAGTTTCAACCCTCAGGAAACAAATTAATGAGACTGGGCAACCTAATGCTTAACCTCTTAGGACCTGGTGTACACTATTGCGTACATCAAATTTTGAAGTGTTTCAGATCTGATATATTCAAATTGTCTGAAAAAAATATTTTTTTCCTATTATTAGATACTATAATTATATTTTTTGAATTAATTATATTATTAGGAATAACAATAACAGTACAGTATGTAAAGTACATTCAGTCAACACAAGAAAAAAAGAATTCTCAGTCAGTTTTATTGAATTATATGAAAACCTGAATGCTATCTTTGAATGAGTACTGTCAAGAGTAATTGCCAATCATGGTAATACTCTAACCTACAATCCTCACTTCAAAACGATTGAACTTTAGATGAAAGTGCGTGAATAGTTGATCTATTGAGTAGCATCGAATCGCATTGTGTTCATCAATAATCAACCATCCTTCCAGAGGTTTATATATACAAAAATATAAGAATCTGACCGGATTAAAGTGGTGTAATTGCTGAACACCCTGGACTAGTAATCCAGTGATGTGTGTTCGAATCCTGCCTATGGTTCAATGTTTTACGTTTATTCGTCTTTATAATCTTATGTTAAATTATCTGAGTTATCTTCATATTTCAGAAAATTTCATTCTATATCTCTTAATATCTCTATATATATGCTAAGAAATCGAAAAAGTTTTCATTGTTCTTTTGTATAGTCGAACAGCGGTTTCTCAAATTTAATTTTATGATTATTTTGTAACCATATAGGAAAAACCTTCTCGTGCTGCTGCCGCCACAGAAAAAGTTGCGTTTTTTCCATCCGATAATAATATTTTCTTCCAATAATTTCATCTGATTTACCCTAGCATCATCTGATCGATTATTTCACGTAGGAGGTATGACTTCCAGAAGCAAACAAAAAATAGTTTGCCCCTACTTGAGATATTGCCTGAATCAGCCACTATCCCAGTCTAACTTCCATTTTTATATAAAATATTGCAACCGTCGAATTAACTAAACCCTAATTGTAGACTCATTTTGGTATCTATTTTAGGAATTTCCTACAAAAATTTACCCTAAATATAATTAAAGAGCTATTGGAAGAGAACAATAACCCCTAATTGCCGTTACAATCTAAATATCAAGTTTGCTTCCTTTGCGTTAGGACTATAATTAATTCTCATTCAATAAGCTTCCAAGTTTACTAGCTAAAATATTCATGGTTGGCGTAGACAAGGAAAACGTTGTTTCGGAACTTAAATATCAGTTATTATATTGATGTTGCTATGTAAATGATATTTGGAAGTGTTAAACCAGCATTTCATTAAATTCTTTTCTGATTTTTATCAAAGAGTCACGCGCCAATATTGAATTCTCTCTAGAAACCGCTTCGAATTTTTTAGATGATCAAATTTCATAATTGGATATTAAAAATACCTCCGTCAGTTATTACAATCCGACCTAATAGACACGATGAGAGAGCTCTCAATCTATTATATCATCAAGTTAACTTACAATAAATCAACAAAACACTTCTCATATGCCTCACGATTTATAGAGATTCAATAATACTTTTAAGATGTATCATTTGCATATTTCAAAACTGTCAAGCCAAAGCCATAATAACTGCTTTGCCTTATACACAGACCATACAGGACAGACAGTTTTAGTACGATTCCATGAATATTTGACTACGTCTCTCGGTAGTCAGGGAAGGCAGTCCTCCATCATACAAGTCAACCCAACGAATAGCAAAATAACTGGTTATATTCAGTCATAAATAATCTGACCAGATCCAAAACACAGAGCATCGCAAGATAAATATATCTTTGAGTATCATGTATATAGAGGTTAGATGAAGTATTCACACCACACGCATATAATATGCAACCAACTAGTTAAAATCATACAATTCAGATCACTCCATATAGCCTCAGACCACTCATAGTCCAGGAACCACTAATATTCGTGAATTCCTTTTTTAAGTATATATTCATACGTCATTGTGACTACTGAACGATGGGATGAAGGTGTAAGTAATATGGAATCAGCGTTAACCAGCTTAGAAGGTGTAAAGAGCCGAGTTTCGTAGATAAATTTAATTAACACCATAAGAAAGGCCCGTTCAGATTTTAGTGAAACTTTGATCAATATAGACTAACCAAATCGTGCATCAATATTTTGTGGTGTAAAATTCTTTGAAAGGTAGATGAACAAGATGGTGGCAAAACAGATATTGAGAAATAAACAATTTAAAACGTTCTTTTGAGAAACTTAACATAAACAAGAACAATATCCCTTCAAATTGTGAGTTCGTCACGCTACGTGAGAAAAATATTGCCACAACCGTGATAGATAGAGCACGACAAATTAAAATGGAAAATTTGAATAGTAGAGTTTAGGAAAACCGGAATATTTTTGCGAGTTTGATCAATATTCCAATTTGTTTGTTCAAACAAGGCTGCAATTTCGGGGACATGATAGGAGAAATAATAATTATCTATCGAATCGAAGTCACTTCAAAATCTGTATTCTAGATGATTCCTACTAAGATAATATTGATTAGGACAAGAGATTAAATTTGTTTATCATTCAAACGTTATTATTTAATTTAAATGAATTCACAAGTAAAATTCTAGAATTACTACTATTTTTTCCGTATGAAAATATAGAATGGAATTTCTTCATACTGAAAATTTTATCGGTATGTATGAAAATGCACCACGATTCAATTTGAAAGTAATAATAAAATACAGGATGCTCCGGAAAAAAGGAAGCACCATTACGTATTGTATAGTTCAAAATAAGAAATAAGTGTCCAAAAGTGCTTCTATTCTGAGTTATAGAGCGTCCAAAGAAGAATTAAAAATAAACTTCATTTTACATCTCGAAAACGATTTAAGATTTCAAATTGAAGTTTAGAATGCACTTTACTGGCATGAGAGGACTCTTTTATGTTCTAGTGAGTTTAAGAAACTCCACCCGTAGCGTGCGTGATAACAAAAAGTAAAACAATTTTTACGAAAAAAGTTGCACATGAAGGCTTTTTTTCGAAAACATGTATTTCTGTTTGAAAATTCAGAATGGATGCTCTTTTTGACACTTATTATTGAGAATTTCTCCCTTATATTCATCTCTAGAATCTCCCTTAAAATGGTTATCTTCCCTCCCGAAACACACTCTATATTAGAGTATCTGATTATTTTGTATTACGAAGTCTGCATTGTGTGTTTGAGTTACATACAACCGCGCATGAATCTTCTTAATGCACGTGCTAGCTACTAGTAGTTGATAGATTGAAAAGTACACGCAATAATTCTTGGCAAAAAATAACGAAGATTAGTACTGATTCGAGAATAGATTTACCGCCGACCACACTGAATGATTGGGTATCAATTACTTATGCTTAATGGAATGAAAACCATATCATTTTCTTGTAAAAACATAAAAAAAATCACGAACTGGATACAATCTCAACCTAGACAAACATCTTAAAATTTGATTAATGACGAAAATGAAAACTTCAATGAATCAGATTGTTATAGCGACTGAACTTTTTTTTTGCTCCAAACTAGAGCACCGTGTGTGTTTACCATATGTATGTGATTGTATTGATTAATCGGCTATTATTGAAATTATTATTGTGAATTATCAGATAATCAATATATCTAGATATATTATTGTATGTATTGTAAACTAAACTCTTAACAATTTATTTTGCCTCACGTTGTGGTGACAATTTTTAACTAAACTCTTATGAGTTTATTATTTAATTATGAATTATTATTAATTCTTCCGGCTAGCTTTTATTTGTATTTTAAATCTTATGTTTGTTTTGTTTGAATAATCTAATGATTTGAATAATGACCTTTTACCTTTTTATTTTATATCTATGGAATTAAACACAATGTTCATTGAATGCTAACTTTTAATATTTAAATTTCTAGGACTCTAATTTATCTCGGGTATTTACTTCTACAATGTTGTGTTCAAATAGATCTATGATCTAACCTCAAAATGATTATTTCGATTTATCTTTGTTTACAAAGTTATAATCTACAATCTTTCTTTCAGATTTACAGACAGATAATAATACAATGGAGAAACTTACGTTTAGTTTATATCCAAGAATATGTTTAAAATGTAGGCAATGTTCAATTGGCTTAATCTTCTTATTAATTTGAAATTCACTTCATCAGAACACAATTACTTTGCTATACACAAATCACAGGTAAACAATGTGGTTACTTCTTTAGAAATCAGGAACTGTTGATAATTGTTAACTTGTCTTATTCTACTTGTGAATTATGGTTATAATAACTTTTAAAAACTTTGTTCGAAGACTGGGAACACTACTTGACTTGTATAAATTACTTATTTGCTTCGGTTACTTTCAACCTTACGAAGCTACTGGAACACTTGGGTTCACCGATGTTTATCCAAAACTAAGGTCGTGGAAATCTTTTGAGTAGCTTGAGTATCTTGACTCTTCAGATGTTGATGGCTAACTGATTTTGCTTGTCTTCAGATACCTTTTATAGGCCTTCAAAAAGGACGCCAAGTATTTTCAAAAATAACCATTGAGGTGCTTAGTTTCCCTATCAAGAATGCTTTATTGATTGTTAAAAACTGACAGAACTATTACATTGTTACTAATCTGACGTCTATAAAATTGTATCGACCAATCAGAATTTAGTATTCTTTAAATTTTTAATTATTGGAGATTTTCAACTTATTTTAAATGATGATGATTCCTTCTTTTTAAATTCATATTGCCTACATTTTTCCACACACTTTGGTATAAGATAACCTATGATTAGGTTATTATTAATATGATTATTCCTATAATTATTATAAATTTGACAGTTGCCATTAATAAAAACTAATAAATAATATAACATATCAATAACATTTCTTTAACATTATATAACTCAAATTTACTAATCCTAACTTATATCTACAACATTTTTCAATAGTTTGTGCTATCTCATGATAGTTTTTGTAATCATTTTAATTATGATTTCTTCCTTCGTAACACTGTACGTTTATTCACTTTCACTGAAGTTCTTGTTCTACACTTTTATTCTAATTACATTGTTGTTTATTATGTTTTACATTGTTCATTATATTATAATAACTATTATTTAACTTTTAACATTGTATTTAATTCCATATAATATCTTTTTATTAATCTTTTCTTATTTTCAATTTTCGGTAAGTTTTAATTTTATCATTTTATTGTTTAGGGAATGAAATCATAACAGTATATGATATCAATGAATTAACAGTACCATTATATATTGAACACGGAATTGCACTTTTTTGGAATGCAAAATATGCTTATAAGATGAGACAGTACCTACTTTTATGGAATAATTAGAAAGACGAGACAGCATGAGAGTTTTCCCAGGGGGTATAATGTACTTCAACACTACAATGACGCTTAATTTCACCACGATATATGGTGTTTTTTCAATTAGTTTTATTTGGAGTAAGTAAGTTGGAAGTTTTCTCTCATTTGAAGGCATTCTGACGAAACCTCGAACATAAGTAGTTGTAAGTCGCAATTTTCCGGCTTTATGTTATTTGATAAATCTGAAGAAACATCGTTTTAGAATAAAAATAGTTCCAAGTGGGGCTTAGCTTCCAGAATCAGTTGAAAATAAATTAGAGTTGGGGGCCCCCAGACGCCCTTTAAATCAGCTATTAATAATATAGGAGTTAAAAGTTGCCTCGCTTGATTTTAGAGTCACATTCCGATCAAATTGAACATTATTAGATATTTGGGAATGCATTAAAGGGAATGATAAATCTACTCTGAAATTCATATTTATCATTCACCAATTATCAGTAACTACAGTTTTATAGTAATTATCCTCATTAGGAAAATATTTGTTCTCATAAAAAACTAACGTCTAGCCTGACTTTTAGTATACATATACACATGTACTGTTCGGCTCCACGTCTATAGGGTTGTTTAAGGGCCCGTTCTTACACGCAACAAGAGTTCCAAAGAGACAGTTCATTGTTACAGCAGGAGACTTCCAATCCGCCCTTTAGTGTGGATGGACCCCTATAGTTCAAACAGACAGCTCACCACTGAGGGCTTATAATTTCAAGTTCTGCCGACGCCGTTTGACTATTTGAGCAATAATTCTTTAGAAACCTTTCAGACGCTTCATTCAGCTAGATCATGGTTCTTAATCACCAGAGAACTAATATAATTCATCTTGTTAGCCTTATGAGACGCAACTCATCTTGTTCTTCGATTTCGAATGAAATTCATTCACTCGTATCGAATTGAGTAAATGTGCAAATTAATAGACTTCAGGTCCTACATACAACGACCAATTTGATGATTAAATATATGGATCTACTCATTGAATTTTCAAGTCATTCTCTGCACACATTCCTTCTATATGCTTGAACTTTCGGTATATAGTGTAGTTAGTCCAAGCAATAGACAGAAGTGCGTGCAGAAACTAATACCTGAAAAAAAAATTACGAGCGTATAGGAAATAAAATTTGAAGATGAGTTTCTATTTCATGCAACTCGAGCCGAAATGGCGAACATAACCAAAAAAATTGGCAAAGTTGCAAAATGCGTTCTTAAATAAGTAAAAAATTATAGCTCGAATCGAAAAGAGTTGAGTGAGAAAAAAATGTCCTCATGTTCAACAGCGCCCTAGAATCCCGCTTTCGAAAAAAAATTTGAAATTGTCGTAGGAGAAACATCTTTTCAGGCTGCTGATATTCATACTTAAGCTCTGGTCAAGTGATACTTTTTCTGCTTCTCCGTGAGAATTTTCAATGTTGGTGAAAGTCAGATATTTTCCATGTGCTACTTTGAAACTATGAATGAGGGAGAATTTCATCAGTACCGTGTGAACATCAGGTATATTCAAACAACTTGTGAACAATTTTTTCCCCATGACTGAGTTCGCAAATATTCCTCCATCGCTATTTCTTCCGTAATTACCCACATCGATAGCCTTGAATTTAGAATTAGCATCAACAAATGGTAGAACTGTACTGAACGTTTTCTTGTAGTCGAAGTAGAAGGATCCACTGTAGGAGGGTTTTTGGTAACCACATGTTTGCCGTCTATAGCTGAAATTCAGTTCTCATTTTTATTCACGTTTCCTTTTTAGGAGAAGGCATTTTTAATGGCCTCAGTATCTTACATTTACCCTCATTTGTTGGAAATACGATATTATGGACTGTTGTTTCTCTAAGTCGATAGCTAAATACGATTGTTCTGAATCTTTCTTCTGTGGCGAAAAACCTGGAAACTGATTTATTGACCCATTTCATTCGACGTAATTTATTCACTACATTGAGAATCTTGCTAGTTCAATATTATCTTCACTTGCTTTAGTCGCTGAATGCAAAAAACGATAGACTCCACTAGTTGTAGAAAAGCCATTAAGTCTCCAGCAACTCGAAGTGGTGATGTGATGCTTGAAGAAGAAGAAAATTCGGCATTGTGAAAATCAAATGACCTTTCTGCGGTCAAAACTACTTAGAAGAGGAGAGTAGCCGTATGAAGGTTACTCTTGAATCCCAAAATATCCTTATCAGATCTGATAATGAAATTTTTTGAATACGAAATTCTTGGACATGCAGCTGGCGGCTGGTGGTACCGAAACAATGCATAATAAATTACAATCACATTTCCGTGTTAGCAATCAAGAGGCAGAGTTAAAGGTTTCTCTAGGTCGAATTTTAGGAACTCAAATCTATTAGTTCCAATCGATTGTTTGAGTACCGCCATCTGGCGGCTATATTATGTCCAAAACTGTCACCATCAAATCAATATAATTCATTGTGAACGACTCTTTTAATGAGACATTTATCTTTCGGTAGATGACGTTTGGAATTATTTGGTTCTCTAACTTCTCCAAATGGGGTTTTTGAACCTCTTTCGGAGTTGCTCGAATAGTGACAACGTCTTACTCGTTCTGCTGATGAGCTTATGAAAGAGCGGAACAGCTATCCGGAACTGATAGACGTGATGTCACTGTGCGACCCAGATTCAGAAGTTTAAGATATTTTTTTTCATATGTCTCGTCACGCCACATTTGTACATTAGTTCAGTTAGGACAAACAATACAGAGCAACATAATACAGAGAATAACAAGAAATATATAACAAAAATTATATCTAATAAGAATAATCAAAATAAACTGGCTAAATTTTTAGATTACATGGTGACAAATAACCTTATCTGATCATACTAATACGACACTGAATACTATTGAAAAATAAGTCACATTGTGAACAAATAACATTGAAGTTCGTTGTCATGATAAATATCGGACATCCAGATCATACATTTGTATTAGACCTAACATTGTAAAAAGAACAGCGAGAAGATAATCTAGGCACAACAAAATTTAATTTACCTAATGAGTAACTGCAGTCAATATGATTATTCAACAAATTATGGAGGAATATAGTGCTCCTTATTCTTCTTCTCAGTTCAAGTGTCGGACAATCAAAGGTAGATAATAATAATTGATGATTGAAACCTCTTCTAGGAAAGATATTGGAAGTTCTAAACCAGAGATATTTCAAATATTTAAGTTGAATGCTTTCAATTAGTGTAATCTGGAATTTATACTGAGGGTTCCTGATGAGCGAAGCATATTCCAGTTTTGGTCTAGCCAATGATTTGAATAGTGTTTGTAGTACCTCCAAATTGTGGAAATATTTGGAATGCCTAAGTACAAACCCTGAAGTTCTATTAGCTTTAACACACATATCACTCCTATGTAGATTAAAAGTGAACTGATGATCGTATAGAACACCTCTTTGAATGTAGTACTACGAGAAATGATTACTGAATCTAAAAGATAGTCGAAGGAAATAAGATGGATTTTACTACTAAAGCTAACAACACAACACTAAAATTTGGACTCAATTTATTGTTGACGCACCATTCAAAAACATTGTCCAGATCATTTTGTAGTAGCAATTAATCATTAATGAATAACAGAAATCAAATCATTAATGAATAACAGAAACAGTAGAGGACCAATGTTTTCGCCTTGAGGCACACCGGGCTTGGCGATAAATAAATTTGATCTTTGACTGTAACATTGCACGAACTGCGATCTATAGATGAGGTATGGGCAAAAACATTTAATAAATAGTTCACATTAAAAAGATTCCCAAATAATATTTGGTAATGAAAGCTCACTACAAGATAGATGAGTACTTCATAAAACCCACATATCATATTATATTCTATTACAAATTCAATCGTAATATAAATGTTCAGCGATCCCCTCACGAGCCTCCTTACCTTTGATCAGGTCATTTGATCATCACCACTTTAAAAATACTCAATGCTATCAGGCCATTCAACTTGAAGCAAATTCTCTGAAATAAAATGTGAAATACTTTCTGAAAGTAATGTCCAATGATCTGTAGAACATAGGAGGTGCAATAACACTGCCATTTTCATCTCTTTCTTCAATTAGTATGATTAAGGTATCCTCTGCATTATCTCAAGCCATTCTAAATAGTCCTCCATAGTGAATTCGATGTTTGAGTGTTTCACATTCAAGTGGTGTGCGTTCTAATTCGCAAATCACATCACTTTTATGAGGTATTGCAAGGGAGTTAAACACGCTCAAGTCCTTTTGAAAAGATCATTCTGTATATGCAACTAAATAGTTATTGCATTATTTTTTGAGGATTGAATTCTCCACATAAACGTAAATAATTCATTGTTTACAATGACATTAATTGTATGCAACAGATGTTGTAGATGTTCAACTACGTTTAATAAAATATTGTCGAATTATA
Organism: Endomychus coccineus; assembly: GCA_958510875.1. Taxonomy (NCBI): domain Eukaryota; kingdom Metazoa; phylum Arthropoda; class Insecta; order Coleoptera; family Endomychidae; genus Endomychus; species Endomychus coccineus. The sequence continues at coordinate 51,388,527 of OY294069.1, forward strand.
CTACTGACGTAACATGGCATTATGGAAATTATATAAACTCCGATTAATTAATTTTTATTTCATGAATGATGGATATTTTCATTCCAAAAACGTTTAGAAGCTTAATGCGCTATCATTTTAATATGAAGCTTGTATTCTAATATCTACACCGTTAACGCTTCATTTTGGTATTTTTCAATATATATATATTACGGTTTCCAATTCATAAGGCTTAACTTGTGAGAGAAATTTTTTAGTTCCGCATTATTTATAGTTACTTTTGCTTGATTATGGTACTCATAATCAGAACTAATAAATATTTATAATTTTATTTGGAAAAATATTACAACCAAGCACAACATAAGTATCGTAATATTATTGAATGAATAATTAATTTCGACATAGCATCACTTTATCATAAATTCAATGAAAAGGATTACAACCAAGCACAACGTAGTATCGTAATAATTATGAATGAATAATTATTTTCGACATAAGTATCACTTTATCATAAATTTAATGATCACATGACTCTATCGTAGCCCGATCGTGACAACTATCATACAAGTGTTAAAATTGTGGAAAAATAATTCCATAAGTCTAATGAGTTTAAAATAATCACCCTTATCCACTAAAAATCCAAATATTCTAAACTCGTGGCGAGTTCGCCAACGATGTTTTGATTATTCTTTTATGAACGATATATATGGTCTGAGAGGAACACGTTCGTCGAGTTCAATTGCTCAGCCGCTGAGAAGCATGGAATCGATCCAACATTAGTCCGATGGATTGAAGCCATGCTAACTACGCGTGCGATAAAAGCACAACATAACGGATGCAATGTACAAACCACCGCTACAAATGGGTGCCCATAGGGAGATGTCCTATCTCCACTTCTGTTATGTCTTGGAGGAATTGGAAAAGGCTGGGTTTTATGCCCACGCGTATCCCGATGACTTGGTAGATGTCACCTTCGGGCGGCACTTGTGAACACTGTACGAGCCGCAAAACACGCTGCTCAACCCTGATGAAAGGATAATTGTAGTGTTCACCAGGAAACGTAAGCTGGGCACTGCCAGAGATTACCTAATCTGGCTAGGTTCTGCAACTCGAAGGGTTGGTGAAGCTTCTGGGAATAATCCCAGACTCTAAGCTGACCTGGTGCGAACACCTCGAATATCGAGTGAGGGAGGCCTCTGCGTCTTTTGGGAGTGCAGAAGAGCTTTCAGTAGCACATGGGGATTACAGTAGAAGATTCTTTATTGGATCTATACCACTGTGAACAGGCCTATGGTCACCTATGCTGCGATAGTGTTGTCACGCCCTTCTGGGCCAACTGAACAAAGAGTGGTCTAAGTTGTGGCGACAATCATCACGCATGAGACCTGTGCCTAGGCTCTCAAAAAAATGTCTCTCTCTGAACAGAAGGGACATCAGAGAGGTGACTGGAATCCTAATCGGTCACTGTCGTCTTAACAAACACCTTCATAAGTTGGGCACCGCGAATGTTGCTATATGTACAAATTGTGAAGAGGCGGAAAAAACTGCCTCACACATGTGATATCCCTCAGGCACCGTCACTTCGAAGAATCCAAACTGTTCCCAGAAGAACTTATGGAAGCCAGCATTGGCAATGTTGAGGACATAAAGAGACTAAAATATATTAAATATTAAAATTTAGTTAGATGTAAGGGTAATAAATGAATTACCAAAAATTCATATTTTTAGAATAGATGTTGACGGTATTTGCCTAATACCCAATGTGCATATTGTGTTGTTGACCTGGGTCTTAATGGTTATGATAGGATTGTTATTTGGTTTATTACTTTGTTTGTTGGTACATTTCTTTACCTACCATAATCAGAAAGACCCGGTCAAAGAGGGTCTCAAGATGTTAGTGAGGCATCTTTCCCAATACCTAATATTTATTAAGATCATTTCTAATGGTGGATTCTGCATAAGGTTTCCAGCCCCTGAATATTCAAGTTAGTAGAATGTAATTGTAAAGTAAATAATTATATCAAAGCTTTTCAATGTATCAACAAGCATCAATCAATTATACATCACATCATGATACTACAATTCAATCATTAATTTATAATTTTAAGATCTATAGTTTCACTGTAGTATTTTAGTTAGTGTATTGTTAGGTCCAATAAACAATTAAATCACAAATATTTCGAGTTTACTTATTTTCGAGCAAAACAGTGTTTAATCAATATTCACGATACTACCAACAAAACAAGTAATATTCTCAGTTTCTGGTGGGACACAAACCTGCTAGAATAGAATAGTGTGGCCTTAAGTGGCCTTAGTGCATTTGGGGGCTAACCGCCCTCCCCTCTCAGATGATGATGATTATGAACGCTACACATTTTAAATGATTTTGAACAATTATTTTCAAGTGCAAAAAAAAATTTGCAGCGGTTATTTCTTTCTGTCGCCATCCAAATGTCGAGCTACTGCCTACTGCATTACTTCATTCACGCTCAGACTTCTCGGTGCGAGCACCGACATAGGACATAGACTTCGTTAAATTGTTTTGTATTAATGTTAGTTGGATATTTTCTTAGTTTCGTTTCACTCTGATTAGTTTCATTGTTCATTGTTCCTCAATAACGATGGAATACAAAATAATGCCAATTGCTTATTTCGCGCAGTTTCTTACAATTTATACAATAAGGTAGATTGCCGTCGTCGAATTCGATTACGATTTGTTAGAAAAATTGTTTCTGAGTGCACTGATTAATTTACATGTTCGACCTGCTACTGAATGTTGAATTAACACTCTTTCATGTCATTTCTAAACATGATCTCTGGATCGATCAAAAATTATCGCAAAGATGCATTCAATGATCATTTTCCATCAGAAGAAAATACAGCATCCGAATGAGCTAGATAGAGTTCAAATTGATAGAAGCTCAATAAATGATTAATTTGAAATTACTTATCTTTATTTGATGTTCAGCGGTGATATTACCAATTGTGATGCATAGTTATATCCCAATTATAGTGTATGAGTAGGTACTTCAAAGTTTTATTGTTGTATGTGAGCTTACAATTTGAGAACTTCATTAATAATTGATAATAATATGTGGTCGGAAAGAACCGGAAGTCGTGCAGCGTAGGCTTTGATGTTGCATACAAATTTTTGGGATGGTTTATGTGGGATTCAGTCGAAGCCGACATTTATGTCAGGTATAATTAAAATATGTTCCATGTGTCGTCTAACATGATAATATTATTCCAATTAACTGAATTAACATACTTTAATATTTCACAAAACCAAAACCTATTATGAAAACAGCCACAATTGTAGAAAACGTTTGTCATTTCGAAAGCACGTGTGTCTTGAATCTACTAATATCCTAGTCACGTTAAGGTACAGCTTTTTAATTGGCGTAAGACGTTATATATAGTAACGTCTCAGAATTTCTCATTACACCTAAAATAAATAAGTATTTATAGAGAGAGGACACGTCCAAGACGGACATGGAAGATATAAATGACTTTCCCGAACCGTTGACTGTATAAATAATTGACTTCTTTGATTAAACGTAAATTCTTCAATTAAGTTCCTTGTCACTTCTTTTTCTTAATAATTAGCATATATTGTACAAGGTGCTCTTCTGAAAGGCAGCAATAACAATATCATCATGTACTATTGTAGGTTAATTTGCTTAGTAAAGTTCCACTAATAGCTTCACAAGTACCTGTGAATAATCCTCACGCAACTACTCCTCTGATTGATACCTCGATGGATAATGAATCGCAGACAGTTAATTATATTAATGATTTTAGAAAAACTTCACAAAGAGAATATGAGCAAAGCTGACTTGGCAGCTAAATCCAGTCAATGAGGTATTTATATCTGGCAAAGATATTGACAAGTGGCACTGCAGCTTCCTCATTCCGCTGATGAGCTCTAGACAGTGAATCTAGATGAACATAATTCCCTTTGTGAATAATATCTAACACGCGATTTGTTCAAGTACTGTGTTCATTTATTGATTATAGATATTCTCATTTGGAATTTGTTAGTACTTAGTACGTACGCAGGTTGCCTCTCTAGTCCAACAGTTCCTTGAATCACGTATACATGTGCCATATATTACTGTATCATTCAAACATGGAGCAACTGGAAGGAATGAAACATAGAACACATTAAATCGTTTATAATAGTAGGTTGAAACCATTGTCAACTTTTAGAATCTTCGCTCGCATTCTGTTGTGATTAGAGTTGTAATCATAAGTTTCCTTCCATTCATAAATATATCCTTCGTGATTCTATATCCGTTGAAATATCAGCCAGAAGAGAAGTTAATTGAATATTATGCACAGTTCCTTTGCTGGACCATGTGTTTCTACTTCTAGCGGAGTGAATTAGTTTAGATAATGCAATTTTGAAATTTGGAGGACCAGTGGTACTGGTGTAACTGATGGAGCCACACTGGTCTTGAAGATGATTCGGCAGAATCACATCTGCCCTCTTCAAGTCTTGCTTGTTACTCCAAATGAACTTTTCTTCATTGGTCGAGCATTCACTTCATCACTCAATCCTGACTTACCAGCTAGAGCTAGCTGAAGCCATTATCAGGGGCTGTAGCAAATCTAAAGCCATTTATGGACAAGATGGCGTAAGAAATATATCACCGAACTTCAAACTCTTATCAAGTGGTACACGAATACCTCCATCCTCTAAGGAGGGGACCTGACAACCAGCCACCATTGCCGTTTTTATCGACTTATTTTGTTTGTCTCATTATTACAAACCTTAGTCCACCGCAATCTGAAAAATTTCCTGAAGTTCTTACTGTAGCAATCTATCTTGTGTCGAGTGGTAGGTGTTTCCTGATAGAGCATAGATTTATAGGCGTTATAAAACTCCGAATGGAATTTTATTATAAGAAGTACTATGTTAAATTACGGTGACTTAGCGGTCTATGACCTACCATAAAAAGCAATAATGATAGTTGCACGCTTTCCTACCCACTGACATTTGTGCCAGTGACATTTGTTTTACGGTGACTGGCAGTTTGCTTCCCGCCATACATTTCAGTGTCGACAGCAAGGATCAAAATTTGACAGTATTTAAGGAAACTAAGTTCATGCAACTTTCAAAAATTTATTTTAACATTGGTATACATATACCAGAAAAAGACAAATGTTCCAAGTGTAAGCGTTATACAAATCTGCCTGAGAATTTGACATCCACTGAAGAACAAGAAAACTATCACCTACATTTGCAGGAGAAATAAACTGTAGCAAAAAAAGTTTTGCATGAGCAGAATCAAGCCGCTGTTGAAAATACAGTTGCTTGGACTTTCCTGCGCATGTGTATAAGAGCCACAAAAATCTAACAATTACAAGAATCTACCTTAATAACCTACCAGTACTTACACTACTAACCTAACATACTGTTTCGCAAAAATATATAAAAGTTTAGCAAACTAACCTGCGATAACATTGCCGCTTGAACTTTCCTGCGCATGTGTATAATGGCCAGCGATAATCAAACAATTACAAAAACCTACCTTCAAATAATCTATCAGTACTAACCCATAGTCAAAGTATACCAGGTCTGCCGGAGCCTCCCTTCTACTCTTTTTAAATTTTGTGTGCAAGCTGATTGGTCGTTTATTTCGTTTATTTAATGTCATAGACGACGACATAATATGATGTTGTTACGTGCCGGCGACGAGCTGATGAGAGCAAGGCTGTGATTGGAGGAACCGGGTGACGTCACCCAGTTCGAGAAACGATGAAAGGGAGGCTTCGGCAGTCCTGGTATACTTTGACTATGGTACTAACCTGATCTAGTGTTTCCCGAAAATATATGAAAATTCAACAAACTAACCTGCGATAACGTTGCCGTCTGGACTTTCCTGCGCATGTGTATAAGTGCCCGGAAAATCTAACGATTACAAAAACCTACCTTCAAATAGCCCACGAGAACTAACCTAGCCTAATGTTCCCAAAAATATATAAAACTTAACAAACTAACCTGCGATAACGTTGCCGCTTGGATTTTCCTGCGCATGTGTATAAGGGCCTCAAAAATCTAACAACTACAAAAATCTACCTTCAAATACTAACTTCACGTACTGTTTCCCAAAAATATATAAAAATTTAACAAACTAACCTGCGATAACGTTGCCGCTTGGACTTTCCTGCGCTGCGCATGTGTATAAGGGCCTCAAAAATCTAACAACTACAAAAATCTACCTTCAAATACTAACTTCACGTACTGTTTCCCAAAAATATATAAAAATTTAACAAACTAACCTGCGATAACGTTGCCGCTTGGACTTTCCTGCGCTGCGCATGTGTATAAGGGCCTCAAAAATCTAACAACTACAAAAATCTACCTTCAAATACTAACTTCACGTACTGTTTCCCAAAAATATATAAAAATTTAACAAACTAACCTGCGATAACGTTGCCGCTTGGACTTTCCTGCGCTGCGCATGTGTATAAGGGCCTCAAAAATCTAACAACTACAAAAATCTACCTTCAAATACTAACTTCACGTACTGTTTCCCAAAAATATATAAAAATTTAACAAACTAACCTGCGATAACGTTGCCGCTTGGACTTTCCTGCGCTGCGCATGTGTATAAGGGCCTCAAAAATCTAACAACTACAAAAATCTACCTTCAAATACTAACTTCACGTACTGTTTCCCAAAAATATATAAAAATTTAACAAACTAACCTGCGATAACGTTGCCGCTTGGACTTTCCTGCGCTGCGCATGTGTATAAGGGCCTCAAAAATCTAACAACTACAAAAATCTACCTTCAAATACTAACTTCACGTACTGTTTCCCAAAAATATATAAAAATTTAACAAACTAACCTGCGATAACGTTGCCGCTTGGACTTTCCTGCGCTGCGCATGTGTATAAGGGCCTCAAAAATCTAACAACTACAAAAATCTACCTTCAAATACTAACTTCACGTACTGTTTCCCAAAAATATATAAAAATTTAACAAACTAACCTGCGATAACGTTGCCGCTTGGACTTTCCTGCGCTGCGCATGTGTATAAGGGCCTCAAAAATCTAACAACTACAAAAATCTACCTTCAAATACTAACTTCACGTACTGTTTCCCAAAAATATATAAAAATTTAACAAACTAACCTGCGATAACGTTGCCGCTTGGACTTTCCTGCGCTGCGCATGTGTATAAGGGCCTCAAAAATCTAACAACTACAAAAATCTACCTTCAAATACTAACTTCACGTACTGTTTCCCAAAAATATATAAAAATTTAACAAACTAACCTGCGATAACGTTGCCGCTTGGACTTTCCTGCGCATGTGAATAAGGGCTAGGGATTCAAACAATTACCACTACTTAGCACTATATCTGTATTACTACGCCTATACTAACAATATGTCAAAAGTTTTTGGACGCGCCTTTTCACGAGATTCAATTGCCGAATACAGTTCAAATCATTCTAAATATTACAATATTTTATCAATAAATAAAAATGATATATTTGCGCAAAAAGTTTTTCGCATGTTCATATTCAGAAAAAAGTCTAGAATGTAAAACAGGAACGTATATTCATATAGCTGGTTTCAGCTATTCTAAAGGCGGAAAAATGAAAATGATGCATTTCCGCAGGAAACTGTCTGTTTGGAGAGGTTTCCAAATACTAAATAAACAAATATTTCTTGCATAACTAATTTCAGCTGAATGAAAGTTGAGCCTGATTGTTTATTGTACCCAAAGCAAATATTGTAATCGCGCTAATCTTAACACTCTCATTATAACCAATAATGATTGTTTATCATACCCCTTTTGTTACTAACCTAACCCGACCTAACTTAGTCTAACCTACCAAACTAACTTTGTGAATATAGAATGGAAATATTGTGTTCGCGCTAATTTTAACACTCTCATAATAATCAATAATGATTGTTTATTGTAGCCCTTTTGGTTGTAACCTAACCTAACCTAATTTAACCTAACCTAAGCTAACCTAACTTAACCACTAACCTAACTTTGTTGATATAGAATGTAAATATTGTAATCGCACTAACCTTAACACTCTCATTTCTAAGAATATTCTGAGAATCATGTTGGAACTCGCGACTGAATTTACGTAGGAATATGGAAGTGGGACTCAATTTATATTTTCCGATCCTTTCGGAGGTTTATCACAAAATATAAGACTTCGACGGGACCAATGTTTAATTGGTGAACATGCTGGATTAACATCCAGGAATGAGGGTTCGAATTCCACCAATGTTTCAATTCTTAAGTTCATTCATGTTGATGATTGTATGTCAAGAAGTCCAAGTTATCTTCATAGTTAATCAAATTGAAGCTATATCCCTTATATACTAATGCACATAATGGTGACCCATTAGTCAAAGAAACTTTCAACCAGTCACGTAGCGTAGAGCCACACTTTGGAGTATGTGGAAGTTTGACGCTCTATTAGTGTTGCATGTAACAGCTTCCTTTCAGATACTTACATTGCATTGTTATGCGTGCCACAAGGATCCGATTCTGCTATCTTTCTGGATAATATTTACTATCAATTTAGCTCCAACATTCTTTTATACGCTGATAATTTGAAGGTATTTCATAGCCTCAGGAACCAGCAAGATATGATTATATTGCAAACGGACTTGGATAAACTTGCAGATTGGTGCAAATCTGATAAATTGTACCTGTATTACTCCAAATGTAGTGTTATCACATTTTCGAGGAATACGGTCAATATAATCGACAGTGCTTATAATATAGAGATTTACCTAAAGTTAGGCAGGTTAGGGACCTGGGTGTAATCTTTGACGGTAAACCTTCATTCCTCATATAGGTGCCATAGTCAATAGAGCGCTAATAAGATGATGGGGTCCATTTTGAGAATGGGGAGACAGTTTAGGAGTGAAGATACACTCAGGAGACTTTATTTTGCCTACGTGAGATCTCATTTGGAGTATTGTTCTTCTGTCTGGTCACCTTACTTTGCGACGCATTCTAATAGAATTGAATCTATGTAGCGAAGATTAACAGTATATTTATATTTCACGAGATTTGGAGTATATCCGATGCATGGAACATACAACGAACGGTTATCTTTATTTAATTTACAATCAAGTGATAGAAGGAAGATTTAGTTTTTCTGTTCAAGTTCGTACATAATATGGTGGACACAAATGTTATTTCGCATTTAGGAGGGAAATTGAGGAAGCATTTTGCGGTGACCTTGATCGTTGTGGTTTGTGGTGATGATTGACCTTTGTGGTCCTTCCTCGTTAATGTTAATGCTAACTATTATATTTTATACATGATTTTCTTCTAGTTTGTAATTTTTGGGACGCTCGGCGCGTGACATCATCTGATGTGGTTTTGTTGTTTTTTTTAGTTTACTTGTGTGTCTTTCTTAGGACTTTGTCTGTGGACTGCTCTTTATATGTTAATAAATGAATAAATAAATAAATGAATGAATAAACTCAAACCGTTGTCTACCCCACCTCTCAATTTGAACCACATTCAGATTAATTCCAAATACTTTGGGATATAATTTTAGATTCAGTTTTAATTGATAACTCCTAACTTTGAGAATGCTACAGTGTGGTGAAACAATTCAGCGTTATTTTCTAAATTGAATGTTTTGTGTAAATTTGACTTCTTCAACTTCCGACATTTAAAATTATTTTACACTACGTCAACGCGTATACGCGTAAACGTATATTCTGTTTCATATTTTATATCCTGTAAACCAGAAGTAATACTTATTTTATTGCGAAATGATCTCATAAGTACCTCCGTAATTTGGTTCTATTTTGCTGATAGAAAACAAACAAAACATATCACAGGGCATGTTTTGATTGATTGAAGATATGTTGAATGACCTTGTTCTGGCAATATTGATGATCTTAGAACATAATCGGAATTCTATCTTATTCAATAATAATAATTGATCATCATAACAAATATGTCATAGTATGAAGATCACCCTCAACCAATCTAACGAAAACAAGGTTATTTCAGAATTATAAGGAATTATTAAAAACTTTTTACATATTACGGACACCGATTAATCGAAAACCCACTTTAACCCCCACGTAGAGTTCAAACGATAACAGGAGATTATTATGTTTTGAATAATTTATATTTTCCCTATAAAAGAATGAATTTTCCTAATAATAATCATTAATTCAGGAACTGTGGTCGAAGGTAATTCATAATAATGGCTAAATTAATTGTAAGTAGAAAAATATGTTCTAATATTGAATAAAACACAAATTTTCTGTTTATTAATTATATATTAATAATTGTTTCACAACCCATAATAAGTTATTAATTGCATACAACTAAGATTTTGTGGAAAACCAGAATAAATAAGTCGTGTTTAAAACTCCTAACAATTCATTAATAATTGTTAATCAAAGACAAATAATTCTAGAGTTCATCAGCGAAGCTGTGATGAGGATTCTCCTGCCACATATATTGACCAAATATTGTTCATGTACAAATAATACATAAATTAAGTGTATTAGAAACAGTAGGAATTCTTAAAATATCATACAGGATGGAAATGTCATTTTAAATGATCAAATAGATATTTTTTATATTTCCCCAGTAATTAATAAATTCGTCAATATATCCTCTATAGATTCATCACAATTATACTCTCTCATACTCCGTCAATCTCACCTCTCCGTCGACTCATGCCCAGTATTCAACGAATAATATGTTAATATTTGTATGCAGTTAATAACTAATTTTGAGGATGTCACTATATGGTGAAACGACTATTAATATATTATTGATGAAGACTAAATTCATATTTATTATATACATATATATTATTATTACTAGTACTCATCTATCACAAATCAATTTATTACCCAAAATTCACTCGAATTTTGAAAAATTTTATTATGAGGAATTTTTTATTTTTGGAGTGATAAATTTTAATCCACAACTAAGGACTGGAATGAGAAAATGTAATTAATGAAGAGTAAATTTGTGTTTTATCAATATTTCATTACCTAATTTGATCAAATTTATACGCAGTACTTAAATACCGAAACTGTACAATTGATCTCATATCATTTAAATATTTTACAAATGCACGGGACCACCTTTACTTAAAAAAAGACTCTCATTCGAATTACTATTTCCATTTCTGAATTTTCATATATTTGTTCAGCTTTAAATACAAATCTTGAAGATTCAATATATGAGAAATAAATGTACACAATTTTATAATGATAAAAATTATAATTTGGCGAAAAACCTTTGGAATTTTTGAGTTTAACTTGATGAAGTTCCAAAAAATTTATATATTTTTTGTCATAAGGATTTAAAATCTATTTGCTGGCTATGGTGTGAAGACAAGTTTTTCTCATCTTACTTACAACGATTCTTTTGATTATTTAATTTGTATTAGGGATCTTTGATTGAAAAAAGGTGTGTGATCGGACTTTTTCGAATTCTATAATAATATGTTCTTGATAATATTTGTACGGAATTCAAACAAGCTACCTGTGGTTTTAAACAATTTCACTCATATTTACCCAATAATCTCACACATACACATACAACTAGGCAAATGAAAATTACATAGAAATATTTCTTCTAGATCGCTTGTTTAGTACTTGTGGTACTGGTATCAGTATTGGCAGTGCCGTACGGAGCTCAACGTTCACAAAATCATGATGTTGGAAAAGGTGAAGTCCTAAATCATAATAATAACCATCATGTCGATAATCTTGGTCATAACACGAATGCTGGAGGCAACCATCGTGATGGAGGTCTCCAAAATCATGATAATGGACGTGATCAAAATCATAGAGGTAATGGTCAAGAAGACCATGGAAGAAATCACCATTCTAATCATGATCAACAAGGACATTCAAATCATAAGCTAGGACAATATTAATACAGAGATTCATCAAGTATCTTCAGTGATGGTCATGTATTTTATTAGCTACAAACAGAGCCAAACTTCCATTGAACAAACATATCTGATAAACAATGTTTTCGTAGCTGATCGACTATTTATTTTCCATATCCTTGATATCCTCGAGTGACGGTCATAACTAACTATACATAATATAATACATAAACTTGCTTTTCAAAATATCTAATTCATTTCATTTACATAATAGTTGATCTGAGCACAGGAAAGAAAAAATTGTACCTCGACATCAACGAAATTTATGCCAAGCTTGGCGAACAGTTATCGCGGTCGCTTGCTATATGCCACATTTTTACGGGTAACGACTACAACCCGGCTTTCTACCGGAAAGGAAAGAATAGACCTTTTGATATTCTAAAAAAAATACGAAATTTCAAGAGGCTTTTACACAACTGCACAGCGAGCGTGCCGAGTTAACAACATCGAGTGAGGTATTCCGGGTTCTTGAAAAGTACGTGTGCAGATTGTATAAATTAAAAACCAAAAACGACGTAAATAAAGGACGGTACGAGTTATTTGAAAAAAAGCTGCAAATGCAACAATCAAGACGAGACGATTGTAAAAAAAAATTTTTTGGTTACGATCCCTCAGTTCTACCGCCAAACAAACAAGAGCTACTGCAGCAGATTTAACGAACATCATACATCTGTAGTATATGGTGTAATGCACACATGCGCAGTCCCACCGACAAGAGTCCAGAAAATTGTGGATGGGCATTAATTGGTGACAAGTACCATTATTATTGGTTTGATGGCCCTCACAGTCCATCTTTTGGAGAATTGTTTGCTGATGTTCAAGGTACTCCATTCTTATTTTTCTTGCGTATTAATAATTATACTCCAATTTGTTAATTTGCCTAATTATTTTGTTACAGAATCAGATGACATTTATTCTGATGATTGCGACGAAGATGAAGACGATATTCAAGGCGATACTAATGAAACGTCGACGTCGGAATCCGATGAAAATTAAGATTGTATTTAAATATATTTATAATTGTATTTTTAGTTTCACTGTGGCAGATCATATCATTTCAAAATAAATATTGATTCTGCTTACGAATATATGTGTCCCAAGTTACCAAAACTACAACTATGAAAACTTTTTATTTTCAATATTCTTGTAGGACTAGCGATACAGACCCATTTTTTGGTAGAACACTGTTTGATTTAGGCAAAGAATGCACTAACTGAACTTGTGCTTTTTTGTCCTACGGTTATTAATGAGAAAAGTGTTACCGTGGAATCGACAACTTCCAAGCGTAGGACTAGGAAAACGTACCACTACATTTGTAGGACTTTGTGGTCATTCAATTATACAAATATTTACTCAGCTGCATACAGAAAATCAGCTGGTTATTAATAATTTTAAGACCTCGTTATTTCGACATATTTGGCGTGGAGGACGCTCTAATTCAAACCATCGGTTTTGTAGGACAATTGTTTTTCCGAGTTTATTGTCATATTATCTTAAAATTTCAATAAAAAATTAACTGTTAGTCAGAAAATTTCGACACCCTACCAAATCTACATGTTCTACACCTGCGCACTTCATTACCTACCTCTTTGAGAATGTGCACAGGGGAAAAACTTGGGCGTTTCGTCAAACCGAACGAACTCACGAAGATTCAGCCTGTTATTAATCACTTACAAAAACAGGCATTGGCTGCTGGACTAACATCTCAGCGCATATCGTTAGCTCATGGATTCTAATAAAATATAAGTATAAGAAGAGGTGGTTGGTAGTGCAACTCCTATCCTCTTATGCACAGCAGCAGTGCTTCAAGCCGAATCGATTAACTGAAGCTACTTCTCACCTCCGGTCGGTAAGAAGCTCCAGGTTACCAAATCGTGTGACCCAAGTAGCCTTATTAAACCCAGGATGGCTGCCTCCTATCAGATTTATCAAGATCTGTGCCGAGTTCTTGGTAGCCGGAGTGATCTTCAAGTTCGAACGGAACTAAGACCGAATTCCACCCAAAAACCCCTAATACGACCTTGCGGCTTGGGTATAGCGTGCGGAGTTCGAACAGAAGATCTTGATACTTTATCCATTCTTCCTCCTCTTTCTAGACTATGTTCTTCTCTGCCGGAGCAGAGAATTCGATGACATATATAGTCTTGGTTCGCTTATCGAGGAAAACAACGTCAGGCCTATTTGCTTGTATGAACCTGACGGTCGGAAACGGGTAATTCCAGTAGATCTGGCATTTCTCGTTTCCGACAACAGACTGAATATCTCCAAACATATAAGGCAGCACCGGCTCTTGGTCTATTCCGTACAGTGCCTTGGATGGCAATACAGCTACCCATAGAGCCTAATTATGGCGGTGAGTGTACGCTGAGGCCGCTTTTGCCAGACCTGCCGATAGCAGGTGGAAAATCGTCTATATGTTTACCTGTAAATAAGCGTGTAAGGAGTGTTATGACTGGATAAAGTGCGTTGCAATATGACTCCCTAAGTAAATATTTATGTTGGTTCTTCCTGCGTTTTGTGTTGTAGGTACAGTTTACGGACTTTGTTGGTTAATAACTTATGGTGAATAAATGTTGTGCTCCTGGCTGCATGGAAAATTACAACGATGGGCCATTAGTTCAAATGTTCAATTTTCTCTAAGATAATGAACATAACGGAAACAATGGTGACAATAATGCTGTTATGAATCCAATTATTTGATGACTTATTTCGTTACTATAGTTACTCTTGTAATAATTGATTATTTTAGTTACTTTGACAACAACAAAAATTAAAGCGTCCGTTTATGTAAACAAACAATAATATACATACATAACCATTAATGAATGAATTATTCCTCAAAGAATCATTTCAAAATCAGTAAGTGGAGTGAAAAAGCTCACGACACAGAACATGGTCCCTTCGAACCGGATATAATCAGCTTCAGCACTAGCAGTCGTCATTCGACAAGAATAATGCAGGTCCTTCGCAGCTAATTTGTTAAACAAAGAAGCAAGATCAAGATCCAATAGATTATTGGAATCATTCAGTTGGGAACCAGTACCACGTTTCAAATAGAAAGCGGCGAAGTTACGAGACAGTACCTATTTTCCATCGACATATACATATGGACTGCGCGTGGCAATGATAAGCGCGGCTAGTGCAGGCGAGAGAGAGGGAAAACGAAGAGGACGGCTCGGGACGTAAACATACTAGCTACAGTCATGCTGCATAGACAGTATTAGGCCTCTTCGTTTCCTTCTCTCTCGCCTGCACTAGCCGCGCTTATCATTGCCACGCGCCGTCCATATGTATATGTCGATGGTATTTTCAGTATCTGAGGCGAGACCGAAATACGTACCTTGTTTTCTACAGTGATGTAGCGTTTTGAACGTTTAACTCAGAAAAATGCCTCTAGAAATAATAGGTGGAAGTCGTCACACATCCGTAACGGTTTTGAACTAAAGTTACTTCAATTGAATATTCTCCACCTTATGAGTTATGAGTGAAGTAATAAGTTGTTTAAATTTATGCAGTTGTCAATATGGCCTGTCGGGTATGTGCTCAGACTTAATGAAAGACATTTGTTGTGGGCTCTTACGCTCTTAACGTGTTAAGCATGCACTCAACTTGTATCCCTGAATGAAACACTAATTCGGTCTATGCCGTCTAATAATTTCTCGAATAATCGTAGAGGTGAGTTATAAAAGTGGACAGGATGTGGCCGGTACGCCACAAATAAGCAGCAAACAGTCCTGTTTATGCATTTTGCTAATGCACACATCTGCCGTCTGGGATATTTATAATCGAACGCAAATAAGTTGGTACCCCGTATAGTAAGCGACAAAAGCCGGACGAATATTCTTTCGCTTCCTAGCTACCCACTCGTAATAATTCATTTACGACTGTCGACAGCAACCTTAAACCACAAGTTCAAAAGCAAGGTTCTATTAGGATAGGTTAGGATTCAGACAATTCACTTGGATCCTCAATATTATGATAATTTTATGCAGACTACTACGCTCTTTCTACAACTCTGAATGAAAGAAACAGATAACGTTTACGGTATTCGCAATTTCGTAATGCGAGAATTCTATTGTATTGTCTGTTTCGATAGTGATTAACTACGATACAACAGTTGGTTTACATTCTTCGTGTTCTATTTCGGGTGAAATGGAAGTTACGTTGCTTACGAGAAAATTCATTATTCAATAATGGATTATTAATTATATTGATTTCAATTTTCAACGAGGTATTAGAAATTGTTCGACCTAAATTATTTAAAATAGAAGATATTCTAAGGAAATTCTCGTTGCAAGTATTTCAATAATGTTGTAATAATTACTTCGAAATTTTGTACAATTGGCTTCATGTTCATATTTGTCTAGGTAAATTCAGCCAATGAATGCAGGCGTACTCTGTAACGAATAAGATACTTCCATTGGACTAAATGTTCCAGCCAAAACTACCTGCAGTACACTAAAACAAATATAGGGTGAGGAAGGAGGGTAAGCACTGATGGTTTTATTATTGTATAAATCCTACCAGAAAACTTAGATTACAAAACACGTTTTTCTAGAAATTGAGATTAAAAATTTACTTTTCTAAAAACTACTAATCATCCTTCATTTCTATAGGTTTTGCAACATAAAATCGACGCAGCCAAGCCAAAACGGCACAAACGCCAAAACGGTAAATTTTGAGTTAGGGATACCATTGGACAGAGTTCTTTAGGCCGCATCGAACTATGAGAATGGCATAACTGACAAAATCTACACTCATCACAATATTGCTTGAAAATTTGCGCAAGCGCCAATTTAGTCACGTGTCTCAACCAATACCGGTTGACGAACGGAACAATCGTCAAGCTGCCATAAGAAATAGTCCAGGCAATGAATCGGGATCTCAGCTATAATAAAAAAAGACATGTAGGTCAGAATCGGAAATTTTTCATGGGATTCAATTTGTGGGGTTATCAGGATTATCCATAACACATGAAATCGGTCACCCTCCCCTCTTGGGTGTAATTTCGAATTTAAAATGCACCAAGGAGTTTTTTTGGGTCGCTGATCACGATTCTGACGTCAGATTTACTTGAAATAAATTCTAGGGGTGGAAAATCGATCAAATTGGTCATTTTTGCACCCTTATAGATTATTTTGACAAGACATATTATTTTTGGATTTTAAGTCCACCAAGGAGTTTTTTGGGTCGCTGATCACGATTTTGAAGTCGGAGTTACTTGAAATCATTTCTGGGGCGGGAAATTGATCGAATTGATTACAAAAAAGGCCAATTTGAACTATTTTCTACCCCCAGAATTGATTTCAAGTAAATCTGACGTCACAATCCTGATCAGCGACTCAAAAAAATTCCTTGGTTGATTTAAAATCCAAAAATAATATATATGGCCAAAATAATCTATAAGGGTGCAAAAATAGCCAATTTGATCGATTTTCCTTCCCTAGAATTGATTTCAAGTAAATCTGACTTCAGAATCGTGATCAGCAACCCAAAAACCCCCTTGGTGCATTTTAAATTCTAAATTACCCTTCTGGGGCCAGAGGAAGAGGAGAAGGTGACCGAAGAGGTTTTATGTGGTATGGAAATTTCGAAGTTTCTATAGGGTGATTCGGTAACTATCACTTATTTTGAGGCAAATTCACAGTCGGAAACAAAAATTTGCTATCGAATTTTTATCATTGTTATGAAGAGGTGTAATTTATGTATCGAACCTAACGGGCATCAGTTTGAACAATTACTTTATTTTGTATTCTCATTTTGTAATTGGAATTGTTATGTATTATAAAATTAAATACCGGGATATCAAAAATTATCTTGGTCAAGGGTGATTGTGGGATCTGAAACGTGTGTCTTACTTTACGTTTGAAATAATTATGTCACTGTCACACTGACATCAATAACCTACAAATTTCATACCTATTCATTTCAGTTGTAAAACAAGAATGAACTACAAATTATGAAATAACGATTTTAGTAACAAGAAAAACTAAATTACAGTAATTGTTGGAAATGTCCCCCTTTTGGTCGATGCACATTAACTAGCGCACTTGTTCGAAAATAGGCTTCAATCATGAAAATTTTGTGCTGTGTGGTAAGAGGCATGATTCAAAAACTGGATTAGAAAATTTCAGCACAATGTCTTAACAGATTCTGACACAACAAAACATATTCAAAAATTTGAAGTTAGAAAAACGTTTTACATTCCACAACCACCCTTGACCAAGATAATTTTTAATTTGTAGTTCATTATTGTTTTACAATTGAAATAAACAGGTATGAAATTTGTAGGTTATTGATGATGTCAGTGTGACAGTGACATAATTATTTCAAACGTAAAGTAAGACACACGTTTTAGATTCCACAACCACCCTCGACCAAGATAATTTTTGATATCCCGGTATAAGCTTCCGATTCTTTGGTCTTGGCTTGTTGGAGAATTCACAATTGATAAGTTTTTTTTTCAACCTCTGGAAAGTAGCTTCATTACTTTAGAGAAAGCTTTCTAACATATCATATTTCTCGTAATTTCCGTAATACATCTTCAGTTTTACGAATAAATGAGTTAATTGTTATTATGGGGGAAACAAAATATATGCAATTTACCGACAAACGGATGAATACTGTCATAGATAACACCCCTATTGAGAATAGATATAAAAAACATAAAAATATCATAGTAAATATCAATTTCGCTATTAAAGAATCACACATCAAAATCGACCTCATATATGATATATGGTTAGAAAGAAAAAACCGTCTCAACTAAACCATGGCAACTATAATTCTCATTTGAAAAAATACAACTTTAGGGGATAACTCGAAATTCAGCCGTTTTTAAATTTTCCTGACGCCCCTGGATTATACAGAAAAAGTGCTTGTATGTTAAAGGGATTTTCTCCCAACTTTACAAACAACCACGATATTCACATGTGTCTGAAAGTTGCAAAATCGAACTCTTGTTTATAACTGGAAAACAAAAGACGAATACAAAAAAACAGATTGAGAATGTGACTTCCATTTTCTTTGTATCTCCTATAGTGACCGAGTTACCCCATACACATCGAAATTTTCCCACCCCGCATTCAAAACAATGGGTAATGTATGGCACAATACTAATCGCCTTTCAACCAAAACCGTTTCTGCTTCATGTATTAGAATTGTTAACCAATAAAATTCTGGGTGGTACTTCACCGCTTTTATGGTAAATTTTCATCTCGTCAGTGGGAGACAATAAAATACGCAGCTGCAACCCTTGCTCCAATGCTTTGAGGGTGGCTGCCGGCGTCAGATATGACCAATTGACAATATCCATTAATTCACCTACAATTATCGTTTTGATGGAAGAATGACGCACTGCTGGAAAGCTCTGCAAATTTACTTCAAGAAAATACCATGCTGTCGAGATTTCAAATTGCTGACAGCTGCATAGATCGATGTAAGATCATTATAGTTTAGACTGTCTATGATAGACCACACATAATGATAACAAGGCAGGTAACGTTTACATGTTCCACAACTGATAGATTGGAAGTTACATAATGTCCGAGACAGACCACCTCATAACATAGATATCCCCGTCAATTCAAATACACTTTTACATGACATAGATCTCAATTTGATGTCTTTCCTTGCCATTAGCTGTTTCTAATCATTCGACATCCTTGAAACTTGGGGAACGACATTGCTTTAACTGTTTCTACGGATATTAGCTGTATTGTTATAATTTCATTTGGAGAATAAAAAATGAGAAAGCATCGCTCTGTCCTTTTCTAGACCTCGGATTTCAAACTCTTCTCTCGAGCGGACGCGCGGAGCAAGTATAAAACAGAGTTGTGAAATAATTTATGCAGATCATTTAAATGGTCAATGCAACAGAAAATGAAATTTTAAAATGTTCAAAATAAAAATGAATTAGTCAATCCAAAATTGGCAAAAATATAGCGTTAGCTACTTAAAAAGTTGGACATGGACATGGTGTCACTCTCGTTTGAATCGAAAGTCATATGTGCGTAAAACTATTTTTGAATAATAATATGAATAAGCCGCATGGAGAATTCGACATAAATTGATGGAATAGATTTCAATTTACAGCTAAGGTGCCACCCTTTACTATATCAATTTGAATGCTTTGAAGAGTTGTATGCAGAATATTAGATAGTGATGCTTCATTATGTCGTCCTTAGAAAATTAATCACAAGCTGCTGAAATTGATCAAGAAGAAATGGAAGGATTACATCAAAAATCGTTTCATAATAGCTGCAAGAGGCTCGAACGCTGGAAGCTCCAGTAGACATCAAGGATGTAACTTGAAACA
This sequence comes from Endomychus coccineus, assembly GCA_958510875.1. Classification (NCBI taxonomy): domain Eukaryota; kingdom Metazoa; phylum Arthropoda; class Insecta; order Coleoptera; family Endomychidae; genus Endomychus; species Endomychus coccineus. The sequence goes on from OY294069.1 coordinate 51,408,749, forward strand.
AACTAATGAAATACCAAGCGAAAGTACCCATCACCGGTTTCAACTGATTCGTGCAATTCTTCTCTTACGAGAATATTTTAAGGATGACTTCAACTTATACACACTACATTTATGCAAATTTCATGACAGGTATACTATATACCTCAATTCATTTGTGAATAGCTCTAGTTCGAAACTTCTTGATCTAACAATGATATCACTTATATATTGCAAAGTTTCATTACTTATAACTTTCTGAGTGAAACTGATTCACTTTAATTTATTCTACTAACAATGTAAATAATTCTTGATAATTACTTATTATTACGTTCTAGGCTATGGTCAGGGAAATTCGATGGGATGTGGTATGTTTCTTGATCTGAAAGCTTTAGGAGTATTTTTTTTATCTTCGAATTATACAGGGTGAGTCAGTTTTTTGTAGCCAAACTGCAACAGGAGATAGAACAAGTGTTTTTAAGAAGAAAAGTTCAATGAACATATGTCGTAGAAGGCTTCGTTTTCGAGATACAGGGTGTTGAAATTGAAAAAAAAAATTCTTTTTTGCGAATATCTCCGGAACCGTTCATTGTACAGAAAACAGCTCTTGTAATCATTTTCTACTCATAGTAAGCTATGTTCTCTGTGATAAAAAATTTTTTTTACTCATAATTGGTGAAGATTTTGAAGGGGTAGTCGGTGTTTTTCTCCCCAACTTCTACGCCACTGGAAAAAAAGGGTTTTGAGACAACCATTAGAACCGCCAATGTTTTCTACACAAGAAATGTACTGGTCATAAGCTCTAAGGTTGACCGTTTTCGAGAAAAATCAACTTTTATGTTGAAAAAATGGTCAATCCTTCGATTTTGTTACTTGTTCTACTTGTTTGAATAAATTACGTCTAATTAGTAAGAATTGACCATGTTTTTCAACATAAAAGTTGATTTTTATCGAAAACGGTCAACTTTAGAGCTTATGACCAAGAGTACATTTCTTATGTAGAAAACATTGGTGGTTCTAATGGTTGTCTCAAAACCGTTTTTTTTCCAGTGGCGTAGAAGTTGGGGAGAAAAACACCCACTACCCCTTCAAAATCTTCACCAATTGAGTAAAATGAAAATTTTTATCACACAGAACATAGCTTACTATGAGTAGAAAATGCTTACAAAAGCTGTTTTCTGTACGATAAACGGTTCCGGAGATATTCGCAAAAAACGAATTTTTTTTTTCAATTTCAACACCCTGTATCTCAAAAACGAAGCCTTCTACGACATATGTTCATTGAACTTTTCTTCTTAAAAACACTTGTTCTATCTTCTGTTGCAGTTTGGCTACAAAAAACTGACTCACTCGTATATACAAGAATACGCAAAGAAATTTTCTCCATTATTGAATAAGCTCTCTCATGAAATACTTACAACTCAAATCACGGGTCAATGTAAGCGAAGTATGTTCCAAAAGCTTTCAGTTGTTTTGGCTTGTTGGCGCTTGTGAGAACTCTGAGACAACTTTGCATTCTTGCAAAACTTCTCATTAATATCCTTATCTTTTTGAAGCTTCAAATCATGGTACCTACGTGATATTATAATTTAATGATTTCAACTATTATTACAAAAATTAGAATGATATTATCGAAACAAAAAACAGGAATATATGTCGGCGAGAAAATTATTAAATTAGAGCACATGCTATTGGTCAAATAGTGCATGGTTTTCTGGAGGATATACATTTTTCCATATGATAAGAACGGCTGGTTCGAGTTTCCCAGGAACAGGTATGTGGCGCCTGATTCATCGTTTTAGTGCATCTCATATATGCTCTATGGGATTCATACATAGGCTGCTCGGTGGCCAGTCCATCGCAAATCGTAGGTAGTCCAGAACTCGCTACCAGTTTCCAATGGTCTAATTCACGTGCTCCCTTGCAAAACGTAATCTAGTAACACTATGTTCCCTGGCAATCGGCGAAGTAATAGATGGTCTTCCACTGTCCATTTCTCCTTCATTAAGTCTATTCCTGCATCTGTAGACTTGTTACGATCTTGTCATGGACTTCTACAATGAGTTTCAAGTTCATTGGTACAAAATGTTCGACTGCCTGTAGACTGTCTAACTCCTAACAAATTAGCCATATAACGCTGGCTTTATCCCTCTTTACTGGAGTTACCGCTTTCACTGCTTCATCTTATCTTGAGATGAGTGGACGATTCATTACTTTTACTCGTGAGTTTACTGGATAAACTATTTCATTCAATTACTGAGATTGCATTTTTTTTAATCATTTGAGTAACTCAATTCATCACGTTTTTGAAAATCACTTTAAACAGCGTTCAATGTCTTAACAAGCAATTACAACATGTTAAAATGTTACTTCACATTTGTTAAGCATTTGCAATTATCCATCAATAGAACAGAAGATATTCTGGGCCACCCAGATAAAATGTTTAATGATTTGAAACGTCGGAACATTACAAGTAATAATTACTACTTTTGCTGATGCATTAATTCTGTCCAGGGTTACAAATGTAAATACATATATACATTCTTGGGAAATAGGTCACACTAACACATGTGCTCATTATTTTCGTCATCTCACGACCATCATCAGGATGTATTATGTCTAACATGGGATTCCTTAAAACTAATTGTATCGTATAAAGCGTCCTCATCGCACCAAGTTCAATTAAAAATGCCCTCGTCGCCGAAACGAACAGAAACACGATTAATCGAAACTGTAACATACTATTGTTTCAAGTATACATATATGTATCAAGAGTCCACTGCGACAAACAAACAAACCTTTCCTAGATATGAACATTAGGCATGATGCAGATGCAAAAATTAAAACTTCGTGGTTTACCAAAGAAGTTTGGTCTCAACGTTATCTTCACTTCAGTTCCGTTGCACCAGCAAGTTAAAAAAAAGTGTTATAAACAGCATTACTGATCGCGCGGTTAAATTATGCCACCCAGAGGACCGTCCAAAAAATTCAAAAAATTATTCGTAATACACTGGAAATGAATGGCTACCCAAAAAAATATTAAATCCCATCATTAAAGAAAGAATAAACAAAATCTATAATGAGACGTAATATATAAATAATATGAAAGGTAATACAGATAATTTTATAACACTATAATACATTCCGGAGACCTCAGAGGAAATTGAGAAATGTTCAAAAAAGTATGATATAAATGTTGCGCATAAAATTGTTGGGAAATATTTTTCAAATCTAAAACCTTTAATACCTAAAGAGAAACAAATCCATATAGTATACAAATTAAATTGTTTAGATTGCGATGGGCTTATACAGGAACAATTTTCACAAATAAGAATGTATGACCAAAAGTACAGTACAAGAAACTAAAACTCCACTGCCTATGCTAAATACTGCTTTGATTAGAACCATGAATTCGATTACAAAATGTTAATATCTTAACTAAGGAAACCAATTATTATAAAAGTACTATTCTGGAGATGATTCACATGGAACGTGACCCCAAGTCTATAAATCATAGAACAGATATTCAGTCATCAAGTCAGATTTATACTAATTTATTTAATTAAAGCCCTTGCAAATTCCTACATGCGTCTTTCTAATGTTAAAAGTATATTTTAGGTAGAATGCTCATATAGCAATATCTCTACAACCTCTTTACCATCTGGTTCGAAAGTGGATACTTAAGCGTTATATTTTTTAGTTTCAGTCGTATACAGACTTTGATTGACATGAGTTCGAATATTAGAAGAAAATTGCTAAACAGTGGATTTTTGATAGATAAAAATATACTTAAGACATTAATTTGTTACAGTTTCGATTATTCGTCGTTCTGTTGGCTTCGGCGATGTGGGCATTCTTAATTGAAATTGGTGCGATAAGGACGCTTTGTGCTGATAAATAAATCCCGTTTTAGACATGATACGTCTTCTGATGATGGTCGTGGGACCGAAACGTACGTGAAGACGAAAATAATAACCATAAGTGCTAGTGTGACCTATTTCCCAAGAATTTATTCATAATTCATACCTGAGTCAAGAATCATTATTAATATAGTATTGTATGTTCCTGGTATGTGACATGAAAGAATAACAAAACAACGTAAAGTAAAAGCAACGATAGGAACTTTTTACGGATGGATTGAAATTACATTTTTATGAAAACTTAATCTGTCACCGATTAAATGTAATTCATTGGAATTAAGAACTTATTACGCTCCCATACTTGTACCATCGTCCATCGTACAAATGTTTTCCTCTCAAACTCATTCTGTAGAGATCTTGTTAAACTTTTAACCTCTAAGTAAGCTGAAACTTCCATAAATATCACTTAAATGGCGAGTCTTAAACGGTTAACGATAGTAATTTCACGTCCCGAGTTATGAAAATGTAAGACTGCTACGTACTGTAATTGACGTTACCTTCAAAATAGCACCAATATAATCAATTTTGAAGGGAACGGATAATTTATTGAACGCCTGAATGTACATATAAGGCATGCATTTCAGCATTATTAACTATAAATATACTGACTAGATTATTACAACGGACATTATTGGTTGAATGATAGTCAACTTAGGAGCAATAAGGATAACACAAGGATGTTATAAGTTACATAAGTACTCTATGTACAGTCGAGTACAGTTGACAGCGGAAAATCTGAAATCTTGGAACCCGCCTATAATCAATATCAATTATAGTAAGAACTTTTATAGTTTGCATCAGAAAATATTGCCAATAATTCCATTCAGGGACCAAAATATTGCATATTTAATTATGCATCTTTCATTTTCCTTTAACACTTTCTATCGTTGAATCTCTCTTTCGAGTGTTTTACGTATATTTCAATTCATTGCAGATAAAATATAGCCTTTGAATAGATAGATAGATAGATGATACTTTATTGCAGAGAATTCGTACAAAATAAAAGAACATACGTCATAAGTTCAATACTAAACGATTAATAATTAGTTCGTGTACATTGTAACATATAGAAACTTCTTCGGGAGAATAAATACATTTGTTCAGTACGTAAGATTTTAGCTTTTAGTTTCTGAAAAATCAAACAAGAAATGATTTATTTGGTCAAAACTCATTTTATTTGTCAACATAATCTTGTAGCTCGATCATTCCAAATAATGTGATTTTGGCAATCCTTTAAAATAGGCATGTGTTTCAACGATCACCTCATCGTTTGGAAATAGATAAATCTGGAGAATATGGTTGATAACAAACCAATTTGTAGTCCATTTCATGCAATCTCTCAATTGCGACTACGGACTTGTGCGCCGGTGCGTTATCCTGGTGGAATGGCTCTTTTTTCTTTGCAAATGTGGCCGCTTTGGCTTCAAATCGGCATCGAATCAATCCAACAGCTCTGCATAATATACGCCGATAATCGTTTTGCCCTTTTCAAGGTTATCGATATGGACGATACCTGTCGCCATGACTTTGTTGGCCGATAAACCCACTTTGTCCATTTTCGGCTTCGATTCGGCAAGACAAGTTCACTGTTTTGACTGTTCTACGACCCCTGATGTGTTATGATTGATCCTTTTTACGTCTACAGTTACGAAACGGTGCAAAAAGTCCTTGTCGCGCTTGAACATCGCCAAACACTTCTTTGAAGTTGTCACACGGTCGCGCTTGTTGTCAACAGAGAGGAAATGCTCGTTCTGTTGAGATGCCCTTACAGTCTATACGCAAATCACTTTATAGAACATATAACATGGAACATCCTGAAAAGAAATATGAGACCAGGAAATCCAGCTCCTATTGCAGAATTGAGAATTGCTGCACAAGAATAATGGAATCGATAACCACAAGAAATCTACAGATATCTTCAGCGCAACATGCCTATAAAGATTAAGGCTATTCAGACCCCCTGTGCGCTTTATATTTGGGAGAGCATTTTTAGAAAACGAAATAAAATAGCAAAATCTCGAAATGTCAATTTTGAATGAAGATTGTTTAATCATATAATAATAAGTAATGATATTCACCTGAATTGGTTATAAATGTGATAAATCTTGATCTACTCTCATATCATGTACAGTATTAAAATAATTCTGGAACGGAAACTGTTTACGGGGGTGGGGTAAAAGGGCACATACTCCGGGCAAGCCGTGAATGCCATTCAACATAGGGCCGGCTCTGAGGCTATCGCTTGAGCTAGACGAGAGCTAAGTACTGGATTGTTATTATGTTAACTAATTCCCCCATAAAAATGTTGTGAAGCTTCAAAATGTAACGTATTTTGTTATAAATATCATACAATAATCCGCTATAAGAGATGTATGAAATGGAAATGAGATGTATGAAATGGAAATAAAAGGGTTGGAGTAGAAAAAAATAAACAGGTTAAATAAAATATTCAATATTTTTGTTCGTGAGTGTATTTAATTATTTAGACAAATAATAAATCTTAGTTAACTTATGAATCTTCATGTTTTATATAATAGGATACTTCCGGGAAAAATTCTGCTCAATCACTAACAAAAACTGAAAAGAAAAATTCTTATAGAAAAAATGATTTTTCGTACAACTGTCATAAAAAGTTGACATTTCTGCATCTCTATTGATTATTTGTCATAAAACAATTTCATTTATTGGAATAATAATTGATAGTAAAGTATGAACAATTACTTCCAACATAAATTCTCGAGGATGTTCCATGTTGCCAACAAACCGTTTCTATAGTAACGACACAGAAAGACCACTGGATGCTGTGAAATTGTATTGGGAGTATTGATAACATTAAGGATAACATGTATGGAAAAGAGAAGTATCATTTAGTTATTTTGGACTTATTTTTTTCAGACAGGAAAAATTTTTGAATTCGATTTCACTGGAAGCATTGAATAATATTTTCAAGACAACAGTCGTTTAAAGGTGATAACTTATCGGGACAAAAAACCACATCAAGATATATTGCAGGTATTTATTTTTGATATATTTCAGACGATGTAAATTCACATTCACAGTTGTACAAAAAATGTTTGTATTTCGTGTATAAAATTCATCTTTTCATGACACATTCGAGAGAATTTTTGACCTCGACCTATTAACACTCTCATGTGCCATTAGAAAAACACTTGTTTTACGCACTCAATACAAAAATAACTATTTTTCAATCAACGTGGAATGTACCCATAAACGTCTATGGATAAGTCTTGCACAATAGGACCTCGATTTTGAATTTTCATTGTTTTTATTTCACGTTTTTCGTACCTTCTCTGAAATTTTTGAAGGTACCTCGAGGATAATGATGTTTTAGTTCTATTAACAGCTTTAATACCTACCAACAAAAAAATAAATGTTCTAATCCAGCAAGGGGTCACAAAGTATTCTTGGTATCTTAGTCTGAAGTTACGATATGAAACTTTGTTGCTTGCAGTGCAAGATTGAAAATGACATTTGAATTCATCATGCCTAATTTTAAGTATGTAGATAGAGTTTACATAACCGGTATTGAGGGATTTAATAAGTGCGAGCTAGATGCGAGAAAGGTGGCGATAAATGCGTATCAGACGTCTAGTCAGACCATATACATGTTGCATTCCAATAATTTCCTTATCATAACTTATTGTGTGGTGAACATGAGATAATTATCCAAAGATGTTAGAACTGGAATTGAATTGGAGTAGGTACCGTAAAGGATACCGCACACTTTAGTAGGGAAAGTGGCCCCCTGTCGAATTGGCTGAATTTTTGATATGTTATAGTCCAAGTCATTCCGAACAAAAAGTTCAATGGGCACAACTTTTTCTATAGGCTGGTTTTGGCGCTAGAGGCCATTGAAAACTTTCATTTGTTCTTCATTGTTAAACAACACGAAACGTTATCCTGGATAATAATCACTTTTCCGAATAATCAAGATCTAAACAGTCATTAATATGAGATACTATTAGAAGTATTGTTCATTGATGTCACTATAGGTGATCAATTATACAGCGTGTTCCAGCTATCACGGTCAAAATAATACTCCAAGTTGATGATGAAACTCAAGAATATAACAAAAATTGGTCTATCATTTTGATAGGGTTGTGTCGAATGAGTACGTAAATACATCCGATAATTATACTGATGCTCAAGGTGTGTGGCGGAGAAACTCCTTTTAGCGGGTCAACAAAGCCTCCATTTGCACATTCAGCATAAATATAATAGGAAGGAAATAATGGGCTATAACTCAATAAATATATTATATGTAACATTTAACTTAACCATTGAACCTGGTATCGTTGACCCAAATGAAAAACTCTCGACTGAACCCTAATAATTCATTTAATGATTTACAGGGTGTTCCATCTGAGAACATATCAATATGAACAAAGAAACAAGGAGACTATGCCATAAACAGTCTAAACAATCATAGGTTCTTCATTATTATGTCTCTCTACAGCATCAGATACGGTATGAAGTATTTCGGTCGAAGGATACTTAACATTGGCAGCATGACGGGCATATCCAAGGTACCAAAGTACACTAGCTACATGCGAACATGTACCCAATGTACGACTTCCTGATTTGCACGTACAGTAGTACCCCTGAATTGGCACACCTTCCAAACTGACATTGTACTTGATCCACAGTTGGTATTTGATACTATTTCGATGACGAGATTTTATTCTCATCCTCAATAGACCTGGAATTTCAATACGGTCGTCGAATTCAAATAAAACGTTTCCCAAATCCTGTCTATTATTTTGTACATAAGATGGAGCTATTTTTATCTGGAAAATTCCGAATGTTAGTTCTCGTAGGTACTCCAAACTGAGAACTGGAAAATTAAGTAATTGGTTTTCCTCCATTGGAAACCATCTACCATGTCTTCGTAGCAGACCCTCTTCTTCTATTCTCAACTGGAGTTCATTTATTTCATTGGCACGGTTTAACATTATCTGAGCTAGCTCAGCATTGGCTCCTTCCATGGTAATTGGTTCATGATACTTATTGATTATCGCACATGCTATTCTGATATAGTCTCCTATATGCAGAACTTGTGGCATTGGTACAGTATCTCTGAAGAATTTGAACATATTCTTCATATGACCGTTTCTAGCTTCTACAATCCATCTCGTTTTCGTAACTAGTATAGATGAATTTGCCTCTTCGGTTGTAAGCTGATGCTGTCCACCACCAAGTGCTACGGGCATTTTTACTACTATACCTAAGTCACCCAAGAAATTCTGTGCGTCACGGTATCCCCTATCTAACATGAAAATATCACCTTCTTGGAACCAGTTCCTCAGACCCATTAAATCTCGTTCATACTCATGTCTCAACATTGCCGCATCATTATTTCTTGAATTAGAGAAATAAGGACCGTGAACATCTAGGATATAACCATTGGGAGCAACAATCAATGCAGGTTTCAAAAGATGTTAACCCTTGTGTACACAGTATGATTGACGTAATACTTGAAATGTCCGACTTTTGGGTATTTTTATGTACGTCCCGTCAATATAAGCTATTGCTCTTCGATAATTTGGTTTAGGATTGTAAAGGGTATTTGCAAAATCCGTAACATGTCTAGTAATATATTGGCCCCTCTCTATATGCTGATACCCTACATTTTGTGGAACGAATTGTTGTAATAATGATACACGCACTTTTTGAATTGCCAAGCTCACAGCTTGACGACTGGAATAGGAAAACATGCCCATCAAGAATTGATCGGAAAGTCCTTGTCGTAATTTGCTTAAGAAACATAACAAATCTTTCTTCGCTATTGCTCTATTTTTCTGATGAATATTGACGCGATTGCAAAATTCAAAGAGGTCTGTAAACTGCACTTTTTTTATTGGAGTTAACGCCTGGAACTCTTCATCAGTAAAATTATCCTCGTTATTGTATTTATTTGTTGATTTATAGTTCGGCACAGCTTCTCGTAACGATACTAACATATGTTTGAGTTCATGACCTTTCAAATTGTATGGTCTTGTTATTCCTCTAAGCCCATTCATAAAAGGTGGCAGAAGATGTTCCTCCTCATTCAAATGACCACCACAGATTCTGACGCCGTCAGGTGCAAACATTCCGGTCTTCAGAAATACATCCAACCTACCAGAAGGTGACATTCTACCAAGATTTTCAAATCTACCACATACAAAACATGACGTATGAGAGGTTCGCAACAAAACTTTAAGTACAGTTGGATCGGGATCTTCTTCATAAGCTTGTATCTCTGAGAGAATACTCAAATGACAGTTTCGGCAAATCCTTGTCTGTTCAATAAAAGGTATTTGAGGCAATTCTAATTCATTCCTTCGACGTTCGGCAATGGCTCTGCTTTCTTCGTCCAAACGTACCATTTGCCTTGGTGTTCCATTGTACTCACAAACAAAACATTCAAATCTCACTGCGAAATTATACGCCATATTCAACTTTATATTGACATGAAGTAACAAACAAACAAAACCTTGCTAGAAACTTTGACATCATTTCCAAAGCCATCTACAGAAAAATGTGTTTTTCTGCAGTAAAGGGATGCAATGTTTTCATATTATCCAGTAGGTACCCTTCAAGTTCGAGGATGAATAAACAATTTTTAAAAGAAATCTGGACTATATTTTCATACAGGGTGGGGCAATAGTGTGTCTTTCGATTTCTAGAGTTGTTCTATTGTGATATCGACTTGAAAACGAAAGTTAACTAGACAACAGAATCTAGCACAAGAATGTTTTGCATTTACAGGGCGATACGAAAAAAATCGGGTGGGAAGGTGAAGTGCATTATTTTAAAAAGAAATATCATTAATAATAATAATAAAAATAATGATAATGATATATATTAGTCAATTTTTCAAACATCTACATAACCTCCATTCACCACTACACCTACTATTATTGATTGTCTCTGAATCACTTGGACGTTACGACTTTTTGGTCGAAATTGGGTAGTCCATTTGCAGATGCATACCTTGAAAATCCCTGACGTTAAGATGATAGATTTAGAAAGAAAAAAAAAGGTCATTTTATAGACAGACTTGTAATATTTCTCATTCTTTTTCATGGCCTAAAATTATTCAGGATGGTCGAACAATATTTTTCAGTAGGTACGGAACTTTTTGAATATAACTTTCGATTTCTTTTAAAAGGAACACTCCTTATATTTTTCGACTATGTGATGTAGAATACGGTGTAGAATAGGATTCATAAACATTTTTTCATTGTAGATCCCTAAGACGATTTGTAACCATTTTCGAATTATTTTCACTTTAAAAATTGTAAATAGCTGGAACACACTGTATAATTGACCAAATGCAACAACACCAAGGAAAAATACTTTTAACAGTATGTCATAGTAATGACTGTTTAGATCTTGATTATTCAGAAAAGTGATTATTATCCAGGATAACGTTTCGTGTTGTTTAACAATGGAGAATAAATGAAAGTTTTCATTGGCCTCTAGCGCCAAAACCAGCCTATAGAAAAAGTTGTGCCCATTGAACTTTTTGTTCGGAATGACTTGGACTATAACATATCAAAAATTCAGCCAATTCGACAGGGGGCCACTTTCCCTACTAAAGTGTGCGGTATCCTTTAATTTTTTATTCATAGTGAAGATTTACGAGATGTTGAACATTATCTAATCAATGTATTACCGTAAATCCATTGAAAAGTCCCTACATTAAGTGAGTGAGAGTAGGCTTGCGCGTCCATGTTGCTAGATACAACCCACTATAATAGCCTTTTACTTGTTTCTCTTGGATAATTGAGTAATGCGTCTGTCTAGCTCCAACTCACTAGACTCTCCTATACACCGATGATGTGAATTCAATCTGTATAATTTTCAATAATCAGTACAGAGATAGAACGACCCTAAATTTCTGAATATATAACCACATAATGTCGAAGGGGAGGAGTCAGGGAAGCTTAAGAATAGTTACAGGTAGCTAACATATCATGGGAATTTGAAAAGTTGTGATCCTCTCCCTGTAACAAAAACCTTTTTAAACCTAGCAATCAATTATTAGTATTTCAATAACCGTGGGAATTACCAGTGAAAATCACTCTCGGATCACAGATGCAACAGCCTTAACAGTATGCCGCAATTCATCCACTCTTTGGCTGTAGTTGTATTTACGTTTAAATTTGTTATCCGATCAGGCAATATTTTCACAATATATGAAGTATCTCTCAGTAGCGTAAGATGTTCGGTTTAGGAATGAGAAGCCAGAATAATGTTACTTCAACGAACATGATACTGGAGATTCTCTTTCAAGCACGTAAGGCTACGTGTATAAAATGCCGGTCTCAGTGTCCAATTAAAAGCAAAGCTCTATTTTTCGACAGCGTTGGGAATTGTAGTAGCGAAAGTTGGAAAGATATTTATTGCGGTGCGAATTAAGTGGAAAACGGTTAACATAAGACGAATTCTACAACGGACCAGAATTTCGTGCTAAAACAAAATCACGTACAACGGATTAACAACTTAAAAGTAATGAATGACGGTTAAAATATCCTTACCAACCATTTGTTTATTCAGAAAGGGTAAAATGCGGATGAAAGATCTATTATTGTGAGCTGAATGTTTCACGTTTAATGTATCAAATATCGCGCTGCAAGAAATAATATTTCCATATTAGATGAAAGTTCAAAATATTGATTTATCTAAAAAATCGATACCTCCTATGAGTTGGATAAGTTATGACAATGAACTAAATTAGAAAAATTTGTCTGTTTAAATACTATTTGGGATTAGTATACAAATAATGGATTCCCCCTAGCTTAAAATAAATCTGAATTCATTAAATTGCTTTCTCGCTTATACATTTTTCATCCCTTCTAAATCACCTAAATAATTGTCCGTCATGTGTTCAAGAAGCGATAAACTTTCTTGAGAAATTTTATTTAAGACATGTTGTGTTAACACGTCACAATATAAAAAAAATAAGTTCATCCTAGCAAAAAATTTGTTGTCAATTCTTTTTGATTGTATATAATGATAATACTTACATACATTGGTTTGATAACATTGATTGTTCAGAATATTATTTTTCATAACACTCTCTATGAGGTCTCGCGGCCCTAATGCATATTTTAGTTCTAATAGCCGCGTGTAGCCAACGTGGTGTTACCCGTTAGCCTATCCATACTTGTCTACTCTGGCAGTTTCACACGTTAGTCTATACTATCTCTTAGCTTACATGTTGGTAGTGTCTCTGCAGATATTTCTTATGAAAAAGAACAGCAGCGATTACTTCAGTTGTGGCAGGTAAGAAAACTGAAGATTTGCACCGGCAAAACAAATGTTATTGGAAGTTGCTGTGTGAAGTCACCATCTGCTTATTGATCTAAATTCTCTTGATTTAAATTATTGTGATGTTAGGGTCATTAGTTAATAATAAGTTGCTCACGTTTCCTAGTTGCTGTCTTGAATCGTCTGTTTGTTGACCTAAATACTATTGGTGTTGATTTTCGAAAGAATTAGGTGATATTTGGGTTTGGAGCTTTTTTCCAATCTCAATTTACCAACACTATCCAATTACTTTGTGAAATCATGCGTTTGTTGATTTAGAATATCTCGATTTTGATTGATTGAATTAATTGGAACGTTGGGTTTGGAGTTTTTTTCTAATCTCGAATTATCTACATTTCCAAGTTTCTGTGTAAAGTCGTCACCTGTTTCTTGATCTAAATTTTCTTGCTGTGGATTATTGTTACGATTGGGCCATTCATCTTTGGTTCTTCCAATAATTCAAAATACTCACCCTTTCCAGTTGCTGTTTGGAATCATGTGTTTGTTGACTTAGATTCTCTTGTTGATGTCCATAAGAATGAAGTGAAACTTTCGGTTTTGAGCTTTGTTCTAATCTCAAATTACCCACATTTTCAAGTTGCTGTGTAAGTCGTATCTGGTTGTAGATCTAAAATTTCTTGATGTATATGTAATGATTGGGGCCATTAGTTGGTTTTAAGTTGCCCATATTTTCTAGTTCCTGTGTTAAATCATATGTTTGTTGGCGTAACTTATCAGGAGATATATGCTCATACGAATTAGATCTAGATTTACCTGCTGTTGAATCATGTGATGATATGGCTCATTCGTCTTTGGATCTTTCAATAATTTCAAATTCTTCATACCTACCAGTTGCCGTGTGTAATCTTGGGTTTGTTGATTTAGATTATATTGGTGTTGATGTCCATAAGAATTAATTGGTACCCAGATTTCAAGTTAATCTAAAATCATCTACATTTTCCAATTGCTGTGTAAAGTTGTTTTCTGTTTATTGATTTGAACTATTTCACTGTTTGATGCCCATAGGAACTGGAGGAAACAGGTGTCTCAGGATTGTTAGCCAATCGAAAAGTAACCCACATGCTATTCCAATCTATCAGTAAAATCGTATTCTGTTTGTTGGTATGGTTCATAGTATTTTGTTGTGGAGCTTTGTAAACTATGACCTCGTATTAGTTTTGAATGCCTGTCATTTTCCAATTAGTCGCCTTCTGTTTGTTGACCTATTTGTTCTCACTGAGGGGATTTACTTGAAGGGATCATTCTATTATTTCTGATATGATCGTAGTCGTTATCGTTATTTGACGAAGATGATAATTTGCTTCGTGAATCTTTGGACGAATATATACCGACGCCGAATCCGATTAAAATCGAGCATCTTTACCAAAATATCGTAAAGTTGTTGACAAAATTGTTGACAATACAACTGCCCCAAAACTAAGTTACTCAAATAATCTAAATACTCTTGATTCAATTACAGAAGTGATTAAACCAATTAAATTGTCCAATGGCAAATGCATAAAGGTGTATTTTCTGAGTCACATTTTCTTTTGAGAAAATTTGGACTCCAAAATCAAAATGTCATTCAGTATTTATACCAATAATTTGGTTTAATCAACATAATTGAAAATGTACTACAGTAATTGATGATTTCTCATCAGACCTTTTCGGTAAAGTTTAAATTTCAATTCACGTCCAAATCGCTAATCTGATGTAGTTCAGATTTGAAGATTCACGAGACAGTTAAATAGGGCAATTCATGAAATACTGAATAAGTGAAGAAAGATGTCAGTCAAAAGTGTTTTAATTATACTTTCCAATTCACAACCTGGAATCTGGAATCAATAATAATTTTATTCACAACATTCAGGGCTATTTGAAAATTTTCATTTCATAACCCTTCTAGATATTTGGCAGAATGATGTTATCATTTATAATCCTTGCCTTATTCAAAACATTCAAGGCTATTCGCAATAAGAACAGAATTGATGAATCAACAAGAATGCATCATTCGTCACTATTAATATTGTTTCATTTCATAAGAGCTTTCCGGACATTTGGTATAATTGGAATGCGGCGAAGAAATATGTTTCACTTGCAACAGCGTTTGAGTTCAGGTTATTTGATACTCACTACATATATCATTGATAACCACATCCTTCGCATCCATTAGAAATGTTTCGAAATGATGACTGACATTATGGATTAATCTACTAACTACATCTCCACTTCTATCGATGTCGGTTCTGATATTGTTGAGGCTGTTCATGAGGTTGGGGGAAACAGATCCGCGGTCAAATGCAGTATACTGAGTAATACCGATGGAAGATCGTGATTCAGAGCATGAATTTGACTATAGCTAGAAGTACCTCGTGTTGGTCGAGCACTCTACGTTTCTTGTAACTTAACTAACAGACCAAGTTTACCGGACTTGCATGGCGCATCCACCAGATTGTTAATCTATATTTCATTAAATACACACATCAAAAGAATCTAAGGGTCAAGCATATTTTGGGATTGTTTGTTAATTCTCGGAGATCCACGTGGCATTATCGCGTTGCAGATTTTTGTTTGTTATTTACACAATACTTTTTTATCATTTTGAACATCATGGCATGGGTTCCTCTTTTTTCCACCGACTATTCATTTTCTTCATGTCGTTCCTTGTTTCATTCATCAGATCAAATCAGATGTTATCCGACCAGCGAATGGTAATTATTGAAAATTTTGAGTAGTGTTGTTTGTCTAAATTACGGAACGTAATCACCTTCAGATAGACGTGCACATAAGGGCTATTGGAATGCTTCAAGCTGGAATGTCGCAGAGGGTTGTTGCCAATGAATTAGGGACTAACCAGTCCACTATAAGTCGTTTATGGATTCGCTATAATCAAACTGGTGATGTTAGAGAGCAACATACTGGCCGTACCAGAATAACAACGGCGGCACAGGACAGATTTCTGAGAATTCAAGCTCTGAGAAATCCAACCCACACGGCAGGTCAACTGAGTTTGGAATTCAGAAACGCTCACCATATACAGATAAGTGACCAAACTGTGAGAAATAGACTACACGAGTCCAATTTACGTGCCAGGCATCCATGGAGAGCTCCACCATTATCCAGAGGAAATCGCGACGCTCGAATAATCTGGGCTAGAAATCACATCGAATGGGGCATGCAAGAATGGACTCCTGTGTTGTTTAGTGATGAATCGAAATTCGGTTTACTTCCAGATACTAGACGAACTCGTGTATGGAGCTAACCTGGGAATGTTTGGAGACTTAGGACTGCACAGGAAGTTCACAGCTACCAAGGCGGAACGGTGATGGTTTGGGGTGGTATCAGCAATGGCGGAAGAAGCGACCTCGTATTGCTGGAGAGGTTTGTAAATGCTCTTAGATACAGGGACCTGATATTAGAACCATTTGTAATTCCGTATGCAGCTGCAGTAGGTGAAAACTCCATCTTCATGCATGACAATGCGCGCCCTCATACCGCCGCGGTCGTAAGAGATTACTTGGATGAGAGTGTTTTTGATTGGCCTGCTCAACCGCCAGACCTGAATCCGATTGAGCATGTGTGGGATTTGCTTGGCAGAAGAATTTTAAGGCGTGAAGTTCTCTTCCAGACACGAAATCAATTGTTCCATACTCTGGTTGCAGAATGGAATACTATTGATCAGGAAAGCATCGATAACCTTATTCTCAGCTTACCAAATCGATGTAGGGCAGTTTTGAACAATCGCGGTGGACACACTCTGTATTAGACATTGACCAGTGACAATTTTTTTCTCAGAATCCTAAGTGCATTGAATTCGAATTTTTCACTCTTTTCAGTTAGATTAAAGCTTTCAATTGATTGGCAAACTTTGTATGAAATTATAAATAAATTATGTGGCAAAAGATTATGTTCTACGTGGGTAACAAAAAATGTATTGACTTTCCCATTACCAAGTGACGAAACCCTAAAAATATCGCTGACCCCACATTTTTTTGATGTGTGTATATCTCGTAACATATCCACATTCATAAATCACGAAACAAAATTGATCCTAAAACGACTAACCTAATATTGAGACAATATCAATCAATTTTTCTGTTATATAGAATCACAGAATTCTTTCTGGTATTGACATACTTTCGTAGACCAATGCTTACAAAAGCTTTCTACGGCATTACATTGTAAATTTTTGCACCTTCACGTTTCATTATGATTGCTGGAATCCAAGTTCGTATTAAATCCATGATCTTGAATTAACTAATCTGAGATTCATTCACGTTCGTAAAACTCGACGATATAGAAAATGGAGAAAGTGTTGCCCATCCAAAAGAAGGGTTGCGTGCGCATCTAATAGAAGGGTTGGTGGTGAAGTACGGTTCTCCAGTGATAGTTCAGTAGTTTTAGTTGATGTTTGACCAAATTAGTGAACCTTACCGTTTTGTGGAGATTCTTATAAGAATCCCCCAGTGCCCCAAAAAACCTAATAATCGATATGTTAAACAGCTAAAATAATCTAATTTTCCGGAAATTGGAAAATTTGGCTATTTATTGGGAAACTTCATTTCTATCATTTCTCACACTTCGATTGGCGAACGATTTTTCATTTTTGAATGCGATTTTTTCCGATTATAGTGATTATTGAAAAAAATATATAGATATATTTAAATTTTCTGCCTCTGGCGTGGAGAATCTGGTGAAAATTTGAATCCAAATAGCTGATTTTTATGGGGAATTTGATGCGAAACAACTTTTATTTGAAACTGTTTTTGGAACGATTACGTGCCGTTTCTATCGGTCGTACGTATTTGAAATTTGGAAAATCGCTATAAAGTGGTGGAAATAGAAAACCCAATGCTTTTGGATGTGGTAACCCTGTTCCAAGTGGTATTTTGTTTGACATTCTTCTTCAGTTTTTCAAATGAAATAATAGTATTTCATTAAACTATGATGATAACAGGGTTTCCCTGGTTATGAATATATGTCACCCCCATATTCTCATTTTAAGATTCAGTGACGTCATCGATGTCACATCGAAGGTCCATGCAGGTCAAGCTTACGCAGAGTCTGTGTTGACACTGTAGACCTGCTGTGAGGGGTTTCTTTGTGATATTCATGAGTCATCTCAAAGGATTTGAAAGATAGGCTGTATTATATTCGTAGTCATTCGAGAAACTTCTATCAAACTCGATATCGTTGAATTCGTAATGATAATCTCTAGCCGAATATGGAATAACGAACAGGGAGTCCTATTTGAAACTCAGACTTTGCTTCTTTGACAGACCGGCGATGCTCGTTTGTTTGATCTCATTAGAAATTCTGACAATAAAAGTGATACCCGAAAACTATTGCATTTGCATGTTTTTCTATCTGGAAATTTGAAGGCTGTAGGCATAGCGTGAAAGAATACGAAAACACCCTGTAGATATTGGTGACAGCTCTAGCATATTTTTACAAGATGTCTGTATGTGTGGGTGCGCTGGCGTATGTGCGTGCTCAACCCAGTGTGAAGGAGATTGCTATTGGTTGTTCGGTTTGAAATTCAGCAAATCGCTTTAAAGTGGTGGAAATAGAAACTGTATTGTTTTTTGAGGCTTCGAGTGGTATTTCTGATATATCTTCATTTTTGAAACGGAATTACGGTTTTTTATTGATTCGTAAGAACAACCATGTTTTGGTGGGTATAAATATATATCATACGACGTCACGATCTATTTTATGTCTTTATTATGTGCAAGAAGTCCTAGCTCTTGATTCTGTGATACATTTTGATAGTGCATGTGACAGCAAGTGTCAGTATAAAAGAAGGTTATCTTCAAGGAAGAAGTCTAGAATAAACGAGACGCTATGAAGCAAAAGCGATACGACCCACACGAGTTTACATGCACTTCAATGATACATGTGTTCTAGGGCAAGGAAAATCGAATGTATACCAAAAAAAAAATCAATCAATCAATCACATTTCAAAATGTATTACCGGGGCTTAGCGCCCTCGAACAGAACCGCCGATGCAGGTTGAACATTGAGTTCGGCATATCAACGGTAACTTCGCTCGCCGCTGAGGGCATATATTGACTATATGGATGGGAGGTACCAATTTTGCTTAATGGAAGCTCCATAGAAACAAGACTTCTTGGTTAATTGTAATGTGAATAATCGAGGTCAACCTGACAGCGGTGTCAGTATGAAACATAGAGTTTTGAAACACATTATTGAGACCATTTGGATAAGATTTTAATGTAACATAGATTAAAATGAGAATTTCGGACGTGGTTCAATATGTACTGTATTCCCACTGGAAAAGCCGGGTCACTGTAAGTTAGCGCGCGAATATTGTTCATCGGTTAAACAGTTATAAGAATAGAAGAGAAATCTTGTGAATTCGAGTTAGATTAATTTTGCCTTCTCAATTTGATAATATTGGAATTCTAGGGTGCTTAGACGTTTACTCTAATGATAATCCCATAATTTTCGGAATGTGTCTCTCCCTATAATAACTCAGCTTCTCATGAGCGCTCCTTGGTTAAATTTTTGCAGTTGCACGGACTGCTTGGCAAGTGAAAAACCTTGCTACCACTGTTTCTCAATCCCAAAGGGTCCTTCGATTAGAGAAAATGTAATAATGTTTAGGTTTTCCTTCCACTCCAATTCAAATTTTTTGAGGTTCTGATTCTTTCGCATATATTAACACATTTCCGACAGATAAGCTAACTTGTTTATTAATGCTCAATACTCACATTAGAATGATCTTTTCAACAAAAATATTGCCAATTTGGAATCATGTCTTTGCGTCGACTCGATTGTAACCACTTCTTCTCTGAATACAATAGTCCAGGCAACGAACCGGAAAATGAAAAAAAAAGATACAGTAAGCTAGAATTTCAATTTTTTTTTTTGCTTTTTGTTCCCAATACCCCATAGATCATTCTTGACTATCGAAACCGCGGGGGTCGACCTTTCTAGCCCCCCCCCACCCCAAAACAGGGTTTCAACCCCTCAGAGGAGCATTCTTTTGAAACAATCCAAGAGTTTAGAAAATTAATGAATTAAGAGTCAAAAATGATCCCTAGTATGTTTATTGGTTCGTTGATCACGATTCCGCAGTTCGTTTTCTCGGAAAACTCTCTCCAGATGTGAAATTTGAAAAATTTATATATAATATATAATTTATAATTTTGTTACAAAAATGACCTCTAGTGGGTTTTCTGAGTCGCTGATCATGATTCCGCTGTTATTTTTCCCAAAAAACTCTCTCCAGATGGAAAATTCGGGAAATTTGGAATTTTCCTGAGACGGTTATCAATAATAACGAATTTTGTCGTTAAAATGACCTCTAGTAGGTTTTTTGGGTCGCTGATCACGATTCCGCTGTTATTTTTCCCAAAAACTCTCTACAGATGGAAAATCCCAAATTTCACATCAGAAGGGAGTTTTCTGAGAAAAGTACCAGCGGAATCGTGATCAGCGACCAAAAAACATACCAGGGGTCATTTTTGTAACAAAATTATACTTTCTTATTCTTAGCCGTCTCAGGAACATCTCATATTTCCCGAATTTTCCAACTGGAGAGAGTTTTTTGGGGAAAATAATAGCGGAATCGTGATCAACGACCCAAAACACCTACTTGAGGTCATTTTTGCAACAAAATTATACTTCATAATTCATAACCGTCTCAGGAAAATCTCAAATTTCCCGAATTTTCCATTTGGAGAGAGTTTTTTGGGAAAAATAACAGCGGAATCGTGATCAACGACCCAAAAAACCTGCTAAGAGGTCATTTTTGTAACAAAATTATAAATTATGTATCATATATAAATTTTCCAAATTTCCCATCTGGAGGGAGTTTCCCGAAAAAACTAACTGCGGAATCGTGATCAGCGACCCAAAAAACATACTAGGGGTCATTTAAGGCTCTTAATTCATTAATTTTCTAAACACTTGGATTGTTTTTATAAGAATGCTCCTCTGAGGGGTTGAAACCCCGTTTTGGGAAGGTAGAAAGGTCGACCCCTGCGGTCTTGAGAGTCATGAATGATCTATGGGGTATTAAGAACAAAATGCGAAAAAAAATTTGAAATTCTATCTTACTATATATATTTTTTTAATTATGGCCTTTTTCCCGCCTTATTGCCTGGACTACAAGTTCATAGCACGTTCAGAACATTATGGGCTTCTGCACATTTTTGGTAAAATCAATTCATCATATTTTTTTATTGCATTTCGTCTAGGAGAGAAGTTTCTTGATATGTATAAACTTCTCATTTAAAATAGGGTTTAACCTAATTATGCCGTTTTATACCTGCTTTCAAGATAGTCAGCAATAAAACATCAGTTCATGTAAATTTCAAATAGTGTATCGTTATCCTACATAGTTTAATGAAATGAATTCAAATCAAGTAAACGCCGAATGCATAGAGATATGCGAGGATTCAGCAGTATAAATAAGTAAATAGTAAATGTTACCGTTGATGGATGAATAAATCTCAAGAATTGCTTCAAGAAAGTCTTAAACTAAGTACAGAATGCATCCTCATTATGAATAATGAGAAATTCAAATCGACCATTTATGTCCATTTAAAGTATTCGCTTAGGTAACTTGAAATAATTTTCCCTTATTAAATACTTGTATCTTTCAGATTCTCGAAACACGTTAGTTAATATAAATGGTGCAAATATACGGATTGCAAAAGGTTAAACTAATTATCTCTTTTTTAATTGAAACAAATTTACATATTATCTCAGTAAAGTTCATAAAACATTTACACGCGTATATGGAATATATGTAACGGCTAAGCGGCACTTCAAATGGCCAGCACAACTTAAACGATACACTTCATTGCTGCACTATCGTAAGATACATGATATTTGATTTCCTATAATAGCTTACTTCAATGATTTGCTCCTCACAACATTAACGAGCAGATTAATATGTATTAGGTACGTTAATCAAAAGCTATTTTGATATAGAGATTGCAGCGTTATACAATCATCATTATTATGAAATATTCACAATCGCAGCCCATTCCTTCATGACTCATATTTTTGAGACAACTAGTATGAAGCGCTGTTTGTATGTTAATTATTACCAATAATATAATAAGATTCTTGACCCAGTATGAATTATATAAAAAATTCTCGGGAATTAGGTCACATTAACACTCTGTTATAAATGTTCGTCTTTACGTACGTTTCGGTCTCACGACCATCATCAGAAGACTTATTTTGTTAAAAAGGGGTTAACTAAAACTAATTAGCACAAGCGTCCATATCGCACAATTCTCAATCAAAAAGCTCACCCCGTCGAAACGAACAGAACCACGAATAATCGAAAATTGTATCGTTAATATCAAAGTATAGATTTTTTTGTAACAAGAAACCACTGTTAAGTAATATTCTCATAATGTACAAACGCATATTGCTATGGTCTCAAAGCAACTGGAGTTCGAAGCTATTTGTTTGTAATAACTCGACCCAGATGTAGATTTATGACGTACTTGAAAAGGTTTTAGACCTGTATTGGAATTTAGTTTACTTTAAGCGTTCTTCCTAAAATATACTTTTAACATTATAAAGACGTATGTAGGAATTTGCAAGAGTTTTAATTAATCAAGTTAGTATAAATCTGACTCAATCCCTGAATATCATTCCTATGATTTACAGAATTTGAATCCCTTTTTATGTGAATCATCTCCAGGATAGATCTTTTATAATAATTGGTTTCTTTAGTTAAGATATTAACATTTTTGTAATCAAATTGATGGTTATAATCAAAACAGTGCTTAGCAAGGGCGGTGGAATTTTCTAAGTTATTATTTCTTGTGCTATACTTATGGCCGTACATTCTTTTTTGTAACCTTACCATACATTCCGGAGACCTCAGAAAAAATTAAGAAATGTTTGAACAAGTACGATATAAATGTTGCGCATAAACCTACTAACTATGTTAAACATATTTCTCAATTTTAAAACCTGTAATACCTAAAGATAAACAAACCCACACAGTATATAAATTGAATTATTTAGATTGTGATGGAACTTATACTGGAATCTCTAAACAATATTTACAAAAAAGAATGTACGGCCATAAGTATAGCACAAGAAATAATAACTTAGAAAATTCCACCGCCCTTGCTAAGCACTGTTTTGGTTATAACCATCAATTTGATTACAAAAATGTTAATATCTTAACTAAAGAAACCAATTATTATAAAAGATCTATCCTGGAGATGATTCACATAAAAAGGGATTCAAATTCTGTAAATCATAGGAATGATATTCAGGGATTGAGTCAGATTTATACTAACTTGATTAATTAAAACTCTTGCAAATTCCTACATACGTCTTTATAATGTTAAAAGTATATTTTAGGAAGAACGCTTAAGGTAAACTAAATTCCAATGCAGGTCTAAGACCTTTTCAAGTACGTCATAAATCTACATCTGGGTCGAGTTATTACAAACAAATAGCTTCGAACTCCAGTTGCTTTGAGACCATAGCAATATGCGTTTGTACATTATGAGAATATTACTTAACAGTGGTTTCTTGTTACAAAAAAATCTATACTTTAATATTAACGATACAATTTTCGATTATTCGTGGTTCTGTTCGTTTCGACGGCGTGAGCTTTTTGATTGAAAATTGTGCGATATGGACGCTCGTGCAATTAGTTTTAGTTAACCCCTTTTTAACAAAATAAGTCTTCTGATGACGGTCGTGAGACCGAAACTTACGTAAAGACGAACATTTATAACAGAGTGCTAATGTGACCTAATTCCCGAGAATTTTTTATTTAATTATTACCTATATTTTGAAAAATTAAAAATATACATCTGGAAATTGAAATTTTTTTTTATTTCCAAAATATATTATGTTAAATTTGTTCCTATATATATATACTTATATATATTAATAATATTTTACACTAGGAGGTTGGTCAGTTTGCTGCGCATATGCCCAAAGAGTCAGTGACTTAGCCGACATTCACTCCGTATTTCTCATAAGGCGATCATGAGTGCGATCCGCAGTCTACCTAGTTGCGCGAGCTTCATTCTTTAGCACTGCCAAAGGTATGGATGGTCGCTTAAAATCTGAAACTCGAAAACTCCTTAAGGTACAGTGAATCGGAGTCACCGTTCGACCGCTATAATACAGCTGAGTCAAATCGAGCGTGATATTGAAAGTTAATAAGTGCGATAAAGAATCGACGCAGATGAGAATATCATATATACCAAATCTGAAAAAAAAGGTAGTGATGTATAAAGCGCATGTCAGTACCCGACACAGACCAGTATTTTCACTAGAAATGGGCAGAATAAATAGAAATATTAATAAAGATTATAACAAGAGCTATTACTGCAATTTCTATCTCAAATCTCGAAATAACTGTTCCAAATAAAAGGTACAAAATATACTAGTCACGGAGTTAATTTCACAAAACAACTGTTGGTAAATAACAACAGATCGCTGAATAGCAACTGATCTCTAATTCTTAGTTTCGTGCAATGCTTTTTCTCTCTCATGTATGCGCTGCCCAGGTGTTGTAGTCTAAGAAAAGCCAGTGCTGGTCATTCTACAAACAAAGGATTTGAGAGGCAGTTTCGCCCGCATCTATGCATCTACTACAATCTGGAACATCAACTATGGCTGTTAAATGTAGATGTTCGTTCAGGGGACAGTGTCCTTTGAGGAGTCCTTTCAGAAGTTTTACGCTCCTTTTGCTCATAGAGAGAAGGGTTTTCGAGTATTTGGCGATAAGCCTGCCTCAATCTGTATGTTGAAAGCAACAACGTGCGCAATTCAATTGGCAGAAAGTCTCCTTTAATGTAACGTACGCGACCACTTATGTTACGTCAAAGGAGGCGGCATCTTGTGTGAAACAAATGAAATGCCGATGTCACCTTTTCAGTGCGAATACCTAGGCTACAGTGTACTGCTTTAACGATATACACCCCCCAGTCGATGGCTCTGTACAATCGGCCAGATAGTTAGCGCACCGAACAGTGCCCGAATAGCGTCCAGTAATTCGATAGAACGCTTTGCTCAATCATTTGAAAATGATTCAAGGTACGACATTGAATTTTTATGCCAATAAATTTCCGGCATCATATCTAGTTTGTATCAAAATTCAAGTGGATTGCATTCACCATATTGCCGCTTCACGAGGACATACTGGTTCCATATAATCCGAAAGCCGATTCAAGAGATGACTTCGTTCGCTACGCTCAGTTATTTTTATAAATATATAGGAGTTGAGAGAACTATGTACGTATGGAATAGTCTAACAGCCGGTGCTACCCTACATGCCAGGAGATATCGAGTCCGTTGTCTGAACCGAAACATGCCAGATCTACTGGATTTACATGTTTCCGACCGTCAAGTCCATACTAGCAAATAGGTCTCACGTTGTCCTCCTCGATAAACAAACCAAGAATATGTATGTCATCGATTTCTCCGACAGAGAAGAACATGTCTTGAAAGAGGAGGAACAATGGACAAAGTATCAAGATCTCCTGTTCGAGCTCCGCACGCTATACCCAGGCCACAAGGTCGTATCAGTGGTTCTGATCATCGGTGTTTTGGGCGGAATTCGGTCTTCACTGCGTTCGAACTTAAAGATCATTCCGGCCTGTAAGAACTCGGCGGATAAATTAATAGACCAGATGCAGAAGGCACACGACTTGGGAACCTGAAGCTAATTTACCGATCGTAGGGCAGGAGTAGCTTCAGTTAACTGATTTTGTTTCTTCTTGCTGTGGTGTCATCGAAGAGCGCAGCTGCCCCGACCAGGTATTAGTATAAGAAAATACAAGTTAATGTAAAAAATAAAACTTTTCATATTAAATATGTTAGTGAAACTAGTCTGGTCAGCAAAAATTATTTTGCCATAAGAATGATATCAACAGATTATTTCGTCGTTGTTTTACAAACAAACAATAACTGTAAGAGAATAAGAAACAATTGAATATATGAACATACTAATCTATCTCATGTTGGCTTTTGCCAGATAACAATGATAAGGTCTATCTAGTACAGATCGATCGAACTTATAGTTCCAGACAGCTGTTTCGCTCTTCAAAATGATCAGTTGTCTAAAGATCGAGGAATCTGTAGGTCAATGTAGTACGTTGTATGATTTCTTAGTGGGACATCAATTCATAGATGGCGTGAGATATTTTGTTCTCTTTACCATGTTGTTGGCTAGTTATGACAACCTTCACCAGCCATACTTCGTTAACGTTGCAAACCTTGCTAGTTCCACGGACGAGCTTCATGAAATGAGCGATTCAGCTATCTGGAACTATACGTTTCCGCCGTTACGGTTCGATCTGGACCAGATATCATTGTTATTAGTTAAGAACCAACATAAGATAGATGAGCATATTCATATATTCATTTGTTTCTGTTTCTTTTACATTGGTTTAGTTTGGTATCGCCATCTGGCGCACTTAAGTAGTTTCACATCCTTCATAACTTTTATGAAGTTCGAGAAATCTATCTTTCGATGTAGTACATTGTATGATTTTTCAGCGGCACACCTATTCAAAGATGGCGTGAGATATTTTGGTCTCTTTACCATGTTGGTGGGCGGTTATGACTACGTGCAGCAGAGATAACTCTGTAATGTTTCAAACTTGCCGATTCCACTGATTAGCTATATGAGAATAGCGATTCAGCTGTCTGGAACTATAAGTTTGTGACCTTACTGTTAGATCCGGACTAGATACGGCAAGAGCCAACATGAGATAAATGACTATATTTAATATATTCATTTGTATCTTATTCTCTTACATTGGATTGATTTGGTGTCGCCATCTGGCGCACTCAAGTAATCTCACATCACCCGTAACTTTCGTAAGATTTGAGAAATCTATCAATCAATGTAGTACATCATATGATTTCTAAGTGGGACATCTATTCATAGCTGGCGTGAGATATTTTAGTATTTTTACCATGTTGATGGCTGGTTATGGCTACCTCCAACAGAGATAGATAGTGTTGGAAACTAACTCGTTTCACTGATGAGCTCTACGAAAAAAGAGATCTGGACTAGAAACACAATAATTATCATCACTTCATGAAATGAGATAAGCGAGTTCCAATGCTCGCTAAACAAATCGAAGTATCAAAGATGTTGACAAGGAATTGTAGTGATAGTCCAGTTGCACGGTCTCAAAAGTTGATTTGAAAATTTTTGAAGTGCCGCTAGAAGAGTCATGTCAATTTTCTTGCGGAAAAGCTGGAAATGTTCGAGGTTTTTTTATTTAAATTAATTTTGAAGTAGAGCCTCCATTCAAAAAAAAACACAAGAGATCAGAGTCATAGATAATTTGAATACGCGTCGAATGAGCCAAGGCACAAGTCATTATTAGGTTATGAGCCCGAAATAAAGCTCATTTTGTGATTTTTTTACGATTTACAGAATATTTTTTAAAAATAGAAACAGACTAAAAACATTTGGTTTGCATGAAAAGTTGGCATTTTCATTTTACTCAATGAGGTTCAAATCACTTCTACCTTGGCTCATACGACGCAATTATCTATAAAATTGATCACTCGTATTTTTTTGATTAGAGGCTTCATTTCAAAATGAAAAAACCCGGAAAATGTTTAGACAAAATGACCATAGCCTTTCTAGCGGCATTTTCTGATAAAATAAAAGTGCTTTTCACTCATTAATCCGTGAAAAAAAAGGATTTGATCACATTCCAGCCATATCAAATTTTGCCGGATTCTCATAGGATGCGACTGAACTACTAGTAGGTATGGCATAGCATAGAAACTCATAAATTTGATATCGACTGATTGTAAAAATGTCTAATTAATTTTGGAGATGCAGATTGATGTGAAGATAGTGCACTGTACGTCAGTGGCGGCTCGTGAACTTTTTAAGAGAGGAGGCTGGACATAAAATGTTTTTGTGAAAATATACTCTATTCAGCCAATTAATTTAACCTTTGCGCAGCGACCGTACCGACTACTTCAGTGACAAAATTAATTGTTGCCCAGCAAGAACCAACGTGGAGGTATAGAGTTTCTCTTGGCATAAAATTTGTTTTTTTTTTTGGATTTTTAATACTTATTTTTTTGGATTTTTTCATATTTTTTTTAATTCATTTTATTAACTTTTTTATATCCTAAAGTCTTTAGTTTGCGAAAAATGATCAATAATATTATCATAAAATGTATCATTATGTTTTAACTGTTTTACTATATCTTTTTCAATAGATATTAAACTAACATTGTATAAACGATTTTGGCCCACTGTATTTCGCATGTAAGTTTTGATTCGTTTGGGAGTAGAAAATGATCTCTCCACCGATGCCGACGTGACAGGATTGGTGACTGTCAAACAAAGTAGTTTATAAAACTGAGGTGAAACTTGTTGCAAATCATTGTCTATCATATATTTCATCTCATATCGGCGTGACTGTCGTACTGGCCTAAACTATCTTTATCCGAGTATACAGCGCATAATTCATTGTGCAGTGCTATTTTATCAAAAAATTTATATTTTAGAACTAAGTTATCTAAAAGTGTATTGGGAAACTCTTTTGAAAAAGATTCGAAAATCTTCTATTCGTCAAGTCGAAAAACTTCAATTCATGTAAATCGGAAAATCGAATCTCAATTTGACCTCTTAATAGTATCTAAAATTTCATGAAAAAGTGTTTTTATAATGTATTTTTTTGTCTACCAAATTATATATTTTCCTACATTTCGCGGGAGGAGCCTCATCAGTTGGAAAATTTTCAAATAAAATATTATAATGAAATTCTGTATTACGGAAACTTGAAATTTTATCAATGAGATGTTTCAAACGATCTCTTGAATAAATTATATCAGTGAATTTATGTTGTAAAATTTGAAAAATAAGATCAGTTTGTTCAAATATTAATTCAAAAGTATCAAGAAGAAACAAAAATTCTTCATTTTCTATATAAGATTTTAAACCAACAGCAGCATTTAATGAAACCTGATCTGTTAAAAAGTCATCACTGTTCAATATAAAATCAAATGTTTGAATTAATTTGTCTTTATTTTTATGGAGGGTAAACACTGCCCGTGATGTAAAATTCCATCGAGCTGGAGCATTACAGGGAATTCTTTTTTCTACTATGTTATTTAAAACTTCAGTTCGTTTGGTGGACTTGCTAAAAAAATTGACGATAAGTTAGAAAAGAAGTTCTAACTTCCTTAATGGAACTACATGCATTACTTAAAACCAAATTCATGTTGTAAGCGTAACAATGGGTGAAAATAGCCTGAGGCGAGACTGATTTTATTTTTGTTTGAAGACCTTTCAAATGTTCCGCCATTACGCAGATCGCGTTCACCATAAATATATTTTATAATTGATAGTATTAAACGATTGATTTTGATATTTACTTGACATCACTAACTAATCCATTCAAATCCGGTAAAGACCGTTTATTTCTAAAAAACACTGTTTTGTCATATGTTAATCCACTAAATGGATTTTCTAAAAAGTCAGCTACTAAATCACGCACTCATTTTGAATTTCAATAATTTACCTAACAGACAAATTCTATTCTAACCTTACTTCGCATGGCGTCACAACTTGTGTCGCATTCCATACCACCGAGCGTTCCGAGCAGTGAGCTGAAAGGCCGGCGGCAGGCTAGCCTACTGAGAGTGTTGCCATTTTATCTAATTTCTACGGTATTTAGCAATTGAACTGGTCGAAAAAACGGCAACTGTGTTGAGCAACAGGTGTTTACTGTTTAAGGTTTGAAATATATACAGAGTCTTGCCTCAGGGCACTGTTGCCACATTAAAAATAACTACTGAGAACGGGGAATTAATTGTAAAATTAAAAAAATTATCAGAGAAACGGGAAATAAAATGCATCATCTACAAGATAAATTGGTGAGGAGGCTGAGCCTCCTTAGCCTCCTTCGAGGAGCCGCCACTGCTGTACGTGAAGTTTGTGTTTTCCAACGTACAACCATCACCAAATGTGAAAATTGATTTAATGAAAAACTAGAAACTTTACGATTATTTGAACAAATAGGTATTTCACAAAATGTATTGAAAACTGTTAACTTGGCGTACCTTCAGTGTATCTTCGACTGTTTAGTGAATCTGGGTGAGTGGAGTTGGTAAAAATGAAAATGTAGGATATTACTTACTAATTCGATTTGATTATTAATCAAAATTTCCATTAGTTGGCTGCTAAATATAAATTATTGACCCGAGAATATTTCATTTGTGTCCCAAAACTGAATAGTATTGGATTACTATTATTAGAATGAGTACCATATATTAAGGATTCCATCCATTCACGACATAATTGTAAAGGTACGGAATGTCCTGAAAATCATTTTCATCTTCTTTGCCACCAATATTCACTTGCAGATCTGTTCTATATCACGTAACATCAACTTTTACCCGCCTCAATAAAAATAAAATTCTTCGGGAAGCTCTCTCCTACTGTTTGCACATACCTGAAACAAAAAAAAATTGTGAAAGTGATGATACTTTATTCTTCGAACTGAAAAGACATAACAAGTTATGTTGGTCATGCCATCATTCATTTACGTCAAGAATGATTTCAAGTCATACTTAGTTACTTTTACAACCAATTCAATTCAATAATTAATCTAAGTAAGTGCCGCGCTATCTTCGTCAAACCAGGTATATATTATTTTTACAGTTGGCAACGCATTACTATATCATAGTATATTTATTGTGAATCTGATTTTTAATAGAATTATATTTCAAAAGTATAGAAGCAATTCTTCCCAGGGCTGCAATTCTAGGTTCCATGTACATTTAACGTCGTGTGCTGTGAAAATTTTGAAACGTGCATCTATATTTTTTTACATCAATAT
This sequence comes from Endomychus coccineus, assembly GCA_958510875.1. Classification (NCBI taxonomy): domain Eukaryota; kingdom Metazoa; phylum Arthropoda; class Insecta; order Coleoptera; family Endomychidae; genus Endomychus; species Endomychus coccineus. Next base: position 51,439,812 of record OY294069.1, read on the forward strand.
ATTAAACTAAAAAATTAATGTGTGAATACATCTATTTGTTTATCTCGATGGACATGAATCTCGGAAGATGGTACTGTCGATAGATGAAAGTTGATGGCGCAAATTATATTGTACTGCATGCTGGATGTATAGAAGATTTTATTCCTAGTGCGCTAATATTTTCTTTAGAAACAAAAGACGTCCATCATCATAGTGGAATATATCAGAACCTCTTCTTAAATTGGTTTGAATTTCCACTTTTAGTGAATTTAGAAGAATCATCGTGGTGGAAATTGAATCGTCGTGGAAATTGAATAAACAGCCCAACAAGCACCCCCCAAGAAATGTAATATACGACACAGGTTGAGTAGGAGTAATATACCTATATTATGATGACACCTTTAAACCACTATTGTTATTCTTGGTAAAAATGAATAAGCCACAACAATCACGTAGCAGATAATAATGTTACCTGTAAAAAAAGCCAATGGCCAAGGAAGTGCTTTGTCTGTCCCCTTACCATTAACAGTTTAACCCCATTCAACACATTTTGGTTATAACTAACTACTACAGAGATCATGTTGGTACAGTTGGTAGTTTGGCGAAAAGAAAAACCAGTGGTTATGTGGAAAGGGGCTAGGTAAACCAACACCAAAAATATGGGAGAAGACTATTCGACATCCTGATAAAGTAAATAATCCCACTGTATTTCTTTTTGTATTTTTTTCCAAACATACGAAAGAAGACTCTTCCTAATAATTACAAACACATTGCTCTACCATCTCTGAACTCTAAAGTAATAGAGGAAGCAATCAACATCGAGCTCATCCAATTCCTGCTTCTCTTGCTATAGTGTTCTCTGCAAGTTTCATTGGACGGTCGGTTACTGAACTGCTGACTTCATGGATAGACTCACAGTCACAAGTTGTTGTGATAAACCGAATCATAATATCAATTTAGTTAGAGTATGTGAAACATTTTGATCCAAAAAAAAAAGAACCGATATCACTTATTTTTTGGTTTCACATACTCTACTAATTGTAATTGTTATTCCTTAGTAGACCTTGAAAATTTCAATGTTCATCATGGACGGTTACGAAAGTTTCTACGGGTCTATGATAATAATAATAATAATACACGTGCGAAAGTTCATTCACTTTGTTGTATTCAGCTAATGTCGTTACATCAGAACTTGTAACTCTGGGTACTATCTGGACAGATGTTAAATTGAAAGGAATATATTCAAGAATAGAGGAAAATACAAGAAATATCAAAAGTGCCCATCAATGTTACATCTCATCAGAAGTATGTAGAAACTTATTCATTGTTGGAACACAGTTTGCTTTATTCTCTGGCTAGATTTCATACGGAGCAGTTTCGAGAACTGTAATTATAATTCAATGATTATGCGATTCGGAATTCGCAAAATCGTCTTTTTTTAATTCAGAAGAATATATCTCGTTCCACTGAAGAGCCCCACGAGAAGAGCGGAACAGCTGTCTGGCACTATATTTTTGTGACGTTATTGATCGATCTGGACTAGAAAGACATTATCAATATATCTTTCGTCTGAACGAGAGGAACACTAATAATTGTTATTATGGAACATCGTGTAAGTAAGCGGTGGAATGTTGGGAGAGGAGGTAGGCATTGGAATTTTCTCCAAATTCGGATGTTATAGCCCCCAGGACAGACCGCACTTGGCGAACAGTTCAACAACTTCTCCATTTGATAGGAGAATGAAGCCTGGCAGAAAGAAATTTGGCGGGTCCTAAGCTTGACAATGAAGGGATGACCAGCTTGAGCTCGTCTAGTCTGCCTGCCTGAAATCTTCCTCAGTGTTATAACAGGCAAGATTCAAGAAGAGCGCCGATCTTGGAAATATCACTAGAAATAGAGGAGATCGCTCATCTGTCTATGATGGTCTAGATAAGTCAATGGTATCCTACCAAACGATGACGAACGTCTCTATTCAGAATTCAATCTAATAGCTTCAGCTTATGTTTGAGGATTGAACATCACTCCATGACAAGTATAAATAACTCTTTGTTCATTTTATTTCGTGTGTTTCAATATTACCTAAACTCTAAACCAATCGTCTTGTTATAACTTGTTATAACTTGTTATTTTCCTCCGGTTAGTATCAGCGCTACGTGTTTACCGAGAGTATATATGTATTCGTTCTATAACGTGGACGCTTATTCTCTGGAGAAATTAGAAATCACATTGAGACATTAGTAGAGAGGCACACGGGAATTTATGTCAGATGATAAAGTGTTTCCTTTCAGAAACATATTCCGAGGAAAATGATTGCCCTGCATCTGAAGGTCATGGGAATATATAGTTTCAGCTCCTTTAAGTTAAGTGAAAAAAGCAATTATTACATCAACCTAATATTGCCGTTGTTACCTTGGAAATAATTAAAATATTCCACCAGGTTCCCAGAATGAATTCCTAGTACCATTGAGACTGGTGAGCAATAAATTAATTTCCATATATTGTTGTTTCAAATTTTCTACTCTGTGTCGTTATGAATTTTGTGTCAGAGTAGATGATAAATTGTCTTCTGAATATAAAACGAGTACCGGGGACCCGCAGTGCACAATGCTTGGACCGTTGACATTTCCACTCTCCTTTGCGAATGATTCGGCGATAGCGTTTTAGGTAGTAGATAATAATTATCTGTTACTGTATAATCATTAGCAATTAACTTCAAAGATTGGTGCCATAGCAACAACCTCATTTTAAATTAAAACAGATCTGTTATTCTCAAGTTGAACAATGAAATTACTACATCTAAAATGCAGTTCATGCTGAATGACACGATAATCAAAAACTCATCTGAAACCAACTTCGTAGGAATTATCATTGGTGATCAAAAACTGGACACTACATGTTGATTTAGTTTGTAAAAAACTTAATAAAACATGATTTGTACTTACGCAATTGTCAACTTCATTCTACAAGAATGATTTGTTGGGAATATACTGGTATTCCAGTCTTTTGCAGTATAATGTCATCTTGTGGGAGTAGTTCTTATAATAGAAATAGAATTATAAAATTGATTTTAAACTTATACTCTAGGGAATCTTTGAGACAAACATTCATGAAAAACAAATTACTATCATTTCCGTATACTTATATTTTGTAATTATTGATTTTTATTAAAGCAAACTATTACTAATGACAAAAAGTCCACTATTGGGTTCGAAAAATCTTCTATATATGTCGGTAAAATATTATTTGACAGAATGCAATTTGGAGTAGATTAAATAAGTAATGGAGTATCATTGGGGGATAATGGGTACCCAGTTCTTCCTATTTGAATAATGCATATACTGCTTTTGAAAATGTTTCTCAGTCTCAGATTCGAACGAGAAACGTATTTTGGAAAGAATAATCTCAATATTATCACTTGGTACGTGATTAAGATTTCCTTTTGAATAAATAGAATATATTGTAGCATGCAGTGCTGGATTATAGCATAAGCTTGACTAAGCTATAGCTTAGGGCCCCGACATTTTGGGGGCCCCACGGAAATTGTAAAAATTAAAAATTAAAAAACTAATAATGACAATTTTTCTGGGAAAAAATAACGAAGTGAAGAAATTACTGGAATATAAAAGTTTGCGTATGCCTAACGACTGATAATATCTGAAAGTAGTCAAGAATTAGTTGATTTTGTATTAAAGGCGAATAATTCGCGCTTGTAACTACTCTTCATCTTGGAAGTGCAGTGCAGTGGCAACCGAGGTAGAAATTTGAGCCCGCGCCGGTCCCAGAACGGTTCCGACTACCGTCTGTCGGGTGTCGGCTCGACGTCCGATTAAGACTATGTCCAAACCCGTAATTTAAAGAAAGAGGGGGGGAGGGGCCCCCAAAATCTGTTGTCCTTAGGGCCCCTCATAGTGTTAATCCGGCCCTGGTAGCATGTGCTGTACTACATAATATATTTCATGTAGACAGAGAAATTAAAATGTTGCCGTTAACGAAGAAGATAATGAGAACTCTGCAGTTGAGGACATTAATATTAATTCAAATGAAGAGACCTAGTACATGCAGTATGCTAATGCACTATTACAATTTTTTATGAAATGTTTGAAACATTACATTTATATAAATTAATTCTTACTAGAAAATTGAATATCAATTATTCATTCAAAAGAACATAGTCGTTGTCCTCGTCATTATACTTAAAATAAATAGACATCAAGTAAGGAAAATAAAAGATCAACCTAATAGTTTTTGTACTTTATTGTAATTTATCCGCTTCTACATATAGTTTTTACTACTGTAAAGTTTGTAGCTCTTTGTTTCTAAACTCTTCATTCATACTGTGCTCTCGCAGGATCTTGAACTCCTAATTCAAACTCGTGCTGTTCTTCCCTCCTTTTTTCTTCTTCGATTTCCGCAATATTACACTGGGAAATAATGCATTCCACCTTCCATCACACACCACTTGAATGGATTGAGATGCGGTTTTCTGCATTCGATTTGAAAAGTCATTTAGAAATTTTTTTGCGGAAAAAATTTATTGCTTTTCTACAGGCAAAAAATGCATTTTTCTTAGTGCACTCTTTGAGGTGAATAAAAAAACGGACTCGAATTGGTTTCTCGAAGGTTTTTGTAGTCGCTGATCACGAATATGATGTCCAAGAAATTCCCCGAGGTCCTCTTGGAAAAACCTCAGGGTATACGACGGACGTCGTGATCATGAGAAAGCAAACTACGGCTTTTTTCTAATTGAAAATCTATTTGAAAATTCTTATATACATATAGCGCTTATATATACCCTTTTTCTAGAGAAATATAATCATACTCTGGTCGAAAAGTAATAAAAAAAAATCAATAAAACAATGAATTTATGAAATAAAAATATGTTGCAAGTGAACTTATTAAGACAAGCAAAAAGTGCGCATTTATATATCTGATTTTTTTGATTCAAATTTAATAGTAATTTATCAAAATAAAATGATTCTTGAAAATTATACATGTATGTATACAGGGTGTCCTCGAAATGCGTGGCTAAAATAAAACCGAAGATTCTTTGATTTGAAAAAAATTTGACGAGACTTTTTACTTTTACCTCAAGTGTCTTGTTTAGCCGGTAGAAGGCTTCAAAGTTGCAAAAATAATTTTGTTTTTTCGGTATAACTTGAGAACGTGAGTTTTACGATATTTGGCAGATGAGTTACTGTCAATAATAGCCGTTTTTGAGAGTGGAGCATAGAGCCTTAGAGACCATAGAAATGGCTCAAACTTGAGGATGTAACGGGAAAAGTGTCCAGAACTTTTTTGTGATCGATGTAATTCACTCTATATTTTTTATGTAGATAGCTTATCTAATTTGAAAACTTTTTTTACTCTTAGAAAATTTTGATAAAATAAACGGATTAGCTTGAAAAAAATAATTTTCGAGTCACTGCAATTTTGGCTTACTAATTTTACTTGATTAAAATACCTTAGTTGCCTTTGCTTTTCTAATGTCATTTTGGCATTTGGAGAATTTATTCTCAAAACTGTCAGTTTTTACTTTGCTTTCCGTAAAAATTTTATAAAATTATGACTCAAAATTTCACTAACTAAACTGAAATGGTTAATATCTCGGTAAAACACGAATAATAAAAACAATAGAAATGGGGAAACGATGTGATTATTTAGGAAAAACAAATGCTAAATTAAAAGAAACAACAAAACTTTTTGGGAAATCGCTAAGGCATCAATTGTTCGAAATGTTGCCCATTTTCCTGAATACACAAATTAATTCGTTTCAAGAAATTGGATTGAACTCTGGCTAGTACTTCAGGATCATGCTTCAATAAATTCGCTTCATGATTAATTCGTTGCATCAATTCCTCTCGTGTGTTCACTGGAGCTGCATGAACTTTCGACTTCAAAGCGCCCCATAGAAAGAAGTCGCAGGGCGTCAAATCAGGGGAGCGGGCCGGCCAGTTCACTGGTGCATCGTGTCCTCTACCTATCCAGCGATCTGGATATTCCGCATTCAAATGTCGCCTCACAGCTAATGTGAAATGAGGAGGTGCACCATCATGGATAAACCAGGCCACGACGAATGTGTAAGGGCAAGTCTTCCAACAGTTCAAGTAGCCTTTGTTCCAAAAAGTTCAAGTAGTTCTCCCCGTTCAATCGATCTGGTATAACGGTAGGGCCAATAATAAAGTTATCCACAATTCCAACCCAAACATTGATTTTAGTTTGATTCTGAAAATATGTAACTTCCGTTTCATGAGGATTTTCATCAGCATAGAAATGTTCATTATGGAGGTTAAAAAGACCACATCTCGTGAAAGTATCTTCGTCCGTGAACAGAATTCTTCTACAAAAATTGGGGTTTGCGTTTTGTCTTTGGACAATAAGCCGACAGAAATCTAGCCGACGACCTGGATCCATGGGCAATAAGTCTTGAACTGTTTTAATATGATAGGGATACAACAGTTCTTCTTTCAGTACATTATGAACTAATGATTTTAAGTCTCCAATACGAAGTCCCAAACGTAGTGTGCTTATCCCAGGTTCAGTTTCAACCGCTTCCAGTATCGCTTCTTCGAGCTCTAACGTCCTTCTTGTCCGTCTGCGTCCAGTTTCTCTGCGATTTGCTTCAAATTTGCCAGTTTCGCGAAGGTTTGCCGATTTGGAATTCTGCGATGCGGATATCTTTCCCTTCTCCGGCCATTGCAACGACAAAGTCCATAAATCAATAACATATCAACCATTTCAGTGAAATTTTGATCCATAATTTTATAAAATTTTTACGGAAAGCAAAGTAAAAACTGACAGTTTTGAGAATAAATTCTTCAAATGCCAAAATGACATTAGAAAAGCAAAGGCAACTAAGGTATTTTAATCAAGTAAAATTAGTAAGCCAAAATTGCAGAGACTCGAAAATTAGTTTTTTCAAGCTAATCCGTTGATTTTATCAAAATTTTCTAAGAGTAAGAAAAGTTTTCAAATTAGATAAGCTATCTACATAAAAAATATAGAGTGAATTACATTGACCAACAAAAAGTTCTGGACACTTTTCCCGTTACATCCTCAAGTTTGAGCCATTTCTATGGTCTCTAAGGCTCTGTGCTACACTCTCAAAAATGGCCATTATTGACAGTAACTCACCTGCTAAATATTGTAAAAGTTCTTTATCACTTTCTCAAGTTATACCGAAAAAACAAAATTATTTTTGCAATTTTGAAGCCTTCTACAGGGTAAACAAGACACTTGAGGCAAAAGTAAAAAGGCTCATCAACTTTTTTTCGAATCAAAGAATCTTCGGCTTTATTTTTGCCACGCAGTTCGAGGACACCCTGTATATATATACATGTATATGAATTTTCAAATAGCGATAATTATTCTTTTTAGATATAACAAATATTAATAAGAAAAAAGTTCGCATTCTCAGGATTACGACTACGAACATTTTGAGTGCCAGCGACTCCGAAATCCCACGAGAGCCAGAATCTGTTGCATATCATGGAGAAAAAGTATCAAAATTCTAGAAGATGACTTAGATATGTAGCGCCCCAGGGACCCGGTAACAGCCCCAGGTAATTTGTGGAACTTTTTGAGTATCATAATCGTGATCGGCGACTTCGAAAACCCCTGAGAACCGGAATAACGAATTCCTAGAAGTTGACGTACATATCCGGTCTCCAGGTATCCCCAGGTATTGCGGGAAAGTTTTTGTTTTAATGAAATTCATCAATATCCAGGACATCAGGACCTCAAGGATTGTCCAAGGAAACCTCATGGAATTTTTAGGACATCATATTCTAGATCAGCGACCCCAAAAATTCCCGAGAAACCAATTCGAGTCCGTTTTTCTTATTCACCTCAAAAAGCTCACTGAGAGAAATGAATTTTTTGGCTGTATAATTGCAATAAATTTTCTCCGCATAAAACAAGCGTGGCACAAAATGTCCAAATTAACTTCCGAATCGAACGCAGAAAACTGCTTCCCAATCCATCAAACTGCGCCAGTGATGGAAGGTTGGACCTACTTTAGTGCTTTATTTCCCCAACTATTTATTTTTGTCACTTGTTGTTATATAAAATATGTTGTCACATTATTTAGGAAACGATCTATTAATGCACACCACGCGCCTTAGTTGAACCGGCATATTCTTAACCTGAGCAGATTTAGAAAGTGCCTGGCCATTGCATGCAGAGTATGAACTTCTCCATCTATTAAATTAAACTAAATACGTTCATGAAAAACTGAATAAGTGAAATAGGGTTAAATTACTCATATCTACTATCAAATATAAGTATAATAACCTTTATTGTTTACAATTAATACAACACGAAACACACTTTAACGTTAAGATATCGCCGTTTATTCTTGTAAAAGCAAGGTCTTGTTCGCATATTAGTATCAGATATATAGAGCTATCCTTCTTGCTTCGGCTTATTCCATACTCATATGTTTCGCAAACATCATACAGGAAATGTAACGAGAAAATATACTATTCATGGAATATATTTTCATTGAAATACAGAAGAATTTATTTGCCAAATAAATTTCACAAACATATTTATTTGTCGCACAGTTATTTGATACTTTTTTATACTGTGCTAAGGTCCACTCGAATTTCACGTTTCACAGTTGCTAGGAATATTATTAAATAATTTCCAATACTTAGTAGCAAAATTTATGATACGAATATACTAGCAATCCACATGAGCGGTAACAGATTATGTCACACCAATTACTGAAACGAACCAACATAAAATTGAATTATTACATACATCTTGGTGAATCCTTACTTTCGCGAAAAAATTAATTTAAACGTCAGAGTAATTTATTGTTGTAGAAGTATTCGCGTTTTAAAGGTATCTCATTCGTGTTCTTTCATTAACTGATGCTTTATATCAGGCAAAAAGAATACTTTGTGGTCGGAGCGGTTTCTCAAGCCAATTTCAGATGTTAATTTGATTATGCCTTATGATATTGAATTTTATAATTTCTTCCCATTTCGTTTTGTGTTATTCCATTAAGCATTTTTCTTTTTGATTATAGTTCATAATTTATATTGCTCTGATAAAGGTGAACAAAGTTTCTCTCGAATCTTTGTTGTGCTTTCAACATTATCAAAAGTGATAATTGTTATAAAGTTATATGTTTATTAATGTGAAGTTTCAGGATATAAATTCATTACGATTTAAATAATAGATCGTGAATAGAATATAAACTTACATTTCAGTTAAGAACATCTTGACAATGTATATACATGCAACATTATTAACTGACTGATTCATCACAAATTTCCCGAAACTATAAGGCCGATCGGCTTGAAATTTGGTAAGGTGACACCCGCTAAAACACATGTTTCGAAACTCAATCCTAAAAACGCTTAAAGGGAATCGATATATTTTCAGTTTTTTGACAGCTCATATAAAAATGTATAACTCATATGACAGACATTTCCATATAGATTTATGGATGAATATCACAGTTCAGACTATCTATAACAATATATCGTGTTACTTTTACATGACAGACAGCTGATATATATACCACCACATAACATAGATGGAGTGTATTTTCAAATCTTTCCTCGCCATTAATCGACTTGTACTCATTTGAAATATGCAATAAGTCTTGAAACTTGAGGTATGACACTTGTACCTAATCTTCGTGATATATTTGGATGTTGGTGTTCTGGAACTACCCAGCAAAAATTAAATGGTACTATGCCAGGCCGATTTAAAGGGAGATGTTTCGTGACACATTTTCAATTTGGGCCTCGCATAAAAAATTTTAAAGATAGCATTTGAAATGTAGATTTTATTGATTATACGAGAAATTACTCAGCTTAACAGAAGTAAATTTGGTGGGCAGTTAATATTAATCTTATAATATTGTCATCAATTGAATTGTTTATATCTTTGAATAGGCTACTATCATAAAAATGGTTTTGTTTTCTTTCCAGCCTTCGAATGCCCAGTTCCTTGTTCAAGTTTCTACGTAAAAACTAAAAGGGATAATGAAATTTCTGAAGAGATAGAAATGTTTTTGGTTGTTGAGGGCTACCTGAATGATACTTTTGTATTCAAAAATTGTGAAAAAATGAATATTTGGCTTCTACAGTTCGATAGGGGTAGTTTCACCATGTTACGGTAAAGTATAAAATGGGACAATACGTCAGAATCGTCACACTAGGTAAGTACTAACTGCCCACCAAATTCGTTTTTTTTTTCAAGTTCAAAAGGCACGTAACTTTTTATGGGAGGCTCCAATCGAAAATTTTCATATGAAATACAGCCTCTCAAATCGACCACGGAGGTTACAGTTCCATGTTTGCTAGGTAGTTCCGGAACATGCTGTATAAAAAATGTCAAGTGTTCTAGCAAGAGAATGGAATATCAAGGTAAATTTTTTTGAAGAACTCATCATCAACGGAAGACAGCACAAAACCATGCTAGGCTGCATTACGCCACTACCCTACATCATCCAAACAAGCAAGACAGAATTGTGGTGAAAGTTGATTGATCGTAAACTCATACAATATTTTGCGTATCATTCAAATTCATATTTTTCATCATGAAACCTATTCATGTATTTTTTCGATAAATAAGCTTTTGCCTAATGCATGTGCGAACAATGTTGGGACATCAAATATTCCAAAACATGGAAGCTTGTTCTCATGACATAATAACCTATGGAATGAAATTCAACAATGATATCGGATCAGTGGGTATGATAAACTTCATGAAAAATACAATGCAAGAGACCTCAAGCAAAATATCTGTAATTCGAGACATCAATACAATTTCCCCCTGCCAAATATTCAAAATGCAATGAGTGGTGGTGTATTATTGTGTAGCACGTAGTAGCTGTCACTTCTAAATGTTCTATTTATATACCATAGAAGCTCATTTCCTTGATAAAACAATACTTAAAATGGTGTGTTTAGTTAACGCAGTTTTAATCCGAGTTTATTTACAAAGAACGGAACCCCATGCATATTCCTACAAGAATATGTCACTGGAAAATGACTATTAAAACGCATTTTTCATTCAGCTCTTGTCGGAAATGACGCTTGAAAGACAATAATAGTCCGCGTTTGATGGATGTTGGTTTAAGAAATAGGCATACTAGAAAGCCCATACCGGTGCGTTCATTCTCAACACATGTGTGTGCTTTGTCAGAGTTGATTTATTATTATTACAAGCCGAATTAAACGAAGCAGTTATAGCAAAATCAATCAAAGTGACTAAATATAAAAATAGAATAATCCTACTGACGTCTGTCTCGCTTCTCACCGTACTTTGTTAAATTGTAAATAAAGTCGTACCTATTAATGAGCTGTTCACCAGAAGCGTTAAACTGAAGTGGAATAACTTACATGGACTCTTGTTAACAATATGCTAGCGCTGTCGATCCAATTTGTCACCACTTACCCAATGTCAACAAAACTCAGACCACCCCACGCTTTAATTATCGGTTGAAATTGAATATAATATTTGAAAAGCGGTGGTGAAATATACAAGAATCATATACAGGATGTGCATCCTCCTACATGTGCAAACAAAATAAATAATCTGAAATGTACGAGTAAAATTTGGAACATGAGGAATACGTATTTTTCATAGAGTTCTAGATAAGCAAAGCTCAGAGGATGAACAAGTATCAGATTAGATTGGCATAAAAACAACTTCAGGGACTATTGTACACTGAAGGAGTTCACACTCTACGAAATAATAATAAATCTCTATAATAATAAATCTTTATTTACTTAGATCGAAATTACAGTAAAACAACAAATTCTAAGTAAAATAAGGTACATGGTGCTCTTTAAGATTAAATCTTGTGTGAGCTAAATATAAACAATGAGGTAAATTAGTTTCAAATATTTACATAATTAATTTAATACATTTTCGTTCAATTTAAATTAGTTTGATACTCTGAAAAAGTAAATAAATTATTAAGAATAGCCAGGGAACACTTATCTTTTTATATACCGTTTTCCGAACGAGAGTCTATGCGGTTATGGACGCACCGGAATTCGGTCCCGCTAACTGCGGAAGGGACTACCTGTAACGGATTAAATTGGAAGTGTGGTCCCACCAGCGAAAATGCGATTTCGGAATTGGGTCCCATGTACCTACTATTTGTTTAATTTGACTTTTATTTTCCTTCACATTTTTTTGGGCTTAGGATCAACAGTACACACTTATTGTTGTTGTACTGGCATGTTTAAAAATTTACGCTAAATGCGTATCGTCAAAAATAAAAACAGTACGTGAAATAGTAATTAAATGGCATATTTACAAATGTACGCTAAACGCGTATCGTCGTATATTATGTACATATATATATTTAAAAATCTTAACACAAAATGGGGCCGAATTTTTTCGAAACATGTCGAATGAACGTATAACGGTCAATTATACCATTTTGAAATAAAAAATTTTGTTCAGAAAGAAAGGCCTCTTTTTCTTGCGAAATTTTGGTTTTTGACGCAGTGCTACGGATTTTTACGTAAATTTCACATTGAACATCTGTAAGTCCTTTTATAAATACGTGGATATTGGGATGGGGAGCATTAAACATTGCATTAAATTTTGCGTGGAATGATTCGCAGTTATTGGTGGTTCGCGTTACAGATGACGAAAATTCAGCCCAAACGTGCGGAGGAAATAAAGAATCAGACTTAATATAAGTATTCAGGACAAAGTCACAAAATTTCTCAACATTAATATTATTTAGTTGAATTGACATTAAATCATCGGTAAAGCAATCATCTACGTCAGTTGGATTTAAAAACGGTAAACCAAAAAAAAAATTTTTTAAATTACCAACTTCAGAGTGATTATCTCTATATTCTCCACTTAGTCCTAACTCTTGAATTTTTTTCCACCAGCTTTGCGCCAAATGAAATCGACAACCCACCATTTTAGTGGTGAGGAAAGTTGTCTTAACCGCAGAGTGTATAGCCATTTCAAAATCTGCGCGAATGGTTGAAAATAAAAGTCAAATTAAACAAATAGTAGGTACATGGGACCCAATTCCGAAATCGCATTTTCGCTGGTGGGACCACACTTCGAATTTAATCCGTTACAGATAGTCCCTTCCACAGGTAGCGGGACCGAATTCCGAAACACCGGCGGTTATCAAAATATTTACTATTCACGAACTACTGGGATGCGATTTTAATGTCAATTTCATTGTGGATATGGGATCTAGGTTTCTGAAAGATATATTCGTTTAGTTTTTTGTTTGATAATTTGATGTTATTTATTTTTATTATTTCTTCTGGTAAGTTTGAAATTATTTTTGGTCTTAGATAATTATAGCTGCGCTGTCCTACTGTTTTATTCACTGTTGGCGGTAAGTAGTAAGTATATCTATTTCTTGTTTCATATTGGTGTTCGTTGAATTTTAAGTGTTTTCTTAGGTTTTGTTTCCGTACTATTTCAAAGTAAAAAAGTTGACGTAGGTCCATTATTTTAGTTTCTCTATACAGGTCATCGCTACTATAAGTATTCTTTTTATTATACATAATTTTCAAAAAGCGCTTTTGAAGAACTTCCAGTGTCTTCAAATATGATGCGTCAACTCCTCCTCACGATAGGATGCCATATTTCAAATGTGATTCCACTAAGGAATGATATAACATTCGGAGGTGTTTAATGTCGAGTATATCTTTTAAGTATTTAGATTTATGAACGATGCATCGAAGTTTTTTTGTGATGTGAGTTATACGTGCATTCCATCGTAGGTGAGAGTCTAGAATAATGCACAGATAATCACCCTTATTTGCCATTACCATTAAAGTACTAAGGATCTTCCAGGTACAGTAGCCATCGTCAGAGTAAACTAAATTAGAAAACAAAATGTACCTGTTTAAATACTGTTTGTGGTTAATATTGCAAATATGGGGTTATCATCAGCTGGAGATAAATCTGAATTTAACAAATCACCTCTTCGCTTAAACATTTCCACTCGTTCTGAATTATCTAGATATTTTTCCGTACTGTGTTTTGAAAGTGATAAGCTTTCTTGAGAAACGCTTTGAACTGTATTCAAGATATGTTGTGCTTATTCTCACTTCTCACTACTATTCTACTTTATGTGGGCAGAATGTTCTTTATAACGAGTTGAAATGTTCTCTCTAGTTTGACCCACATAGCATTTTGAACATAACTCGCAATCAATTTTGCAAATTCCAGATTTGTTAAAATCGGAAACTTCATCAAAGGTATTGCCTAAACGGTTATTAAGATTATTCTTGCATCCTATGAACGAGTCTTATTGCAAATTTAGAAAACAAATTATGAAATTTATTGATTACTGAAGGATGATGAGTGAAACTTTTGAATTTCAGTGAATTGTTTGAAATTAATGGCTTCAATTTGGTTACTTCATCGCATTTCCTTTTTTGCTTTTGTTTAGAAATAACCTTATGTGTCAAAGATTTATCGTAACCATTGTTTTTCGCTATTTGCTGAAGTTTCTCAACTTCGTTGATATAATCTTCCTTGCTCAAAGGACATAATCCATGAACAAGACTATTGAATGCTTTTTTATAATAATTGACAGGTGTACATGAATTCGGTAAAATATATCTACTCGTTTGAGTAAGTTTTCTGTATATGTAAAAGTATATGGATTCCAAATGGTAACCATCTTTGACGATATTAATGTCAAAAAAAGGAAGCTGGTTATTGCTTTGTAATTCAACAGTGAATTCAGTTGGTTGCTTATTGGTCGTGTCAAGGAAAATATGTAGATATACAGAGTCTGAACTACCTATATATCATACACCAAAGATACTCCAGCCCATATGGCTAAACATGCGAAAACCTTATAGAATAGAGATGCAAGAGACGACTTAAAACTGAATTCGCGTAGACCAGAAGAACGTAAACACTATCAGGTAATCTTACATCTTGCATAATTTCAGCAGAACATTCACCATGATCACTAGGAACACTAGGAGTTGCTGAGAGGAATTGAAATCCCCTGATCATATTGAGCTACATATCTTCTCAGCATTGGTAGTAGAAGGTGCAGACGAGTAATGGAATGAAAGAAATGATACGTATCAGGCAGAATCTACCTTCTTGGAGACTCAAACTACTCATCAACTAATTAGAAGGAATGAGCAATGTTATATTACTAGGGCAAGGTGAAATGTTCCTGAAAAATGAAGGAAGAAATTCGATGCCTTCCAAATAATACGATTTCGGAAATCTTTTAAAATAGACGTTTGTTACAGCGATATCTCATCGTTGGACCCGAATCTCTTTCCGCCGAGCCATTTCTTCAAGTTTTTCTTTTTTTGCGTAGAGGAGGGGAAATCTTGCATAGACGCCTCGGGTGCTCCGTGCCCCCGAGGGGTGCCGGATTCATACCGAATAAAACCCCTCCTCCGTGAGATTGGTTCTCCGTACTAAGGGGAGCCCCACAGCACTACGGTCATTATAGTCCTATTGTGCCCTCACTCGTTTCTACCCCCTCATCAGTCCGGTGTATTCTATGAATTTCAGTAGCCTGTTATAGGGGGATACTTCTGATTTCCTCGGGTGTAGTCTTATCGTCTACGAGGTATGTCCGACGACCTACCGCGTATGCCGTGCACTGACACAGCACATGCATAGGTGTTTCATCTTCCATGCCGCAACCCCTACAAGTGGGCTGATCTACCAGTCCCATCGTGTAGAGGTGTTTGTTGCATGGGGCGTGTCCGGTCAGGAATGCAACAAGATTCCGTATTTCTTGTCTGCTGAACGTCAGCAGATTTTTTGCTCGTTGCTGCTGGAGATCTTCCATCAGTCGCTTGGAGTGCGACATGCGGGGCAGTTCTCTCCAGTATGCACGGTGCCCTATCTCGAGCCATTTTTGGATTACAGATTTCGCTGTGGCATGAGAAATGCCACAGGTTGGCTCTGGTCCAATCAGTGGTTTTTCCGCCCCCGCTTTAGCGAGTGCGACGGAAATTTCTGTCCCTCCTCGTTTGGTTTCTTCAGACTCCCAAACGAGTGTTAGGTACTCTATTGGGGTTCATTACTAGTGCCGTTAGTTCTTTGACGCAATCAAGTACACATTGTGAGGTGATTGTGTATGACTCCAGTGCCTTGAGCACTGTCGGGTTGCTCACTATGATTGTGATTTGTCTATTCTCATAGGCTCTCTCCCTCATTTCTTCAAGTTTAAAAATAGATAAAAATCCCAGGGGGCCAAATCTGGAGAATATGATGGACACGAATCATTTCGCAGCCCAATTCATTCAATTTGGCATTGCGACTGCGGACTTGCGCGCCGGTGCGTTGTGGTGGTTGTGGTGTAAGAGCACATTTTTTTATGCGTTTCGCTTCAAATCGGCGCCGCATCGATCAAGCAGCTCTGTATAATATACCGGCGACCTTTTGCACTTTCCAAGGTAATCGATATAGACGATACTGTGTGCATCCAAAAAACTGTCGTCATGACTTTGTTGCCGGTTACCCCATTTAGCCTTTTTCGGCTTCGAATCGTAAGGATAAGTTCACTGTTCCGACTGTTCTTTGGTTGCTGGTGTATTGTGATGCATCCATGTTTTGTCCACCGTTACAACCGGCCCAAGAAGTCCTTCTTATCGCGCTTGTAAATCGCCAAACACTCCTTTGAATTTCTCACACGCTCGCGCTTGTTGACAATAGAGAGCAAATGTGGCACCCATCTGGCAAAAAGTTTTCCCATATTCAAAAATTTATGCGAAATGTTCCTTACCCGTTCGGTTGAGATGCCCATAGCCTCAGAAATTTCCTGCACTTTACCTCGCCGATCGTCCAATATCATACCATGGATTTTATCGGCAATTTCTGGCGTTGTAACCTCAATTGGACGACCAGAACGTTCGGCGTCCTTTGTGGTCATACCACCACAGCGAAAATCAGTCAACCATTCGTGAATCGTTCCAATCGATGGTAAAGAGTCCCCATAATGTTCAACAAGCTTTGGTTTGCGTTAAGTTTTTTCCACGCAAGAAGTAAGGTTTAATCAAGAAGCTGAATTTAATTTTTTGAAAGTTCACAAAAATCTTCAAGGTTACTTGTTTTCGGTGGGTGTCAAAACAAAACTGAATGACATATCAGTCTGAAAATTTTAAAGCGTTCTAGTTGAAGATGGTACGTCACAAGTGTCACATGAGATTTTCGACTGTGGCGCTATCTGTTTTAATTTTCAGGGACTCATCCCCTTGCTTTCGAATACCATTGGCAAGCGCTGATACAAATGACGAGATGAGTAACATCAATAGTTACAGAGAATATGAATTTTCTTTTCAAAAGAACATAGATTCAGCCTTGATCAGTTTGTTTCCGGGAATGTTGATTTCAATATGGAAATCAACAAAATACATATCCAAATAACTATTCTATTTCTATTTTTTCTATTCGATGACCAATTCAAACGGCAATTACGAAGTATAGAGAATATAGTTCAAGCTTTTTTTTTTCTTTTCTCTTGAGCAACTAGCACCTAGACTAGGCTTATGAAAGTTTTTCACTAATTGATGTGAGATTAAGATCTTCAAACCTTGATAAATTTCAAGTACAAAAGGAACATCACGGGGTAATTTGGTTTTGTAACAGGTTCATCAAGAACATATGTTAGATTTGTTATGAGTTTGTTTTGAGCATCACAAACGAAAATGACTTCCAGAAAACACTTTTTGACTGCTGGTTATAGAATAATAGAACTAAGTTATAGATATGGAAAGCAAAATAACGTTACAGGTTGCTACCTAATGCTGCGGATACACCGGCGGAAAACTGTTAATCAGTCGGGAGATTTGTAACAATACATCATTACTATTTCATTATTCTTTTCAATTCATACAATTTATTTCGATAAGGTTCAGGGAATTTATCATCAATTAATCAATGCTCCATCCATTGTTTGGTATCAAAATTCAAATCTTAATTTTTTCATTGAATAGAGTTCAACAAAGAACATGATTCCCTTCCAGTATAATTAACACGTCTCTTCGTAATTTCGAAACAGGACCACTTTTTGTGGAAAAGTCAAACACCTTATTACTTAAAGCTTTATGACCAATTACCGTTTCGGTATGAGCATGATGCTAAAAATATCCATCAATCATAACCAATTAACTGAATCCTTGGAGTCATCTAAATTGAGTAAGGGACAATAAAATGAAATTGGCAATTTCAATGAAATGACGTAAAAGAAAGGTATGATTCATAAACCTGATTACCGAAATAAGAATTCAGTTCCTTGTATTGTGTTGGTTTCGGAAATAATAATCCATCATCCATCTGATGACGTGAAACTTTTCACTAAGCCGAAGGCAGCCGTAGGTGTTTTACGCCTTGCTCTCTCTCAAAAGAAGATCATTCAAGGATTTTAATAAGGCATCTCATAATAATTATGAATATAGAAAGATGTTCTTCTTTTTGTCCGCAATAGTATGTAGGCTAGATGGCCCAATTTTATACCAAAATTGGTATACAACTTCATATCCGGATGAATAAAAAAAGCTTCATCCTTAGTAGTGAATTTTGGACGATATTCACTACAACTACTCTTCGAAGATTTGAATGATAACAATTGAGATTCTGAGTTAGGCTAAGCTGTATTTTTATCCTCAAGTGTTATATTTTGACTATAGATGAACTAATTATCAATATCGAATAGATACAATAGTTCGTACCTTCACATCTTCTTTGAAATTTAAAAAAATGCGCAAGTACAAATCTCACAGCGATAGAAGAGAAACTGTTTTGTTTATGCTTCAATTGTCATTAAGAAAACAAAAACAAACTATATTGAAGCAAACATTGTCATGTGATAAACTGTAAGATAGAAATGGTATAATGGAAAAATTGAAAGACAATTTTTTTTTAAATCAGTTTCACATGTATCATGAAATTATATATTATACGGAAGCATACAAGTAAAACTGATTTTTCTTTAATTACCTCAGAACATTTTTAAAATGTCAATTATATTTTTAATTTTATCCTTCACTCTATGTTTTGAAAAAACATGTGATGAAATGGTATCATTGCAGAATTTTGTATGGTTGAAAAAAAAAAGTAGTTAAGAAACAAATTTGATGTATAAATAGTAACCACAGAACATATAACATGATGAAGAGGATGGAATATAGTTAATATTATGATTTGATATAAGATGGCTAGGCAAAAACTGTGATTGGTATGATGTTCCAGAAAATATGTACAAACAAATTAGTTCATTAATGGTTGTATATCATCTGTAGATGGCGTAAGTCGACAAAACTAGTAAGTATCCTAGTTTGCCATGATAAAATTCCCTATCAGGTAGTAAAGGGTGATTTTGATTAATGAAATGCGTCTGCAGCCGACTTGTGTTCTTTAAAATTCAATTAAAACTACAGAAAACATTGGATCGGTTTTGTGGGAGAGTAATGTATGGCTAATTATTGATTTGAAATGGATTTGAAATGGCTAATTATTAATTGAAATGGATAAGACATTATTTTAAGATTATACAATTCTAAATATCTATGATTATTTTATGAATTAGCTAATCTATGACTTAAATTTAATTTCTATTACTAATAATCACGGTTGTACATACAGGTCTGGGAACTCTATGTTTGACATGAGTCTCTTACATGTCGCCAAACTCGTATTCCCTCGCTCAGCCACCAGCTTGGATCGAAGTATGGCAACAATCACATTATTAAATGAAATAATTTTTCTCGTAACGCAATATTCACTATTCTGATTTGAGAGAGGAATAGAACTGTTACTCTTGTCAAAATGTATTACTCACCTTAAAAATAACTTCCCCTTTTTCGTTATACATGCTCGCACACATAAAAGACCTCGCTAAAACGATTCCTATCCGGAATCGCAAGCATTCACTTTTTTCGCATTTCCGCATCTTTTGGCACTTCAAAAACAGAAGTTTCTTGCTTTACACTTTTGTACACCGTTTTGCATTTCGGCACAATGCACGGTTTTATAATTTTTTTCTAAAAACGCCGGTATTCCTTGTGTTTACAGGTCAACAATGACAGTTGCCAAAGAACACGGTCGTATACGTGCCAGAGATCATTCCTCGACTCATGCGCCACCCTTTTGGTACTATGCGACAGTTGACGCTTAGCGGACTCACTTCTCACATACGAAACAGCCTCGTGTTCCCAGACCTGTATATCCGACCGTGCAATCAAGTTTAAGACAATTCTATGGAATTTAACCTCAAAACTGTCACTCATAAATGGCAGATAATACATTATCTTTTTCTAGGCTGAATTAAAGAGACAATTGAAAGTGGTACTCCAAAATAACCGGATTTGGTTAAGTTTGAATTAGATTATTATAAAGTTCAGAAAGACTGGAATCTATTTTGTCATTAACATAATTGTTACCTACAATTTGTGTACCTTCTAATATCAAACGTTTATTATCATTTCTTTCAATATTTGAAATTTTCGTATTGTTACAGTCAAATGAATGGTTTGTGTCTTTTACATGTTTACTAAGTGCAGTGGATGAATATTTGGTATATTCATGCCCATTCATTCTTTTTTCGAGGTATTGCGAAAATTGGCCAATGTATACCTTTTCGCAATCTTCACAAGGGATGGAATGAACAGAAAGTGTTATCTTTTCGAAAGGTACGTTGCTTTTTATTTATTAAATAGACTTTTCTGGTTAAAATAACTTTTATGACATATATGTAGGTCAAAAGATTCTACTACATTACGTAAGTTTCAATAAAGACCATTAATATATGGTAGTGATGTATAATGTTCATCTTTTGACATTTCATTATTGGTATTGATTTTACTAGATAATTTATAAAATTTATGAATTTTGTCCTCAGCTATGGAATTGACTAAATCAATGGGATAACAATTCTTTATTAAAGTTTCTTTTGTTTTTTTATATAAATATTTCTATTGTTATTATTTTGTAACAGTTATTTGCATCATTAGAATCAGACAGACTGCGATAACAGTATTCAAAAGACAGTGGTAATTCATCGATTGGTTATTGCTTGAGATGGTAGCGGCATAATAAATGTTCAGAGCACTTAGTCAAGGACCATTGTACACTATCCCCTGCTACGTTTTTCAGGAGGTATTTGGATACCCCGCTGCTCGACGGAATCCTCAGATCTTTATTACACTTAGACCCTTTACGTCATAGGCCGTGATGATCCTCAGGTCTAGACAGGTAAATCTGGCTCGAATGAGCCAGAAAGTGGGTTGACGACTCCACTTCACTTACCTCACATATCATACAGAAGGGAGTAGTCGTATCTCTCTCGCGGGATACCATGTCTTTTCGGCTCTTGTTTGATAGAGCTCTAGAGGTCTTGTTAAATGCCCTCTCTATGTCCAAGAAGGCAACAAAGCAGACTCCCTTGCACTTCAGCTGCTGCTCTATAATGTCAACAGCTTTCTGGACAGATTTGCTCATCTGATAAGATACCAGTCTATAAGCCTCTCTAACGTCTTCAACAAAAACGACGTAAGACTCACGAGTCGGTAATCTTTGACGTTTACATAGCTCTCCTTACTCGCTTTAGGGATGAAATTCCAGACCTTTTTGCAGAATTACTGAAAACAATCCATCAGGGTCCGGTGAATCGAATGCCTCAAAGGAGTTGATAGCTGATCTTACTCTTTCAACGTTTACCACTTTTGCTGCCAGAGACCAGTTTCTCCCCCTAGGTGTCTGCCGGTGGAGTGGGATGAACGGAACCAAAATGTTAGCTTCATGCCTACCATTTTAATTGCGCGTTGCATATAAGATTCAGCTGTCACAAAGAGGCAAGAAAAAATATTTACTTACCATAATTGGAGGAAATGTACCATTATTTTTCAATTTGTATGTATGTAATTATTCAACATACTTTTATAATATATGATATATATTATGAAGTCCTGAAATATTGAGTAGTATTTTCCAAGGTACAATTTGAATCTCATTATCGAAATTAAACATAACGTAAATTTAGAAAATCTTTAACAAATACTATCAATATACCGATATTACTTATATAATGAGGTGCTAACGAATACTAAAGTTCGGCTTAGTTTTTATGCATGTTAGATAAATGTGAGAAAACTATAAAATCCATGTTAAATCATCACCGGCTACCAACATAAAAACATCTAATGTGTGTTAATGTGTCGGTGGAACTGTCGGCACCTTTGTTCCAAACGCAGTCTGTACCTGATGGGAAATAATCATTTATAAATGATACAAGCATCTGCCTACTATTACCTATGGTATATTAATAATTTATTACATGCCCTGGCGTGTATAAAGAAGACATATTTTATTCCTCTGGCAAATGAAACATGCGATTGTATCAAAAGATTAGAATACTCTTTATCTTAATCTTGCCTGCGTGAGTATATATATATATATATATATATATATATATATATATATATATATATATATATATATATATATATATATATATATATATATGGTCGATCTAATACTTGAAATAACTTCTTCATCATGCATAAATGTCTTGGACCGTTCTCTCATATGGAAGAACTGTTCGAATTCTAAATGAAATATGTCTTATACATTTTTCATATCGAAAAATTGAATATAATCAACCATTATGTGATGAAAATCAATTCTAAACTTGAATAAAATAACTATAGTCGAAGAAGTAAAGCCTTCCACCTACCAAAACTGGCGCAGTAAAATGGATCAACTTGCGGTTTTCTACATTCGATTCAGAATGTAATTTAGTTTGTTTTTTGGGCAAACTCTTCATTGCATTTGTACAGCAAAAAAATGAATTTTTACGAGTGCATTTTTCGAGGTGAATAAGAAAAAATTTATTATTCGGTGAATAATGAGCTGAACGGGCTCCAGTTGATTTCTCGGGAGTTTCCAGGGCTGCCGATTACGAATATGATGTCCAAAAAATTTTCTTGAGTAACGTTGGACCATCCTCGCGGTATCTGGGGGGTCCTGACATCCTCGATATCGATTAATTTCATTGAAAATTATTTTTTATGCTTGTCAACTGTTCGAGCGGGGATATAAAGGTCGCTGATGATGATTACGACATGTAAAAAGATTCCTGAAATACCTGTAGATACCTGGAGACAGGATATCTACGTCATCTTCTAGGAATTCATTAATTTTTCTACTAGTCGAGTCATGTTAGCAAAAAACCTGAGGAAATTTGCGGACAACACCGATCGACTCCGGGTCTTTTGCAAAATTTTCCTGAACGGATTTACAACATTCCCGAAAAAAAACTAATATGTCGGTTTTCCATTTTTCAATTTTTATAGAGGGAAATGGCCAATTTTCATGGCCAAAAAATTAGAAAATTTCTAAAATTTCGAAATCATGGCAACAATGGCTGGAAACGCCCACTCGTAATATTATCCAAACGCAAATTGAGATCTATGAAAAAAAAAATTAAGAGAACCAATTTTTTTCAAAATATCTGTTGATATGGAACAATAGAAAAGAATATAAATACTTACAATTCGTAATTGTTGGATGTAAAAGAAAATTAATTTGCGGATGAATAATTAATTATTAATTATTTCAAAAAATAGTGAGTTTAAAACTATGTCGTTTACACGACTGAATCAACGATTTTGAAAGTATGTGTCTCCCCGAGATGATCTTAATATGATTCCAATATAGAAAGTGATCCCTCCTTACTCATCTCCATTACCATGCGACTTTCTTTCACATTTCCCATTCATCTTTTTTTGAACAGCTGTCATATAGACGGTCACGCCACCATATTATCTTGACGAATTCAGACTCCATTATAACTAGATAATATCTTGGCCCACCCCTTCATAAAATTTCTATATATATATTACAGTTCCATCATACTCAGAATTGGAGCGTGGTAATTTGAATGTTACTTCATAGATCGAATAGAAATCTTCCAACAATCTAAAAAAATTTGTTACCAGTCACCTCGAAAACTCCCGTGTACAGTTTTCTAGCCATTTTCGTTGGATATTGCAAAATTTCCGCGTTTTGTCCAGCAACATTGGCCAATAAATCCAAAAATGGAAAATCCGACATCGGAATCGTGCCATTGTTGGCATGATTTCGAAATCTTAGAAATTTCCTAATTTTTTGGCCATCTTTCTCTATATTCCTCTATAACAATTGAAAAATGGAAAAGCACATATTACTTTTTTCGGGAATGTTGTAAATCCGTTCAGGAAAATTTTGCAAAAAACCCAGAGTCGATCGGAGTTGCCCGCAAATTTTACCAGCTTTTATACTTTTTTCGTCTAATTTGAATACATAATATACAACAAATTCTGGCTATCGGGAGTTTCCCCTGAGGTTACCTTCGACTATCCCCGAGGTATTCCCAGATATTTCAGGAAAGTTTTTTCATGTCGTAATCATCATCACCAACCTTTATATCGTTCAGTTGACAAGCACAAAGAAATAATTTTTAATGAAATTCATCAACATTCAGGGAGTCAGGATCCCTGGATACCCGGGGGATGGTCTAAATTTACCTCAGGGAATTTTTGGTCGGCATATTCATGAACAGCGACCCCTAAAATCTTCGAGAGCCTGAATTTGTTGTATACTATGTAGAAAAATTAAGGAATCCTATAAGATGACGTAAATATCTGGTCTCCAGGTAGACCCAGATGTTTCAGAAAGTTTTTGCAGGAAAGTTTTTGCATGTCGTAATTCATCATCAGCGACCTTTATATGGTTGCTCGATCAGTTGACATGCATTAAAAAATAATTTTTGGAAAAATCAATCGATATTCAGGCGTCAGGTTCTCTGGATACCCCGGGAATGGTTCAAGATAGAAAATTTTTTGAACATCATATTCGTGATCAGCAACCCCAAAAACCTCCGAGGAATCAACTCGAGCCCGTTTGATTCATTAATAACCGAGTAATTAATTGTTTTTATTCACCTCAAAAAGTGCACTCATAAAAATACATTCTTACGCTATAGAAATGCAATAAAGAGTTTGCACAAGAAAACAAACAGTGTTAGTGGAACTATATTTAGATTTATTCATTACATTAGTGAAAATCGAACTTTTATTTCATATAGGTTTTCCATAGTACATCCGCGGTGATCAATTTTATCATCTCTATTAGACTTTAAAATACGTTACGATGTTTTTATCTAATTTTCAGATCAACAATTAGGTGAACGAATGATATATTTTATAGATTTAGTGGATTTTTATTCCAGAGTGGGTTAAAAAATGTTGTATTTGGGTGAATAAATAATCTGATAATTCGTGATTTCGACCTGGACTAGTTTGGTTGTAGGTAAGTAAGTAAGTAAGTAAATTTTATTTTTTCCTTCTATAAATTTGTTACAATATTCTTAGGTACAGAAAAATAGATATATTTATATTAAACTTAAACTATTTGATACCTAGTTCTTACAGCAATATCCATCTAAACAAATGCTTGCGCATGGATAGAGCTGTATGTGACTCAGTAGTGTGGTTGAGTTATTGAGATTTCCATTTTTAGTGAATGTATTATTTTATAATTCCAGGGAGTATTTTATATAAAAAAATAAATCATATAATGTGAAATTAAAAAATATCAATGGGTACACAATAAAAATTTTTAGAATTTGAATCTCTTAGATTTACGTAAGTTATTAATGTATTTTTGATTTAAGTGTATGTAATTTCAATGGAAAATTTCTTATATATACACATGAAGACAGTACATATACATATCAATACACATAGCACTACATATATACTTACATATTTCAAATTAAATTTAAGAAAAGATATGTATTTTAACAATCATATATTTTATGCAAGATTCATGAACTTTGCAGATTTCAAACCTAATTCGTTCAGAGTAATTTCTCATTGACCTTTGATAGATATATCTCTAAAACTAAGATAAAATTTTTATGTTACATTAATTTATTTAGACAAGTGATGTTACAGATATTGTAAGAATGGTGATATATCATAATTTAATGAAAAGTTATTTTTTTTTTCTTAGAGTGTTTTTATTTTTGTGTTCGCGTAAATCTTTTGGGAGGTTATTAAAGAATCGGGGCCCTAAGTAAGTCTTTGACCTACAGTTTTCTCTGCCACTGGAGTAATCATGAGTATGGGAAATTTCAGTTAAATTTATATTATTTTGCATTACATTAAGTATAATGGATTTTATGAATAATTGTTTTATATTAAAGATTTTAGCATTTTTATAGAGATGTTGTGTTGAAAAGAGCCGATCCTTTTTAAAAATTATTTTTAGAAGTTTATTCTGTACAATACATAGTGGCTTTAGAATATTGTTATATGCCCCGCCCCAACCAATAATTCCATACTGAAGGATTGATTGCGCCAAAGCGAAATATACATTTTTTAGCACTTTTAGATCTAGAAATGATCTCAACTCTCTAAAAATATAAAACAGTTTTCTCGTCTTTTTTATTAATGATTCAATGTGGTAATTCCATTTGAGATGTGAATCAATTATTATACCGAGATATTTAGTTTTATTTGTTATTTTTAGTCGATTTTGACATATATTCGTCATACCTAATGTATTGTCATGGAGAGAGATTTCCTTATAAGTTGGTAAACCACTTTTATATGATGTAAAAGGTATGCAAAATGATTTTTCAATATTCAATGACAAAAGATTTTCCTTTAACCAACAACTTACTTCATACATTTTCTTTTTGATATTCAATTTCATTTCGTCCCAGTTTTTACCTTGAAAGAAAAGTATTGTATCATCAGCGTAGGATATTATGTAATAATTACTCGTATTAAATGTTGAAAGATCATTAATATAGACAAGAAAAAGGACAGGCCCCAATACAGTACCTTGCGGCACACCATAGTTTGTGTTTGTAGTGGAGCTGAAAGTGTTGTTTATTTTTACTCTTTGATTTCGATCTTATAGATATGATTTAAATAACTCATTTCAAAGGCCAACTCCAATGTTTTCTAATTTAGTCAATAATATCGAGTGGCTGACAGTGTCAAAAGCCTTTGCGAGGTCAAGGAAAACTCCGGCACATGGCTTTCTATCATCTAGGCTTTCATAGATTTTTTCGGTAAGGATTTCAATTGCATTTTCAGCATTTTTCCCTTCCCTAAAACCAAATTGCGAACTTGATAATAAGTTATTACTTTCAAGGAATATCATTAACCTGTTTTTAATTACTTTTTCGACAATTCTAGAAAAGTTAGAAACTACAGAAATAGGTCGGTAATTTGTAACATTTTCTTTATCCCCAGATTTAAAAGCAGGTGTTATTACGGATTGTTTCAAATGTTGTGGGAAAACACCAGGTAGTTGTATTCATATTATATGAATACGGGATAAGGTCATAAAAAGTTATATAAGTTCTTTACACTAACATCTGTTTTATGTTCGTCCCGAGTTGATAAAGAATGACCAATCTATATAGTCTAGTACCCATGCAGGCAGGGCCGCATTTAGAATTCGGAGTCCCTGGGGCCAAAATTTGGTGGAGACCCCTAAATTTTTTTCTTATATAGTGGAGTATACTCAAGTCATATGATATGATTACGTACAGCATATGGAAAATTTTATTCTTGTATTATATTTGCACATTGACAATCGCTTATTAATTCTAATTAAATAAAAAATTAACAGATAATCCTAATTGGAACTCAATTAAAATGATCAATTATGTTAGAAAGTACAAAAGACCCAAAAATCTATAGGAAGACAATTCAGAATTTATATTTATACAGCTGATACGGCAAGTAGAAACGTTCCTTCAGATCCAACCTCAATATTACAATAAGTAAACAAATAGGAATTTTGAATGTTTTCAAAGTAAAGCTATACAGGAACATTACGATTGCGATTATCGGTGATGGTAAGAAATTATCTACTGTTTATCATTAAATCTATATATCTGTTCCTTTAAATTGATTATCTTCGACAAATGTCTTTCTTTGTGTCGGTAAAGACTGAGGATTTTCGTTCATCGTTCACGTATAATACTCACCGATGATCTAAATCAGATGTTCGATGCATGTACGATGATAGCTGTTTTTTCTTCGACCAATTGTGTGACTAACTTATCACCAAGAATTTCCCACTATTTTTTTTCCAAAATATCAATTTTTTTTTTAATATTCAATCGTTCCAAACAATCATCTGCATTAAAAGTGAATGACACACTCACAACACACGTACTTTAACTTGAGTGAGTTATAGAACGCACTCCACTCATTGACATCACGCGGGAAATTTGAATGCTGCTTATAAAAATTAAAATTTTACACACAATGTGAGTTTCGGAACGACTAGCCCAACTAACTTACTTTGCGCTGGAAATTTGAATATGACTTATGAATGACCGTTGCTAACAATTACACTAGAAACTCTTTCTTAGTTTCTAACGAATTTGGGATCAATTAAGAAACATACCAATAATTTTTCTATTTTCTCCGAAATCCGTCCTAAATTATGCCCTGCAGGCAGGCTGAATTCAACGAATCATCAGTAAAGAGAAATATACCTGATTTTTCACAGGGCCTTCAAGAGAAAATGTATCCGATTTGATGTAAATGGATCTATAACGCGGCGTAAGGGATAAAATAGAACCAATAGAGGTAGGTTGGTTCTTCAATATTCAAATTGTTCAATTGATCAATTGAAATGATTTATTATTTCTTGTATTCAAAAATGTCTCATGATCGTTATCCAATATACATTATAAACTCTTCCGTGTACTCTGCAAACGTCAATATATCAGCGTCTATTGCCTCTTCCCAATTCAGAGTTCGATCTCACTCTCCAGTTTGAATATTATTAAGGTCATGGAGCCAACTTATATATTAAAATCGTTGGATACAGCTATTTCGGATAATTCCAGGCTTAATATTCTACACTGTTTCTGAAAGAATAGAATAATGCTTTATAATCGTACGTTGATGATATAATTATTTGGAGCATGACTAATTGTAAATTTACACTATCTTTGCCGATGTAATAATCCGGGGGATTATTATTTTTTTTTTACGATTGAATCAAAGTAGCGTAAGCATGAGAAAACTCCCGAAAATTAAGCCACTCTAAGTAAACCAGGAATACTTGACACATGAGAGTACAACTCAAATCATTCCGTAGAGTGTAGTTCCGTCCTTACGGGCATTTCAAATCTAAAATTTCTAAATTCCTGACAGGAACAGACTATACATATACATTCTATATTCAACAATTAAAGTTTTATTCAGATTGAAATAATGGAATTCCTGTCTGGCGCCAGAGATACGCCATCTAATACCTTTTACAAGTTGTACGTGATTTTTAAGAATTAGAGCCTTCGAGGCGCTATTCCGCGGACCTTGCACTTTCTACGCAGACGGAGTTAATTACTTAGTCAGCAGGGTTTGGAGAAATCATTTTTTGTGGTCACTCACTGCCCTTCGATGTGGGAATACAGGCAACTCTAAATACAGATTCGTGTATTAGTGCAAGGTGCAACGGGATACAACCAACTTCATTGGTCCGTTTGAATTTTATGTTAGCGAATCAGGAAGCCAATTTCGGGGGGGAGACAAATTATAAAAATGAAAACTCTTTTGCAAGAGAGTTCCAGTTCTTTTTTTTCGTGCCTTGTTGGGTAAGCTAGTTCATTGTACATATAGCTCAGTCTCTCTCTCAAAGTCAGATCCTTTAATTCTTTTAATTAATATTTTTTAACGTAGTCAATTGATTGTTTTTGTTGTATTACAAGTTACAAGATTTCTAATTTTTGCAACTATATTACTCTTTCGTTATTACTCAAAGTAAATTAAGTCATTCAAATCAATTTGTATCATTCTTATAGTTTATTTTCATTCACCTTAAATCATTTCAAGTACCAGTTCAAGAGAACTTACATTTTACTTTAATATCATTTGCTATTTAGGGAATATTATTTGGTAACTAGAATCTATAATAACCTATAAAAGAAATTGTGGAGAACGTCATTAGTAACTTGATGATAGAAGTCTATAGTAATTTGATATTTTGGAGAATTTGTTGCCTTTAACGTTTAGATAATTTTGATCTGGGTGCGAGAGAGAACTAGCTTCGTGGTGTAATTTATAAAATTAACAAAAAGACGCCGCGTAATACATTTTGTGTAAGCCGTGAAGTGTAAGCTCAAGTGTCTAAGTTACCCTGTGGATTAAGGATTAAGTACTAAGTCAGGGTAAGTCTTTAGAGAAAGCTGTTTAGTCTGTGTTCAAGCTAAAAATTCTGAGGTCATCACCCCGGTAAATGTAAGCATTAATAGGGTATTTTGACTTACTAGAAGCGTAGCGATCCATCTGCGAATTTCTCATATTTTATAGTGTATTTAAGGGACCTACTTAGGATAGGTATAATTGGAATCAGTGTTACCGTAATTGTAGGGTCAAAGATATAATTATTTGGGGATAGCTCACTATTCAAAAGTTGCTACAAGGGTAGTTATTATTATTATTAATTTTTATCTGGAAGTTCAAGGGGTCTAAAAACCCCTATTGAGACCCTGATCTTTAAGGACAGGGAGAGTTAGCCATCAGCGGCTAATTTGACAGAAAGTGTTTGAGTTCATCGGGACAACTAGAGTTTCATTGTATTGATTATTTGTTGTGTAATTCACTCGATCTACCGATACATAACGAACCAGGTAGCTGTGGATAAAAACAACAGGGGATCTATTTAGAGAGTCACCCTTCGGGGATCTCAATCTTACTATCAGTGGCCCCTCTGGTTCACTTTATAACCATAGTTACTCCGTCAGAGTGGTAGATCCATTTCAGAATTAAGGTTAGCCCCCAAAGAAACAACTCCCTGGCTTCGTTACATCAGGCAAATCAATAATTCACTGATTGATCGGTCTCGATAAAGTCTTATGCAATTTATTATATATTGTTTTTTTATATACTATTCAGATATCTAGCATCAAAATTAAATTGGCTTAATTTAAATTCATTGTTTGTTCTTGTTGGTTATATGACATATTTTTCCCTTTAAGTTTATATGTATGGGACTTAGTATATATACTTATATATACATCCGTGTAATCTTTATTGTTTTATTTTGTATACAATTAACTTTTCTCCAATATACAACTTATACTGTTCTCATTGTTCTTCATTGAAACACCATCCCTTAGATAACCTTGTAGTGGAGGTGAACAATCCTGTCGTGTTTGTCACTCCGAACATCTTCAGCAACGTGAAGCTGTCATACTAGCCTAGTGTATAAATCGGCCAGGAAGGGCCCCGCTACTAAACTATTTATACCAAGTGCTACTGGAGAGGAACTCCTTCGAGTCTAGTTCCGTTCCCTGAACTATTCTCTAAAACATCTGTAAAAGGGGACTGGTGGCAGCTAATTTTAAACCATACTACCAACGACAGGGCACTTCTCGTAGTGTACCCTGCATTCTACTATCTCTGCAACCCTCGAGTTGCATAGAAGGGTAGCTATCATAGCAATAGTTACAATAAGGTTTTCACTCTCCGTAGCCTCATTGGATCCCATAGGGCTTTGACCTGAGGGAACAATAAAAATACATAACCTAGTAATATCTGAGCTGAATTTGGTTTACCTGGCTTGTGTGCAATAACCATATAAATAAGTTTATTCAATTGCTCCCAAATACCAGCCTTTCAGAATATTACATTTGGTGGCAGCGGTGGGATCTTAGGTTTTTTTTTAAGCCTAAATAACAAGGTGATAATCCACGTCTTCGAAAAATTTAGTAGGGACAGCTTCAGAAATAACAAAACATTTCATTGTTTTGTTTTAAAGTAAGGTTATAAAGCAAGGGTAACAACAGTGTGTGGGGTGTCGAGAACATAGAACAGTAAGGTAAATAATTGGGTAGTAGTTCAATAACCCCAGTAAATAGTAGGTCAGATTATTATAAAGCATATATACACTGAGCGCCTGTGAAAACAGGCATAGCAACTGAGAGTTCGGAAATTATTTATTTCCAATTAGGAAGTTTTGTTTACCATTAATAACAACAAGGTAAAAATTAACCTTTCATTTAGGGAACCGGATAAGGTTTCCGTATACCTTTTTATTGGAACGGGTTCTTATCGGAAAGGGGTGTGACCATCAGAATAAATAGTAGGTGCTTTAGTTAATAGCTTGAAATAAGTGATTACAGCATTGTAGGAGCTTGCAGACTAGGGCCAAGAGAAAGTGTATGTTATTTTTTTTTGTGTAACTAGGTCAAGGAACAGTGAACCAGCAAGAGAAGGAGCCGGGTGAATTGAATCAAAAGGTGTCTCTCGTGTACAAGCACTAATTACGTGTTCGAGCAGAAAGATTTTGATTCTGGGAGTTCTGCGTTTGGAATTTTACATCTTGTTTAATTTTTTTTTATTTTATTTTTTTATTTTTTTATTTTTATTTTTTTTTTATTTGTCTTGTATTACAGGGTCAACCTAAACAGTTTAAAAAAATTTTTTATAGTAACAATTCAAGTCAAAAATTTTATTTTTTTTTCTCTAACTTTCAACGCAGATTAAATTCACCAGTAATATTTTATTTTTGAATTTCTTTTAAATTCAATTTAAAGAAGTAGCCGAAAGCTAACGATAGGTCAAATTTTTTTCTTTGTTTTGGGGTAGTGTCTAGCAGGTACACAGTGGCTTTCCGGTAGCGGAACCATTCAGAATTGTAGTCAAAGATAGGTGCTTTAGTTCTGCTTGATGATGTTTTCGCTTCACAGGAATTATTAATTTGTTGTTGTTGTTGTATATTGAACTGAACTAACGATTCAGGCGAAAACATCGGAACCAGCTGATCTACGACCAGGAGAATAATTGTGTTATTACATTTTGTTTATGTAATTCCTTTTTCTGCTAGCATAGTTACAGCCAGGACTGGAGTACGAGTTTCGTGTTAAAAACATTCGCGTATAGTATCCAGTCGATACGAATTATGTTGGTCCTAGGTAGAAACGAAGTAAAGCACATCTAACAAGCAGGGTATGTTAGGAAACACTGATAGAGCAAAAGGTTGTCATTTATCGTAGATTTTGAAATTTTATGTTTATATGCTTAGGTTTTATTACTGCTTTTAAACTGGAACTGGTTTTAATTTAAACGGACTGTACCCATTATTTTCAATTCAAAACCCATGTTCAGGGTGGGGACGAGTGAGCGTTCGGCTGAAGGATTAAGGGAGTTATGGGCACAGTAGACACGAGGGACGTGTATGTGCAATGATTTGTGAGTACACTGTGTTAGTGAGGGATATGGAATTGTTATCCCGGTGTACGGATGTAGAGTGGATAATCCCCGGGATGGAAGGGACACTCTAGGGAACACCCCACAGTTTCGGAAGGTCGATGACCAGGAAGAGCAAGCACCCCGACGATAGTCCAGGCTTGATCTCTTCCTAGCGTAGTATTCGCATGCTGGCCCGTAGGGAAGTGATTTGCGTAACGCTATCCATCTAGGGGGGTAGTTCGTGGGAACCTGTCGCAGCAGCGCGAAGCAGGGGTTAGAGCCTTTATAACGCACCAAGCTCTCCCCAGCTTGGATAATTGATGAAGTCACGTGGGGTCCCTTTAAATTGAAAATGCAGGATTCAAGTAGATTCAAGTCTGGCGGTTCAGCGCGCCCTGAGATTAAATGAGGTCAATGAGCTTACAGGCTGATGAAGTTAAGATGGCGTGGGCCGCTATTATTTTTTTTTTTTTTTTTTTTTTGGGTTAATGTTATTAGAATCTAAATTAAAGCAGTAATTCATGATTCAATGTTGGACAGGTCAGTGCCAGTAGGTAAGGTCCGAGGGATTTGAACGGACTTTTGTTTTTTTTTTGTCGTTTTTTTGTGTATTGCAATTAATGGATTGGCATTGTGCTCACCTACTAGAGAAAGATTGAAATGGAACCATGGGATCTCAAATAATATTGAGATATTAGTAAACCTTTACTCGCCAACACAGTGGGCAACCAGCCCCCGAAATTTAAATGTACGAGCTACCTAAGTCTAGTTTTGTTATATCGATTAATTAGTTGAGGGCTTACTGATTAGCAAATATTTAAGCTTACTGAATTTTATAGAAATTAATAGTAAAATATTACGCACGACATTATCTATATTAACTCACCCCCGTACCATTCCCGGGCAACTGATAGTAGAATTGGATGGTAGCCGAATCCATGGCGGAGGGGTAAGATTCCCCCAAAAAGGAGCGACTGGGCCAATGGGCGTATGCTGTCTCTAGTTAAAATAGGGACCGGATATTCCTATTGACCAGGTTGGAAGGGTAGTTGTACCCCGTAGTGGGAATGAGGTCACTGTATTGGACTGTCTCAAATCCTGATAGAGATGGAAAGGTAGCCTAGGGAAATTTAAATTTCTGCACCGGAGTGGTCCAGTACAGTGATTCCTCATCCCAGTGTGTGGATGGTGCGCGAATGTAGGTGTTAGGGGTATTCGCGCACTTCATCGAGATACAGGAGGTGCCTCAAGTGCTAAGGACATTGGGTACGACGCGGGGCAATGTGTAGACCTTATCCAGTAATGCGGAAGCAAGGATCGGCTCCGACTGGCCGAAGCATATCGATATCGAGATGTCCCATACTTCGAACAACGCGAATCCTGGCGACAGCCGGTCGTTGTGGAAGATCTCTACCCAGCATCTCAAAACTGGTTATAGAGCATAATCTTCAGGGAGGTATTGGGCTGAATCGTAATATGCGTCCGTCGGAGATGTCCCATACTTCGAACAACGCGGAACCTGGCTACAGCCGGTCGTTGTGGAAGGTTCTCTACCCAGCATCTCAAAACTGGGTGTAGAGCATAAACCTTCAAGGAAGTATTGGGCTGAATCGTAATATGCGTCCGATGCGGTGGAGAAAGGTCCATCATACCCGAGGTCAGTAAAGGTCATACTCAAGAGGGCTGTCAGCACAAGAATGTCCAGTAAGGACAGAGGGCAAACTGGAAGCGGTTAGGCCAGGGAAGCCAGAAGAGTTTTGTGTACGGAGAAAGTCCAGGTTGGACTGTTGGGCCAGTTGTGCCAAGGGAGAAGGACGGGTAAGAAGCCCGAAGTTTGGAAGGGAGTTGTTGAGTCCAGGATGGACAGGAAGGCCAGGTAGGCCAATTGTGAGTCTGG
The DNA here is from genome assembly GCA_958510875.1 of Endomychus coccineus. Taxonomy (NCBI): domain Eukaryota; kingdom Metazoa; phylum Arthropoda; class Insecta; order Coleoptera; family Endomychidae; genus Endomychus; species Endomychus coccineus. Next base: position 51,474,900 of record OY294069.1, read on the forward strand.
CAGGTAGGTTTTGCCAGTAGGGGTAGTGGACCAGGAATTTGGGGTCGATACCAAAATGTGTAGTACCCAGCGCAGGTACAGGAGTTTGTATGTTCTGGAAGACCCATGAGGGATTTGAGCAGATAGGCCGCCTGCAGAGCAGCGGGACGCGTAGTCGTCTATGAGGCCGGGAAATTGGGTCAAGAAAGTGCGCGGGGCGGGTGACAGGACACCGCCCAGAGTATGAATGAGTCGAATAGGTGTGGGTAACGAGGTGTTAACATCGGTAAAATCGAGGAAGTGGAAGCCGGAGAATCGACAAGAACTCCAATTTTCAAGACTCCTCTACCAAAGATGTATATAGCCACCCTCACCCTAGATCGAGTGACGTCATAGCGGAACCAAGTAGCTTATATGCAGTGTCAAGTTAGTTCTCTCTTGTGAGTCTTGGCCTTGGTTCCCTATGAACAAAGTATAGTCAGTAAATTCGGAACCTCTGACTCTTCCAGTCACCGCGTTCCGTTTAAATTTTGTTTTTGTGTTTTGTTGAAAATAAGATTAGCTTTCACTATGAGCTAGAAACCTCTGGAAAGGGGTAGTAACCCTTCCAGCTTCCGTGGCTGCAGCACCCTGCGAACGGGATCACTGCGCCGGAGGGTAAGGGCTCTTAATTGAGGGATAGTTGGATCCTCCCCATGTATTTCAGAGATAACGTAACCCTAGGGAGAGAGAGAGAGGGAATTGAGTAAGTCCTAGGGGAAGGGAAGGAAATTCATAGACCTTTAAGATGGTCGGGAAACGGGTAGAGATAATACGACCTTTTTTTGCGTTATTCGTATTCCTTGGGTCGTTGATACCCAAATTTCATGTTATCACTGATAAGGGGATAGAGTTTGGAAGTTAAGGGGTATGTCACAATAAGGGGCCTGATTCTTAAAAATTTTTTTTTGTTGTTGTTTTTGTGTTCCCTCCCCCCCCCCCTTTTTTTCTCGGGATCTGTTTCAGAGTGCCAAGGATATACCCCGTCCTGGTGACAACACTTCTAAGGTAATGGCAATGGGTCGATCGTGTACGACTGAGAAGAGGACCCGATAAACGCAACGATGGTTTCACTGGAGACAAGTTATAATGAAGGGATTACGGACAAAGAGACGCACGCGCCTGTCTGGTAGAGGTTACAAGGACCATCTCGCATTGCGGCATGCACAGTCACTCTTCGGTAGTAGTAAATGGATGAGCAAGCTACTCATTTGAACTAGGAGCGGAAAAATGTAACGAAGCTCAATCATTTCAATGCTTACAAAATCATGGCATCGTTGACCCACGTCGTCCAAAAATGTAGCTGTTCAAATGGAATGTAATAGCCTTATGCCACCATTGTACCAAGTCGAGGGAACCTGGATCGGCCTCTCCCCACTACCACTGACGAGTCTTATACCACTGACCATTGAGATTGAAGCAGAGGACCAATTGAAGTTCCAACCGATCAAGCTGATTAGCGCAGGGGGACTATACACATCCGAGGACATGAGAAAAAGCCAACGGAACCTGATCTTCGGCATGGAAAGAGATGCAGTCCAAACGATGATAGCGCGACGGGTGTCCGGTATGGAGTCTCTGGACCAAGGGTACAACACTCTCAAACTATTCAGCAAAGAAGAGGTTACCAGTCTCGTCAGGTCCACCATCCGGCAGATATGGGGTTGGTTCGAAAGCATAGGGACCATCATGAACGGGCTGTTGGGCCTATACTGTATATTCCGATTGGTGAAGTTCGTTATTGGTGTCGGCCTAAACGGATGGAGCCTGTACCAGCTATTCGGATGGGGTCTACACCTATTCGCCTGTCTATGGAACACCCTCACCGCCTTCCTAGTCAACCGACATCACGCCCATGGAAGTCCAGGGGATGCAGTTCCATCCGCTCCATCAACCAATGTCATCCCAAGGGAACCAGAAGCAGCTGTAGTTTCCACCACCACAGATTCCACCGCCACCCATGCGATGTATCCAACCCTCCACTGGACAGAACGCGAGGGAAGACGATCAGCAGCCTGTTCGTTGTACGGCAGGTCCATGTCCAGTCTCCACGAGCGTCCTGGTATGTGAAACCATCGAGTGACAGTGCGGGTTAGTGCGTAAGAGTCAATCCGAAAAAGTGTTGTGACAATATGGAACCAGAAGTAGACTTTCATTGTTTAGCTCTTAAGGATTGTACTGTTGTAGTCATGTGGTAAATCCACGTGATTATGTTGAATAGGATTTAGGTTATTGGGAAGTCCAATCGGACTGATGATCATACATATATTGAGCGTGAAGGTGGGTCTAGTACCCCTAGATTCCCACGCTGGTCAGAACTTGGCAGATGGATCAAAATATACGTATAATACCGGTTGTAGAAAGGAGCTTGGTTCCTTCCGAACCCCGCTCTTTCTTTAAGGTGAGGGTGATGTAATAATCCGGGGGATTATTATTTTTTTTTTACGATTGAATCAAAGTAGCGTAAGCATGAGAAAACTCCCGAAAATTAAGCCACTCTAAGTAAACCAGGAATACTTGACACATGAGAGTACAACTCAAATCATTCCGTAGAGTGTAGTTCCGTCCTTACGGGCATTTCAAATCTAAAATTTCTAAATTCCTGACAGGAACAGACTATACATATACATTCTATATTCAACAATTAAAGTTTTATTCAGATTGAAATAATGGAATTCCTGTCTGGCGCCAGAGATACGCCATCTAATACCTTTTACAAGTTGTACGTGATTTTTAAGAATTAGAGCCTTCGAGGCGCTATTCCGCGGACCTTGCACTTTCTACGCAGACGGAGTTAATTACTTAGTCAGCAGGGTTTGGAGAAATCATTTTTTGTGGTCACTCACTGCCCTTCGATGTGGGAATACAGGCAACTCTAAATACAGATTCGTGTATTAGTGCAAGGTGCAACGGGATACAACCAACTTCATTGGTCCGTTTGAATTTTATGTTAGCGAATCAGGAAGCCAATTTCGGGGGGGAGACAAATTATAAAAATGAAAACTCTTTTGCAAGAGAGTTCCAGTTCTTTTTTTTCGTGCCTTGTTGGGTAAGCTAGTTCATTGTACATATAGCTCAGTCTCTCTCTCAAAGTCAGATCCTTTAATTCTTTTAATTAATATTTTTTAACGTAGTCAATTGATTGTTTTTGTTGTATTACAAGTTACAAGATTTCTAATTTTTGCAACTATATTACTCTTTCGTTATTACTCAAAGTAAATTAAGTCATTCAAATCAATTTGTATCATTCTTATAGTTTATTTTCATTCACCTTAAATCATTTCAAGTACCAGTTCAAGAGAACTTACATTTTACTTTAATATCATTTGCTATTTAGGGAATATTATTTGGTAACTAGAATCTATAATAACCTATAAAAGAAATTGTGGAGAACGTCATTAGTAACTTGATGATAGAAGTCTATAGTAATTTGATATTTTGGAGAATTTGTTGCCTTTAACGTTTAGATAATTTTGATCTGGGTGCGAGAGAGAACTAGCTTCGTGGTGTAATTTATAAAATTAACAAAAAGACGCCGCGTAATACATTTTGTGTAAGCCGTGAAGTGTAAGCTCAAGTGTCTAAGTTACCCTGTGGATTAAGGATTAAGTACTAAGTCAGGGTAAGTCTTTAGAGAAAGCTGTTTAGTCTGTGTTCAAGCTAAAAATTCTGAGGTCATCACCCCGGTAAATGTAAGCATTAATAGGGTATTTTGACTTACTAGAAGCGTAGCGATCCATCTGCGAATTTCTCATATTTTATAGTGTATTTAAGGGACCTACTTAGGATAGGTATAATTGGAATCAGTGTTACCGTAATTGTAGGGTCAAAGATATAATTATTTGGGGATAGCTCACTATTCAAAAGTTGCTACAAGGGTAGTTATTATTATTATTAATTTTTATCTGGAAGTTCAAGGGGTCTAAAAACCCCTATTGAGACCCTGATCTTTAAGGACAGGGAGAGTTAGCCATCAGCGGCTAATTTGACAGAAAGTGTTTGAGTTCATCGGGACAACTAGAGTTTCATTGTATTGATTATTTGTTGTGTAATTCACTCGATCTACCGATACATAACGAACCAGGTAGCTGTGGATAAAAACAACAGGGGATCTATTTAGAGAGTCACCCTTCGGGGATCTCAATCTTACTATCAGTGGCCCCTCTGGTTCACTTTATAACCATAGTTACTCCGTCAGAGTGGTAGATCCATTTCAGAATTAAGGTTAGCCCCCAAAGAAACAACTCCCTGGCTTCGTTACATCAGGCAAATCAATAATTCACTGATTGATCGGTCTCGATAAAGTCTTATGCAATTTATTATATATTGTTTTTTTATATACTATTCAGATATCTAGCATCAAAATTAAATTGGCTTAATTTAAATTCATTGTTTGTTCTTGTTGGTTATATGACATATTTTTCCCTTTAAGTTTATATGTATGGGACTTAGTATATATACTTATATATACATCCGTGTAATCTTTATTGTTTTATTTTGTATACAATTAACTTTTCTCCAATATACAACTTATACTGTTCTCATTGTTCTTCATTGAAACACCATCCCTTAGATAACCTTGTAGTGGAGGTGAACAATCCTGTCGTGTTTGTCACTCCGAACATCTTCAGCAACGTGAAGCTGTCATACTAGCCTAGTGTATAAATCGGCCAGGAAGGGCCCCGCTACTAAACTATTTATACCAAGTGCTACTGGAGAGGAACTCCTTCGAGTCTAGTTCCGTTCCCTGAACTATTCTCTAAAACATCTGTAAAAGGGGACTGGTGGCAGCTAATTTTAAACCATACTACCAACGACAGGGCACTTCTCGTAGTGTACCCTGCATTCTACTATCTCTGCAACCCTCGAGTTGCATAGAAGGGTAGCTATCATAGCAATAGTTACAATAAGGTTTTCACTCTCCGTAGCCTCATTGGATCCCATAGGGCTTTGACCTGAGGGAACAATAAAAATACATAACCTAGTAATATCTGAGCTGAATTTGGTTTACCTGGCTTGTGTGCAATAACCATATAAATAAGTTTATTCAATTGCTCCCAAATACCAGCCTTTCAGAATATTACACCGATACCTTGTTGATTGTGGTAAGCGGTCCTTTAATTTATGAGCGAGCCTCGAAGCCATGTTAAATTATCATTAGGACTCAACATACCTGATACAAATTGCCTGAATTAAATTTGCATGACTGCAAATAAAATCATGCGAAACTTGAATAAAAGTTCTTTAAAACGTGAACAGAAAAGAACAACTTTACGTGTTAACACATCAAGATATGCACCCAATTTGAATAATGCCCAAAATAATATTACTTTATATAGCTTACTCCAACTAAAACGATTGGCACATGCAAACCATTTAGTTTTATATTTTCTATAGAATTTGAACAGCACGGCACGTGATTAGGACCATTACACAGTCATAAGTCAACAAGTGTGCAACGTGCGTTCATACCAATTCTGTCTCATTATGTGACTGCTCTTCATTCAAAGTCTATGATAATATTGTATGAAATATTTGAAAAGTATAATAATGCTGTGTGCGTGAATTGCCTATTCAATAGACCGGAATATACGGGAAACGTAAATTGAGTCTCATTTCCATATTCCTACGTAAATACGTAAATTCAGTCCCACTGATAAAATCACACTACGTAATTTGAGTTCCGGGCTTCAATATAATTCCCAGAATATTCCTTGAAATGAAAGTGTTAAGATTAGCGCGATTACACTATTTGTATTATATATCAAGGAAGTTAGGTTAGTAGGTTAGGATAAGTTAGGTTAGGTCAGAAACGAAGGGGGTACAATAAACAATTATTATTGGTTATTGTCCAAATAGGCGGTTAGCCTAGGCAGCAGGTACTACATGCTAATTATCTGTCCTGACAACCAGGTACATACCTGGAGCTCAGTTTCAATCAATCAATCAATCTGAACGAGCGCGGGTGAGTCCGGAGCACTTAGATCACTTGACTGGGTTCATTGTGCGCCCCATAAGAATCAGTCCAGCAGGCTTAAGGCAGTGCCGAAGAATAAGACTGATATCTCTTATTGCTTAAAGCGGCATATGTTTGCTGCCGATGTGTTGTAGCCTAAGAGAAGCCAGTGCTGGACATTCTGCTAGGATGTGAGAGGCAGATTCATCCGCCTTTCTACATCTGCTACAAGCTGAGTCTTCAACAATACCCACTGTGTGTAGATGTTTATTCAAATGACTTGTGAGGAGTCCTGTCACCAGTTTTAGGTCTCTCCTGCTCATAGAGAGTAATGTTTTTGAGAGTTTAGGCGAGAACTCCCCAATGTGGAGCTTCGCTTGCCTCATACCAGGGACACCATGCCAGACCGAGAGCCACTGTCTATCGAGTACTTGACGGCGCGGAGCCCGGTGGCCGTTGATATTCCGATCGTTGATCCGTGGCCAGGGGCACTCAAGGAACCCCGTTTGGCCAGCTCATCGGTCACCTCGTTTCCCTTCACACCAGAGTGGGCGGGTACCCACACTAGCTGAAATTTTTTCTCTCTAGATAATTCAGTCAGAGGTTTCCTGCACTCCAAGGCAAGCCTACAAATCACTCTGTGAGCGCGAAGTACGCCGAGGGCCGATCGGCTGTCAGCGCGGATGTAAATCCGCTTACCTTGGTAGTTCCATATTGCACAGACCTTAGCCTGAAAAACGTATGTATGTGCAACTAGGGGCACTGAAATCTCCCTACTGGGTGTACGTCTATAGACTCCGGGGGAGCGGCCCAAAGTCCTTGGTAATCTAGTCCGTACTCTGTGTTATGAGGAAGTCTGGCGTTAGAAACCGACAGCAGGCGCTATCGCATGCTGCGTCAGTCGGAGGATCGGGCAGTTCTCGGCCCAAATTTGCCATTACTGTCAGGCACAGACGCACCGATCCACTGGCCTAGATCAACCAGCCCATATGCCGTACCAGTGACCAGTGTTTTGATATGGAGCTGTAAAGGGACGATCCTCACCAGAACCTCCAGAGCCCTAGCGGGGGCGGCCCTCATTGGGGCTTAGTTTACGTAGACCTTGAAAACAGCCGGGACTGCATTGCCTTTTTATGTAGGTAACAATGAAAGGCAATCAATAGATGACGGACTCAATTTACGTCTACCTCAACAGACCAGTCAACAAATGACTGAAATCTTCTCTTTTTCGGCCTCGTCTGTTACACTTACCCCAGCAGCGGTGTTTCCACTACAGAAAGCAGTCCTTATAAGCAGTTTCTTGGACGTCCTTCACAACATGGGCAAAATCCATTTATATTTCAATTTTGTTAGAAGATAGCCCCTTCAACACTAGAGTATAATATGGGATGGAACTTTCGTTTTTGAAATCAACGAATAATGATAATTGCGGTGACTTGTGATATTCCTAATTTTTCTGTTAAAATGTCATGACATGACCCAGTTTAAAGCCACATTGATCTGATTATCCCCAGAATGTTAGCCAATGTTTTGAAAATGAACTGGAAAGTTCGAAATCGACATTTATTGAACGTTGTTGGGTTACTCATGCTTAGCACGCCTTCATAATCTAGTAATGGTTTATCTTTTCAGTTGAAGGAATATAATAACATATTTCCGGCCTGAAATAATTCAGTTTGTTGATATTCATCAAGATTTCTCTTTTTTCATTCATATTTCCATATTTTCGAGAAAGAACACCCATAAACTTCTTTTAGAAATCGTGGAGCATAGTACAGGCGTATCACTTACGTTCATAATTATTAATAATTGGGATATATTTCAGGTAGGTATTTGGACACCTAGACGACATTTCTATAATTTATATCTGTAGATGGAGATTAATGTTGACATTTGGTTATTCTTACAGATCGTCATTTGTTATATGGAACTGGCATCTGGTCTCTTCTAAGTAGAATGTCATATATTTATATTGGTTTAGATTTAGAATATGTTTATTTGCTGGTGACTTGTGTATGAAATGTCACGTATCTTAATCCTGTAATTTCAAATTCAAGTTATGAATACTAATGAGTATGCTATCCCCAGTCGAAACGCATTCGACATTTAATAGAAGGCAATATTGTTGGGTGTTCCATGTCTCAAAATTAAATTTATCACTTCCCTGATTGTGGTTTTGAGCTCTATAGATTCGTAAAAGCAATGTTTCAGTGGTGTTTCCTGGGGAGGGGAAAGGGACAATTGGCCCCAGGATATAATTGAAAAATAAATTCTCACTTATCGATACTAACATTTTAAAACGATGGGTTATTTATTCTCTTATTATTATGGATTATGTTTGAGTGTGTAATGTTATTGGCAATTATTCCAAATATCAATATTCTGCTTAATTTTTTTTTTAATTTGCCTGTAACCACATCGATTCTAGAACGAAATATTTGTACTTTAAAATTGTTGAAACCATATCTAAGCCAGAAGCGATTGAATGGAACCATTTAGTTTATATAAAATTCTCATCTCTGAGTAGTGGTCACTATAGAAATAGTAGCAAATGAGCTGCTTAAAAAGTCAATCAAAATTAACATTGTTCTTCGAAGTGTATAGTATATGACAGTATCTAAGTTTTATTCTTCTTTTGATTCATGTTTGTGTGATCAAAACACTCGAAACGTAGATGTTCTTCCTTGTGGTTTTATTTTTCAATTAGCTCGGTAATCACAAATTATATAACTAATACAAAATGTATTATGTTAATTGGAGCTAAGAATTTTTTTTTGTCAATATAAAGATGCAATTTAAATCTTATAATATGTGAGTTTACTGTTGAACAGAATAAAATGATTTATGAACGGGTGTGTAGTAGTGAGTTTTGATAGAATATGAAAATAAACTGAAAATGAAACACATAACTAGTTTCTGGATATGCCACTTCAATGTAGTATACATTTTTTTTTTGTGGAGCATTCGAAATTTGTATACCTCAAAGTTGCTGGATATGGCCAATATATAGGACCTCCTCTAATATACAGAATAACAGATTCCGATATTTCACATCCAATGATAAGATAATTGTTTCAAATTAATTAAGCTTGACAAAAGTAGTAATCATACTTCAAAACACGTTAACTTCTTCACACCTCAAAGTATTGAGTATTCTGCATTACCTACATAAACCGACAAATCTATTTCCCAATCATAAATTCATGTCATTGCAGTGATAAAATAAGTAAGACAGCTGTTAATGTTTGAAGAAAGTTTTATTTCCTCAATCACCGTTTCATTTTTACGAGCACTGTACAAGTGTTAGACTAATGCATCGAGATAAGAAGTTGATCAGTAAATATCCAATGTGTAGGAAGGCAGTTCAAGTGTATCGCACTACTGACCACAATCTTTGATTGAAAGAGGTAATTATGAGTATGATGTGAAGGTTGGGCCATTTGGAGTACTACACTACACATGATGTCGAACTAGATACGTGATTTTGAGTAGTTGTACAAGTTGAATATGATTTTGGTAAGCATATTATGATCTTGAACACAAAAATTAAAAATGTTTTTCGTCTTCACAGAAGGAGTGATTGATAGATAACCTGGATGGATTCTGCGTCACTATGTCACAATTGACACAGATGTTTGGTCGACCATTACCGACGGCATCGTTCTGGCAGTTTGAAATGTGGAACTGTGTATGTGAGTGTGTTGTATGTCTCAAGCTATTCATATTAAAAAAGTTTAGGCATCATGGTTTGTTAACTCCGTTTTATTTGATAATGTGTGATCATCTGCAGAGAAAACTGGTAGGAGAGGTTTCTACATGTGATGTTTTATACACTGGTTTAGGTTATTGCAGTTTCTTAGGAATTATATTGATTCAATGATTCTTCTCTGACGGAAGTATGGGACTCTTGTCACTTTCTTATGAGAGTCTATTAACCAAGCATGGTACCTCTCACCCGAGTGTACATGCACTGTATTCTAAAAATCGAATGTAAAATCTAATAACTGAGGCCTTATTCCGAACAACAACTAAAATCAAAACAACTGACGTTCTTGTCTACTCTTATTATAAATTTTTGGGAAATATGCACACTAATATATATAATTATTATTTTCGCCTTTACGTACGTTACGGTTCCACGACCATCATCAGAAGACGTATCAATGTCTTAAACGAGATTTCTTGAGACTAATTATATCAACCACAAAGCGTCCTTATCGCACAAATTGCAAATGAAAATGTCCACGTCGTCAACACGAACCAAAACACGAGTAATCTAAATTGTAACACATTACTTCCTGTCTACCAAATTACTAAAAATGCAGCTGATAGTAAAATGTTCTAAGTAATTCAATGAATATGCCATTACGCTTTTATTCTAAAAGGTTCTTCATTAAGTGTGATAGCTCTTTGTTCAAAAGATGTTGTTGTAAAGTTTTGACGTAAGTACTACTAATAGAGGAATTGTGGGAAAAATTTAAACAAAAAGCTTTGTTGTTCATTTTCCAACAAAATTTTGCTACTGTAGGAGAAAGTGTCCATGAGATTACAGTTTGGTGTAAATTTTGGTATTTATTTCAGATGAATAATAGATATCGTAGACAGCCGATGGAGAAAGATACCGAGCGATAATTCTTTTGGCTTTGGCTTGATGATATACATCTGAAGAACATGATATCAATTAGCCAGCGAAATCGTGTGATCCCATTCCCCTGAACTTGTTTATGTGGGGGTTATTTGGAAATTCTCCTTTATGTAAATATATCTCGAACGTTTGAAGCACTCAGAGACAACAGCGATAGAGTCATCGACTATGTACAGCCCGATCTCTGTCGGATAGAGGTATACAAAATGTATCTTCGCGAATGGACCATACCCATCGAAGCTACAGAGGCTACTTGGCAGTAGTCGATTACTAACTCCTCTCATTTGAAATTAAAACGAAGTCGTTATCACTTTTACAACTTATTTTACATCAAACTAAAACCCTCTACTCATTTCTATAGATTTGTGAAAATATAATTTTTTCTTTACCTCCTTTTCATATGCAGGAATGTCTGTACTCTGATTTTTTTAGCACATACCTTCAATATTGGAAATTTGTGGTATGTACAAGGGGTATCTTCATACAGGAAACGTAACAAGGAAATTAGATGATTCTGTCTAAATTGATTCATGAAAGTACATTAATGTGAGGAACTTACATCTTTCCCTGTACCAGAAATGTACATTAACGTACCAGACATTCAGACAGTATGTTTCCAAATTATATATTATGTGAAAAGATATTCGCAAAGGTTTAACTCGCACGATTCGACATATTCAATGGGTCGATGACTTTGTTCTTATTGCGCTATGTCGTCTCGTTTGTACCATAAGAGGAATCATACCGTACGAGATACCAACTCATGTTTATGATATCATGGGAATCGTATCTACAATCACTCTAGTTCAATTTATCGGTGATCCGATATAACCGATATGTTTTTATCCGATTATAATTGACAAGAAATTGTCAGCGATTTAATGAAGACGAGGTGAGGCAATTGACGTGGAATTTGATTTTGATAAACGAGGCAATTTTATTCCTAACTGCGCTAATAAATAATATGCGTTACTGCTCGACGTACTGATAAATGATGACGTAGTTAATAATCCATGGCAGATACAAGTTCTTTCTTTGGAGGATATTAATTTAGTTATGGCTCGTTGAGATAATATTTACATTTGTTACTTGAGATACGCTTATTTCTTTTAAATGAACGGTGAAGATATGAATGATCGACGATAATACTTGAGCATTAGACTAACGAGTTCTCAATCAAATTGAGCCTACTGACTCTTCAATCCTCGACAATTTTTGAAGAAATTTTAACAATTGACACGTTTGCAGGTGCTCTAGTTATGATAGCTATACTTCACCAATAGATGTTCATCGAAATAAGAGTACTCATGCATAATTATAGTTTTTTCCGAGAGGATCCATAAAAAAGATAAGCCCTTCAAAACTTGGTTCAAAAAATCGTTGTTTATCGTCTCTCTTTGACCGGTGCAACGAATTTGCTACAAAAAGGGGAGACCAGGGCATTATAGGGTATCGGAGCATAGTGTGGTAGCGCCATTAGAGCTGTAAACAATAAGCGCACAACACCGGCGCAGTCCGTGTGATCTGAACGGATTTTTTCGTTCCAAAGTATAGAGAAAAAACGCAGTTTTTTCACTCATTTAGCGGATTTACATCTGCACCAACAGTCAAGCAGCCCTGGGCTCGTTCGTGCCTAGAAAACAACTTCCAGGCTTGTTTGGGAATGCAGGGGGATCTGGCTGAATCAACCAGAAGGAACAATCCTCGGCTCACTCTGATTTGAAAAGAAACTAAGTAGCCGATGAATTGGCCAAACGAGATTCCCTAGGTTCCCCTGGCCCCTATTCAACTATCGGAATCGCATCGACCACCGGGCTCTACGCCCTCAAAGAGCTACTGGATAGACAGTGATTCTCAATTAGGCGAGAGTTCTCGCGCCAACGCTCGAAAATCCTTCGCTCTACGAGCAGAAGGGGCATCAAACTGCTGACAGGACTTCTTAAAGACCACTATCATCTAAATAAACCTCTACGTTGATAACCCGAGGAATCGTACGAAACTGCAAACTGCCTCTCATATCCTAGTAGAATTTCCAGCATTGGTTTCTCCTTGGCTACAACATCTCGGTAGCGCATACATGTGCCGCCTCAGGCTCTGAGAGGCATCAGTTCATGCTGCCTTCGGTGCTGTATTAAGTCTGCTGGACTGAATTTTGTATCAAGGGGCACATCATAACACAATCAAGTGGTCTATGTGCTCAGAACTTTTCCGCCGTCGCTTTGATTGATTGATATTAAACACGTTATAATAAAAATCTCTTGCATTCGTCAGGTGTGATTGGTGGTGTACGTACGTTCTACTCGTGGTTTCACATAGGTAAAATAATTCTCACTAATATTAGAGTATCGAACAAATATATTATATCTTATACCGTATTTTGTATCGAACATCAAAGGCGACAAGACGTGTGTCGTTCGGATAGTAGGTATTTTGTGGTTATAGTGTATTCAAAATTGTGAACTCTTTTATAGTTGATATTATTGGTCTTACTACATTTTCCGCTTTAAAATATCACATACAACGGTTTAGTTTCTCAGGTTAGGTAAATTATGATTGTTGTATATTCATTGATGCTTTAGTTCAATTTTGTAATTTGTGTATTTTATTATCTATTATTTGGAGAGTAATAAGAGTTTTATTTCAGGTAAACTTGTGTGTTACTACTAATGAATATTTCCCCCGTATTATATGGATATAAACCATTATTGAAGGATTTACTTTTTATAAACGAAATACTTGAAACGACGAAATACACCTATTTCAATTACAAAGGCAATTCCTAAAAGGTAAAATGACTCGTGCGAATCAATCAGTTTAAATCGCTTTAGCTTTAGAAAGGAAACTGAAGTTTAAATTTATTGTTGTGTTGTAAAACTCCTACGGGGACTGGAGCCGAGTAACCAATTCATCGTTCACAAAAACTTGAACAGGTTGTTTCAGATTGTCATATAATATCTTGGCGCCGGGTCATTTCGAGTTTCGACTGAAACCTTTATTATGTACGTTCCTGTTTGCTAGTTCGGAACTTAAAATTTTGATAATAGTTTTTTGTTACGTTCTGGGATCATATCCAACGTTCTCATGATACCTACAATAGGTAATTTGTATTAAATTTTAACGTAGCACTCAGAAAACAAGTGGATCTAGTTAACTCATGTTGAATAATATTTATTATTCAACAGAATAATAAACGTTTATTATTCAACAGACCTACAGAATTCGGAAAATGTAAATTTAGTCTCATTTCTAAATTCCTACGTAAATTCAGTAGCACTAATAAAATCATACTACGTAAATATAATTCTCAAAATATTCTTAAAAATGAGTGTTACGATTAGCGCGATTACAATATTTGCATTCTATATCAACAAAGTTAGGTTAGGTTAAGTTAGAAACAAAGAAGGTACAATAAACAAACATTACTGGTTATTGTGTAAGTACTTGCGTATAGAAGGGTGGTTGGCCTGGACAGCAGGTACTACATGCTTATTATCTGACCTGACAAACATACATTGGACTCAGTTCGCGTAGACCTTAAAAACACCCGGAACTGAATTTACCCACATTTTCTCAATTTTCGTCGACTCATATAATCCAGGACCCAATGCAGTGAGATGAAAGAGCCGAAAATGTTTTGATATCAATTTATGACTGAAACAGGTAATCGAAATAGTTCCAATCCATATTGAAGAATTCAACATTACTATGTCGATGTAACTTTTATTTGTAACTTCCGTTACTCCAGTTTCAGCGTATTACGCCATTTTCAGACGCTAAACAATAACTACACAATGAAAGATACGTAACTCTACATCTATCGATACTTACTACTATAGGAGTACATGATGGGTTATTATACCCTAATAATTATGATCATTTTCTAAGTAATAACATATTATAGAAGCTAACCAGGACTAATGGTTCAAAGAATGAATACGTTACTGTGAAAGCCCGAAATGTGGTAAATGTTACTCCGGTGTCGGGACATTAGTCCGCGAATAATTTTACAAACTAATCTGCTTGGAGTTTCGGACTCACGCCACAGGTTCAAGCTGCAATGTTATCGAAGGTTAGTCTTTCACAGTAACAAATACTTACATTGAATAGCTTCAAATATTGGAGAATAAATTCATGTATTTAAGTAGTAGATTATTGTTTTTGTGTTTGTAAAATTTCTAGAAAGTCCAATAATTTTGATTTCAAGCATGTAGGTATACAAAATTATGTAAACTATCTATTTCGGGGAAGGAACGGTTATTATTGAAAAAAATAATTTGTAAAAGCGGAACCGAATTTTGAAAGTCTGAAGCATGATTTGTGATCATTAAATCTAAAAGAAAATAAACTGTATAAAAGGAATCACATTATTTATAAGACAGCTCATGAACTTCAGATTTATCGACTGTCTTTTTTATACTCTTCACAGACGAAGTTCGAAGAGTATATTGCATTCATTCAAGATATTTCTGAAATCGTTACAATAGTCCTAGAGCAAACATTCTCGCACCATAGTATTTTCCATTGCATTTTAAGCAACGTTGAAGAATTCCGTCGCTCTGTTTGTCGGTCTGGATATCACGAAATCTTAAATCATTTGAACTTTGACAGAGAATCGTCTGCTGTTCGATGACGAACTTCACTGTTTTTCAAAAAAATCGTATGATAAATACACCCTTTTCTACAAAATCGTTCAACAACAACAACAAAAATAATTATTGAAGTAAACCTAAACTTACACCATTATTTATCAGCTTATAACAAGTGGCGATGTGATCTAGGGGCTCTGAATACCTTGCTATCATTCAGTACACTCGGTTTCAATTCCCAAAATTGAAAAATTTGTTTTTGTACATTTTCTTAAAAACATTATTAATTTGAATATCATTTAGTGTGAAGGTAATGATAGAAACATTTTATCTCACTATCTTTAAACAAATGCGAAGAGCATCTCATAGAATGTGATACAATAACATAAAAATCAGTAACCAAATCAAATGATTTGCAAAGAGTAACTTTTCCACGCACACTATTTTTCCTATTCTCCAAGCGGCAACACAATTCTAGTTATTGTATAGAGAGGTAGGTAGATGAATAGATTATTGACCATTCTCTACATTTTAATAAATAAACACAAGATTCTGATATACAAAGGACTGGTATTTACCAGCGCCCCCTTGACCGTCTACAACAGCTTGCATGCGTCGGCATAATGAGCGGCATGAGGTCGGCTCCGACGAGAGCCCTTGGAGCCCTCGCTGGATTGCCACCTCTACACTTATACATTGAAACTTAGGCCATGAGAACGGCGTATGGGTTGAAGGGCCTAGGCCACTGGACCAAGACGCACCACTCTCGTGGACACTCATCGAATTTAAGTGAGGCAATCTCTAAATGTCCCATACTAGAAATGAAGTAAGATAGCATGACTCCTGCTATATGTCTTACTTCTCCCGAAATCCTCATCCCGGATAGAGGAGATTGGAACAACGATACCCTCACCCTACTGTAACCAGACGGGCTCGTGTGGTTCACAGATGGGTCCAAGGTAGGTCAGGCTTCTGGGGCGGGAGTGTACCTAAAAACGCCAAGGATCACTATCTCGGTGACTCTAGGCGCTTACTGCACGGTTTTCCAGGTCAGAGGTCTACGCAATACTGACTTGTGCCATGGAAAACCTGCGAAGAAACTATGAAAATAGGTGCATATATATTTGCACAGACGGCCGGTAGGCTCTGGGAGCTCTCAAATTACCCAGAGTCACATCAAGGCTTGTCAAAGAATGCAGGAATACACTGGCTTAAGTAGCTAGGAGGAATAAAGTTCAACTCATCTGGGTCCCCGGACACAGCGGAATGGCAGGGAACGAAATGGCCGTTTTTCTGGCCAGGCGAGGGTCGGAGCCAATGATCGTTTTATCAGACTGCGTGGGGAGTCTCGCCCTTTTGGGCCAACTGAATAAAGCGTGGTCCAAATTGTGGCGAAATTCACCACGCATGAGGCAGGCTAAGCTCTTCATCAAAGAGCCTGCGCCTATGCTCTCAAAGAAACTCCTTTCTCTGAACAGAAGGGACATCAGAGAGATGACTGGAATCCTAAACGGTCACTGTCATCTTAGCAAACATCTCCACACCATGGGTATCACAGATGACCCAATATGTAGGAAATTCAGAGAGGTGGAAGAAACTGCCTCTCACATCCTGTTGGGATGCCCAGCATTAGCATCCCTCAGGCACCGACACTAAATTAAAACTGTTCCCAGAAGAACTTATGGAAGCAAGCATAAGCAATATTTTGGGTTTCTGACGGGCCACAAACTTGCTACAATAGAATAGGCTTCTGAACACGGGGCGCACAATGGGCCCAACTAAGTGGCCTGAGTGCATCAGTGGGCTAAGTCCTCTCCTCTCTTGCGATGATGATGATATACAAAGGACATACCGTAAATACAGATTAAAATAAAAATGATTTGTTTGAAATTAATTGTAAAAGACATTTTGATTCAAAAATATTCAAAAAGCACTTGATATCACACTCCAGTTTAGTGCTCTATTAGATAATCACGTAATTTTTACTTGAACATTGAGAAGCTTGTAATTTTTGTTAGTTCGTGTGGAAATTTATTATATACATCACTGGCACCACATAAAGATAATCTTTTTGTACTTTGATAAATTATTATAATTAAGTACCAATTAACCATATCCACTTAAAATACTGTTGAAGTACTGAGGATCTTTGAGCTACCACGTAACCATCATCAGAGTAATCTGAATTAGAAAACAAAACGTCCCTGTTTAAATAATATTTTTAATTAGTATGTATCCAGTGAATTGCTTTCACGCTTACAGATCTCTTCAATAATCTGGATATTTGTTATTTCTGTGTTCCAAGATTGATAAACTTATTTGAGAAACAGGTTAGAAACTGTGTACGTTCATTCCATTGAGCCTACTAAATTGTCTGGCCAGCTCCAACAAACTGCCTCTACAGAAAACATTGACACTAGGTGCAAATGTAGAAGAATTACATGCTTTTCAATATACAACAACTCCGAAGAAGGGTTCGTGCAATGAAAAAGTCCAAAATTGGAGGTTGCTGCAGGTTGGAAACGCCTAGCAATACACAATTCGGCTTGTGAGAGCTATTTACATCAACATTTCTCCACCAATATACAGTAGTGCCAAGGTGTATTCATTCAGGTCCACCATATCGCTCTATCTCCTAGACTAATATGTAATATGATACCAAACAAAACATATCTTGAGCGATTGCGATGACATTCTTCTGTGATTGTTATTCGCTTTCGAATTAGAACAATATTTTGTCAGCAGTATCAAACACATAATAACTCGATTGTGATTTGTATTGTGCAACCATTTGCAGCAATTGTAATAATACCAAAATGCCGTGATTTACTTCACGCAGCTGAAATTAATTCAGTAAAGGTTTTATTTATTAACTGGCTCCAACTCTTGGTGTTCCCACAAGCTACAATTATAATAAATATTTTCATTTGCACGCAAATTCATACTTAACGTACGTAGCAGCCCTATTAGCGTTGACGGTCAACACCAACAATAAATACAATTTTCCCGACATCAGTGAAACTAAGGATTGCTACATCAGGTGGCTGATGTTAGATTACAAGATAAACAACCATTGTGAACGTATAGGTAGGTATGACCTAACTGTCTGCGATGGGACAATTTGCCTGCGGTTTATCGCAATTGTGAACAGGTTTTTGCCACCACATGTAGTTATGTTTACTATCTTATTTTATATTAAAACGAACTTATATTACACGGTGTTTCCCGGTTAATGACATTTCAGTATGCAATTTATAGCTGTATTTACATGCCGACGCTGTGCATTATTGAGAGCACTATGGTGATAATAATGTGATAAAATGAGAAAATACCTATTATCATCATTCCGTTTGTAACATTTTTCTCAGGGATTTGGAGAAACTCATTACAGTGGCGGCTGCTACTAAATTGCACAAGGACACGTGACCAGCTAACCACCAACGTGCCCACAAAACCACCAAAATAAACACAGACAAACAACAAATTAGCATTAAATTCAGTGCAATATTTTATTCCGCACGTCAGGCGACTGGCGCACGCAATTCTAACGCTCAAAACTATGTTCTGGGGAACGTTTTGAAGTGTTCCTATTTCAAGTATGATTTGGCTGACTACGGTTATCTTCGCCCTATACGCGCTTATACCGTAGGTTTTGGGCACAAAGCATCGTATCTCTAGTAAACGTCTTGCCTTCATAGTGTACAGTGTGTGAATTCAATTTGAAGACGTCAAGTCTGAAGCGGTTCTATTATCAATGATGGAAGTTAATTGTGTGCAAAATCTTAAAAGAGCCGCTATCATTTGAGGAAAAACTTTTAATTAAAAAGAAAGGAAGGTCTATTCCTGATCTTCAAATTAACTACACTTCAATAAGTAAAGCCCGAACTTACAATAGAATATTCAACAAGAAAATCTATGAAAAATACGAGTGGATGTGTGGATGCCCAGTAACGAATAAACTATTCTGTTTTATGTGCTTAATTTTTAAGGAAGACTTTAGTGCATGAAATAATCAAGGGTTGAAGATTTAAAACATCGCAGAGAGGGCAAAGAAACACGAAAATTTCGTTTCTCACATGCATGTATTTTAGTGTTCTAGGTAAAGTGGACACACGTGAACAGTCAGACAGTGCTTATTTGAGCACAACGAAATTGTGGAAAAAGATCTTCAAATTTTGCGCCCCTTAATTATTTGTAGAAGACTTTGCAGAGTCTTTGAATTGGCGTTACGAGGCCATGATGAGACATTGACGTCGGAAAATCCAGGTGTTCATGTAGGCTTAATCAACCTTGCAGCTGAATTAGACGCTGGTGCTTGCAATACATATGAAAGGTTTCGGATTCACAAGTGTTTAAAGGCGTCTCAAAAACTATTCAGAACGAATTGTTGCAAATTTGCAAGCAGGAAATATTGAAAGAAATTGAATCTGCAAATTTCATTGGTACGGAGTCCGATGAAACTACAGACACCTCTAATCATCAGCAAATGGTTGTTATTATTCGATACGTGTTCAATGGACGAATTTTTGAACGCTTCTGATCCTTTTTTAAGCCGGATGGACATAATGCTGATGTATTAGTAAAAACATTACTGAATGAATTGCAAATTATTGCGAAGAAAGTATTACTATTTTAAGCCATATTAGCGATTTTTTCTTGTGACAACCCTCTTTCATAACCCATGAGCCGCCACCGCAACAATGGATGTATATTATAAGCTTTTCCTCTTTTCCATATGTTCATTTCAGAAGTCAATCCATCGTATATTGACGATTTATAACTACCAGGAATGTGTTGCTCAAATTTTCGTTTTCCGCTTACCTAACCTACATAGTGAAGAAATGAGTCGGGGTAAAAGAACTAGTATAATGTGTGGAAAATTCTGAGCGAATTTCAAATGTTGAGTGACTATTTTGTGTAACACTACAATTTACAATTTATGACACTGCCAATGGAGAATTGCCGAATGGTGCAACCCTTTATATTTTTCTGTGTTGGATCGCGCCGACATGCGTCTACTCGCGTTGAAATTCCTTGTCTTTGTTACTTCAACAGTCCAAGTGAACGCTCGTGTCCGCGTCGTGACTCCTACTCCACCAACCTCTGTTGATTCATTCATTACGTGGTGAGTATTTTTGTTTGATCTCCAATACATTACCCAATCAGAACCTATTGAGTATAGAAGGTTCTTTCATTTCCATTTCTCATAGTTTCCTGATGTGATTTAACTTTACTACAGAACATTTTTTTATGTAATATTATGGAAGGCAACTATTCTCACAAACATGTCGTTATGTAGCAAGTATTTCTGTTCAATCTCCAATACATTACCTAATCAGAACCTTTGAGGATAGAAGGTTCTTTTATTTCCATTTCACATAGTTTCCTGATGTGCTTTAATTTTATTAAGAACATTTTTCATGAAATGTGATGGCAACCATTCTCGCCAACATGATTCTTGGATCCTTCCTCATTCATATCTCTTGGAGCTCCGATATTCCATTCTAGGAAACATAATTTAACCTAGATAATAAATCTATGAGGCTTTATTCCAGACCAGACACCTGGACCTAATCTAGATAAAATAGGAATCTTATTATTGTTAATTTCAAATAAGATAACTATTAAAATTTCGATTTTCACTAGCTTAATAAATATGTTAGCGAAAATATAGTCATATTTATTGAACTAGTGAAAATCGAACTTTTAATAGTTATTTTATTTAAGTTTAGAATCGATTTTCATAACGTAGTGGCCGATTATCTATTCAATTGTGAATTTTCCTTATAACGTTACTCGCAGGAAGTTGAATTTTCCAATATTTAATTGGTCTCAAAGAAATTTTTATAGGTTTCCTAAATTTGAAAACCTAAGTGCGTAAAAATGTATCATTTAGCTTCAAACAGTTAAAACAAAAATTTGTTATAAATTATTGGATTTTTACCAGAAACTATTATAAACAACGTGAATGATTCGGAAACATAGTTTCAGTTGCCACACTCCATTTCAACTTTTGAAATTGTTTTCTTTTATATTTTTTATAGTTAAATGTTAAATGTACTAAATTTGTTTTCTAGCTAAACTTACTGATTACAACACACATAAATATTGTTAAATTTGTCTTTCTACCAGTAGCACCCCTAAGATATCTTTATCACCATATTATACATTACCCTGTTTAATTTTTATTTCTCATATACCCAATAGTATTTAGATTAGAGATCGATCGTTAAACAGTCAGTAGGTACCTACCTATTATGATTTATTATTGAATAAACATTTTGTATTTGCAAGTAGTGTCTATTATTTATCAACTCATCCCTAGGTAGTGCATAATAATAGAGTTAACATGTACACTAAAAATAGTATTTTGTTCACCTAAATTAATGTAAATCCAACATTAGATAATGCAGAACTAGAATATACCCCGAAAACTGTATTTTGTTTACTTTAGTCAGTGTAATATAATACTTTTAATACACTTACATTAATTTGTTCCCATATTTTAAAGTTTCTTAGTGTATGTTTATACAATGACTAGATAATGTTGTATCTCATCTGCCATGGTGTAAGCAGAGTATCTGAATAAAGCGACTATTTAACACTAACGTTAGAGCTTTCAGGCGGAATTATAATAAAGATTCTTGACCCAGGTATGAATTACATATAAATTCTCGGGAAATAGATCACATTAACATGTATGCTTTATATTTACGAGAAAATATAAAGCATAAGTGTTATTGTGACCTATTTCCTGAAAATTTATATATAAGTTAGAGCTTTCATCTAAAGTGAAAATTGCATTCAAAATTTTTACTTAGTATAGTTGTTGAAGTTTGAGATTGCAATAACGTTATCCAAGGTTCATTATGGTCAATGAATCTTTGACTACAAGTTGTTG
This sequence comes from Endomychus coccineus, assembly GCA_958510875.1. Classification (NCBI taxonomy): domain Eukaryota; kingdom Metazoa; phylum Arthropoda; class Insecta; order Coleoptera; family Endomychidae; genus Endomychus; species Endomychus coccineus. The sequence continues at coordinate 51,497,006 of OY294069.1, forward strand.
GCTTTCAATTTAAAAGTGCTGAGACTTGGCTAAAGTTCGAGTGATTTGAGAGGCGAAAAATGTATACGGGGTGAGTATTTGAAGTGTTGGAAAGATATCTCGAGAAGCATCCTACGTTTTTTCGTGAAATTTTGGGGAAATAAAAGTATTTCAACATATTTTTGACATTTACCCCCTCGCTATTTTGTGGGACGGAGGGTAACATCGCTAGTGCTGGAATGTTGTTAGGAATGACAGAGAGTACCATCTTTGAAGGTTCATTTTTCGTTGAGATAAATAAATAGACGTATTTACACCTTCATTTTTCTGTTTAAATACTGGTGTTGTTTCGCAGTTCACACTGTTAACGACGTAAACGTACATAGTATGTACGTAGAGTTGCAATCCTGGAAAGAATTGTTTCTGTACTTTGAAGTTTAATTCACGACAAAATATGAACTGTCAACAGGAAGCTGTCAAGTCCACTTGATGAATAAGCAGTTAATATCGGCAACGCTGTAATATGTTACCAGCTGTTAGAATGGTATATACCTGGTTTGGCGAAGATAGGGCAGCACTTATTTAGGGCAATGGTTTAAGTGAATTCGTTTTAAAAATAATCAACTATGACGTATTTTTTTCCTCAACCTGTACAGCGTTTATTTAATGTGCCTGCTTGAATGTGTGGTACTATTCTGACTAATCTTCTTCTACTGCTACCTTCAACTCTTCAACAATTGGAATGCGCATAGTTTATGCAGTGGCGATTTCCTCCAGACGTCCCTTCTATCTTCCAGTTCTTACACTTGCCCGTTGATTGAAAGCTCAACTCTTTCAATCAACGACTTGCCGTAGTCCCCTTACGGGCGAAAATAAGATGCTAGCAATATGGTGGTATTAAATATATGAGAGATACACAACATCCGGAAGTGTACGAGTAAGTTACACCCCAGTGCAGACCCACTTTCAGTGTTAACAGACAATGTGAGGTAAAAGTTGATTTAAACCAAGGTTAAGCTACCAAAATAGGTAAGAGAATCAAAGAGTTAAGTACGAGTCGGGAGATCTCATGCGGTAGGTACAACTGATTTGAGAGTGGTATTTTTAAAAGAAGAACGAATCAACAATCGATATTGTTGACAACTATTCTATTGAGATCTTCATCTTTATTCCAGAAATGTCCTTGTCCTGTTGAATAAAGTTCATTTTCTTTGTGAATAATAGACAATACAATATTTTATATTTTACAAATCAAACTTCTACATGATATGAAATGTATTTTATCACATCCACGAGGGCAAGATCAATAGTTCCTGAAAAATGGAACAAGAAATTATATATTTGATCAAAACTTATTTTATTTCTCAACACAATCGCCTTGTAGCCCGATACACTTCGTCCAACGTTTTTCTGATTTTGTGATCCCTTCCAAATAATACGTTTTCGGCAATCCTTCAAAATAAGCGTTTGTCTCAGCGATGACCTCATCGTTGAAGTCAAATATCTTTCCACCGAGCCGTTTCTCCAAGTTTGGAAATAGATAAAAATCGCAGAGGGCCAAATGTGGAGAATATGGTGGATGACGAACCAATTCATGCAATTGTGTCATTGCGACTGCAGACCTGTGCGCCGGTGCATTGTCCGCTTTCGCTACAGATCGGCTTTGAATCGATCCAACAGCTCTGCATAATATAAGCCGGTGATCGTTTTGCAGTTTTCAAGGTAATCAATGTGGACAATACGGGTGCATCCCAAAAAACTATCTCCATGACTTTGTTGGCCGATAAACCCACTTTGGCCTTTTTCGTCTTTTATTCGCAAGGACAAATTAACTTTTTCGACTGTCCTTTGGTCTCTGGTGTGTTGTGTTGGATCCATGTTTCCTACCCGGTTACGAAACGGCGCAAAAAGTCGCCAAACTTGCACTTGAACAGAGAGCAAATGCAGCTCCCATTAGGCAGATACATTTCTCATATTCAAAAATTCATGCGAAATGTTCCGTACCCATTCGGTTGAGATGCCCATAGCGTCTGGAATCTCGTGCACTGTAACTAGCCAATCGTCCAATATCATACCATGGATTTTATCGACAATTTCTGGAGTTGTAACCTCAATTGGATGACCAGAACGTTATGAGTCCTTTGTGGCCATACAACCAAAACAAAATCAGTAAACCACTTGTGAATCGTTCCAATCGATGGTGAGGAGTCCTCAAAACGTTTAATAAGCGTTGCTTTGGTTTGCGAAATGTTTTTTCTACTAATTGGTTTCGTCATCCTTCATACTCTACAGATTTGGCCCACTGCGATTTTTATCTACGTCCTTCAAACTTGAAGGAATGGCTCGGCGGAAAGAGATTTGACCCCAACGATGAGGTCATCGCTGAAACAAACGCCTGTTTTGAAGGATTGCCGAAATCCTATTACCTGGAAGGTATCTAAAAATTAGAAAAACGTTGGACGAAGTGTATCGGGCTACAAAGGGTTATGTTGAGAAATAGAATAAGTTTTGGCCAAATAAATCATTTCTTGTTGCCCTCGTAATCCGAAGTTTTATCAATACACAATTCTAAGTACGACGTTTTACAATACATTTTAGTGTGAATATTTAGGATTTCAAATTATTCCTTCACTAGTTTCAAACATTTAGCACACAATACCGACAAATATAAGTAATTTAGAAGGCATGGAAATGTATAAGCGGAAAGACAATTTAATGAAGTCATATTCATCTCCAGCTGAGGGTAATCCCTTATTACCTTACTAATCCCAAGTTGTACTCAAAAACATTTTGTTTCCTACTTTTCTCCACTTTGGGCTACTATGTAGCTGGAAGGTCCTCAGTAGGTACTTGAAACAGTATTTTTGATGAGTAAGGGATTATTAATTAATTAATAAAATATGAAACTCATTACTTTCTTGACTGTTTTTGAGCGAGTGGCTTATAAGTTACAAAAAGAAGGACAAAACCAAGATAGACTTCAAATTTATTAAACTGGGACAGTACGGTAAGTACATTAAAACGGCTTCAATCCAATGAATATAATTTCAAAGAGAGAAGCAGGTGGACGATAAATGTTCTGGTATTTATCACAGATGGCAATCACACAAATAACATGTACAGAAAAGCTTACATAAAGTGTTAGATGATAATTTACATGGCTGTTGAGCAAAGATGAACATGGTACAGAGAGGGTATACTAAGCAGAGTTGCTTGAGGGCTACACATAATAATGCCGCCATCCACCCACTTGTGTCTCCTTGTGACTGAAGCAGGCAAGCTTTTTATCGCTCTCGGTGCCTTATTCAATAGCAGCCGCCAATGACTCATTGATAGTTAATAACTTTGCCAGGAGCTCGACCTGTACTTTCGTTAGATCCGACACGTGATATTCGTCAAATCTGTAGTATGCAAACACTAAATTACTCCAATAATAATATTTACCATCGTTTGTTATTATTATTGAATTACCACAATTACACGTTGGGTATTTTGAGCGGTATAATAATCACAATAATAATTAATAATGAATCTTGACCCAGGTATGAATTATATATAAATTTTCAGGAAATAGGTCACCCTAACACATAGAATTACGTCTTACTTACGTTTTGGTCTCTCGACCATCATCAGAAGACGTATTATGTCTAGAACAGGATTTCTTAAAACTAATCATATCAGCACAAAGCGTCCTTATCGCACCAATTCCAATTGAAAATTCCCACTTCGCCGAAACGAACAGAAACACGAATTATCGAAACTCTAACATATCAGTATTTTAAGTATATGTATGTGTATTAAGAATCCACTGCTTAGTAATTTTCTTTTAATATATGACCTCTTGTCAAACAAAGTCTGTATACCACTGAAACCAAAAAATATAACGCTTAAGTACTCCTGACTTAATGTCTAAATATGTGTTCTATGATTTACAGATTTGGAGTCACGTTTTATATGAATCATCTCCAGAATAGATCCCCTATAATGATTGGTTTTCTTAGTTAAAATATTGAAATTTTTGCAATCTAATTGATGATTATAATCAAAGCAATGTTTAGAAAAGGCGGTGGAATTTTCTAAGTTTTTGTTTCTTGTACTATACCATACATTATTTTTTGTAAATATTGTTTGGAGATTACTGTATAAGTCCCATCGCAATCTAAATTTATTTTTTATACTGTGTGGGTTTGTTTATCTTTAGGTATCAAAGGTTTTTGATTTGAGAAATATTTCTCAACACAGTTAGTAGATTCATGCGCAACATCTATATTATACTTTTTTAAACACTTCCTAATTTTCTCTGAGGTCTCCGGAAAGTATGATAATGTCATGAGTTCATCTGTATTACCGTTTATGTTATTATATATAAATTCTCGGGAAATAGGTCACAATAACACTTATGCTTTATATTTTTCTTGTCAATCTAGAAAGATAAATACTTTAATGAAAGACGTAGCTTATGAAAAACAGAATATCAAAAGACAAGAAAAATATAAAGCATAAGTGTTATTGTGACCTATTTCCAGAGAATTTATATATAATTCATACCTGGGTCCAGAATCTTTATTACAAGTTTATGTTATTTATATATGTCGTTCCATTATAGATTCAGTTTATTCTTCCTTCAATGACAGGATTGAAAACTGTATTCAGGTAGCCATTCATTTTCAGTGTATTACGAATAATTTTCACATTTTTTTCAGTTTATAACATTTTTTATAACTTGTTGGTGCAACGAAATTGTAGGTAGGCGCTCCAAAATTACTTACAATGTGTCTTAGATGTATATCACTTTTACGTATTTTGGAAGCCCATAGATATGAGGTGCTTGCCCATTATGACATATTATTTTATCTTTCAATTCAATATCTTATTTTTGTACCATTTATTTAGTAATTTATTCACGTCACTTTGTACTGATAACGCAGGGTCAGATTTTAATTTTCTGTAAGTTGTTTCATCAATTTATAAATTTCCTATTTTGTTTTCGTAGTCATTTCTATGCATTATGATGGTTTTATTACATTTATTCGCATTCAAAACTAATGTTTGAGGGTTAGCATCTAAGGTCATCTTCGGTCGAGAGACCGAAACGTACGTGAAGGGAAAATAATAAGAATATGTATTAGTGTCACCTATTTCTCTAGAATTTATATGTAACACAATAATAAGGATTATTTTTTCTTACACAATAATGCGTAAAGATAGAACTTTGCATGTATATTTATTAATGGTATACTGCATATCATAATCCAGCATAAAAATATAGATCTAGATCACATCAACAAAGAAATTAGATTTACAGCCAGGTATAAGTAGTTGCTTTCGATTCAATTGTCTTTACAAATTAATCTGAGGTGATATATTCAGGATACTTCAGGATCAGAATCGTTAGCGTTGAGGTCTTTTGGAGAAGACATTTTTTTTTGTTTAGAGACAGAGTGCATTAGACTAATCTCCGATGTTGTAAGGTGAAATTTCGGTTTTCACCGAATGATATTCTTCATATCCCAATATGGCTTTGTGTTAAGCATCAATTTGTGCAGCTTTGCCATAATTCAACCGTACCTCTTACCATTTCCGAAATCATTATGATGAGGCTCGAATTTGAGCAACTTCTACAGTACCATGAAACAACACCCGAAACCATGAATTTCTATTTCAGTTTCACGTAAATTTATCACCTCTCATAAATAAAGGTACAAAATATCCCGCAAAAGCCGACAACCATATTGAACTAATAATAGGCAGTAATTACTTAAGCTGGTCAGAAAATTTCATTACTTCTAAAGTGTTTCCAACTTTTTTATCTACCTGTACAGCTTAAGGGTGGAAACATTGTTAACAAAGACCCCACACAGAGCAGAGTACCAGGTTCTAAGAAGGAAAACTTTAATACTTGTACCTCAAACTACGATTGTATATAATGACACCCTCAAGATACTGGACACTCTTAATTCCTACCTGATACGAAAATGTTGTTTACCTTCAGCTCTGCCGCTTTATATTTTCTAGCCTGTGAGTTATTATCAAACAGCACCAAACTTATTATGAGGAATGTACTTTCAATTGTTATCCGAAAAATATGACTTGCAAACATGTAAAGGAAATGATACTATCAATTCCTGAAATATGGAATGTGACAACATAGTTAGGTGAAGATAATAACTTCATTATAAGGCCATCTTCTTCGATACACAATTTTTTTTAAAGCTATTGTAACCTGGTTAACAATTATTATTATTAGTATACGATTATAAAATTCAGATAAACGATTTAAACAGTTAAGTATGTGTCGAAACGAAGAACATTTCAATTGTAAGGAATGATTTATTTGGTTTCATATTAATCATAAAAATTTGGGTCAATTTCAATTATGACGATCATATTCAAACATCATTCACAATATCTTTTTATGTTTCAAGTTTCGAGATTTAAATGCATAATGCAAATCATTTGATTAGCCAGAAATAAGCATTGATACAGTATAAGTGTTCACAACTTTGGATATACTATAACACTAATGAGTAGGTACGAAATAGGTAATCACCATTTTCCTCTAACAATTTTTTTAAAGTACCAAGGACCTTTCAGCTACCAAGTAGCCACCATGAGAGTAAAGTTCATAGTTCACTCTGATGATGACAACTTGATGGTGGCTGAAAGGCCCTTAGTACTTTGATAGTATTTTTTAGTGAATAAAGATGAATATTTCGTACATATGAGAAATATCTATGTTATGGAGTGATCTGTCATGAACATTGGCGACACTTAATGTATCAGCTGTCCAAGGGCGTACCCAGCGAGGGGCAGGGAGAAGCAGCTGCCCCCCCTAGAAATGAAGACACATCTGGAAAAGTGTTGCGGTAGTGCAGTTTATACGTCGCTAAAAATACAAAATGAAAAAAAATATTTATGTGGCGAAGTTATTAGGGAGAGTATAATAAGTGATGCTAAAAACGCTGGCTTACGCGGTCTTAGCTGATGAAACAACGGATATAGCTGAGAAAGAACAGCTATCAATTGGCTTGCGGTTCTACGATGAATGCAAGGGGATAATCCGAGAAAAATATGTAGGTTTTGTGGAACTAAAGACACAAGATGCCTCATCAATCGCTGAAGCAATTGACAATTTTTTGATTAGCTGTTGTCTATCACCAGAGCTGTTATCTATCACCATTGCGTAGGATTGGGTTTCAATGGCTGCTCTACAATGGCAGCCAAAAAGGGCGGTGTAAAAGCAATTTTAAGGGAGAAATATTCTCGAGCATTATATTTTCATTGCTCAAGCCACAAACTAATTGTTATAGTGAACGATTCAAACGAGATACCGGGAATTAGAAATACTATTTCCACTATAAAGGACACAATAAACTGTTTCAGAAAATCGACTGCTGTAGGAATTGCGCTCCCAATCTATCACGAATGTGAGACGAGATGGTCGGAAAAATATAAATCAATCCGGAAATTTTCTCAAAATTTCCCAGAGCTTGTAAAAGCGCTAGAAAAATTATCCACCGAAGGAAACTATGCTACACGAAAATCGGCATTTCAGATTCATTGAGCCGTTACAAAACCAGTGCTTATCGTTGCCTTAGTTACAATAGCAAAATACTCGGCAGTGTTGGAACCAGTAGTTAACGCCTTGCAAGCAAAGACCATGAATTGGATTGCTGTAGGAGAACACATTACAGGAATCCTTGAAATACTCAAAAGAGACCATCAAGAAGCAGATCGAATCACTGACCAATTACTCAAAAAAGCGCAAAACAGTTCAATGGAATTGGAAATAGAAATTTCTGTCCCACGTTTTGCTCAAAAGCAAAAACACAGGAGCAATCCTCCATCAGACAATGATAATGAATACTGACGACGTTCACTTATTATTCCTTATCTTGATTCATTTACGTCATCGTTAAATATTCGATCTTCCCAAGAAAATACCCCAACTTTTGCTTTAACAAAACTACATTCTTCATACATGACGGAAACCAGTATTACGGACTTACAAAAAAACGCAGAAATGTTTCAAGATTTTTATGATTTGGATGACATCTCAGAAGAACTTGACCTGTGGTATAATTTGTGGACGAAGAAGGATTTACCTAAAGACAAATTGAAGGATATTGAAGTCACTGACCTGTTCAAGGAAATCAATATTTTCCCCCTCTTTGAGAAAAGCAGTCTTAATTTTGAGCACTATTCCATGCACTACGGTGACCGTCAAACGATCATTCAGTACGCTTCGAAGAGTGAAGCCCTGGCTTAGAAGCACCATGAGAGAGACAAGGTTGACTGGATTATGATTGATGAGCGTAGATCGGAATTTTGTGAAAGAAAACCGTGAAATGGTGGAAACGGAAGTAATGTATTAATTTACAGCAAATCCGGGAAGATTATTATTAATATAACAATTTAATTAAGTTCATTAAAATCCTTAAATTTATTTTGAATCATTTTTTTTTAAACCGTCTCAGTTGTAGCATGGCATGTCTAGTGATTATCACAGTTTTTCGGTAGTTTTCAGTTCCCCATCCTTTTCTCGAAACAAATATGAGCTCCCCCCCCCCCCCTAGTTCAGATCCTGGGTACGCCCTTGCAGCTGTCTATCATGTAATCGTTACCTGATATTAACTTTCGGAAGTTAGAGAATTGAACTCAAATTTACACAAGACATTTAGATAATTATGCTAATGAATTGTTTCACTACAGTGTGGCTAGAAGTCATCAATTTCTAACTAAATGAATGTTACAAGTTTTGTATAAATTTGAGTAAATTCTTCTACTTCCTGAAGTTAAAATGATTCTCCACTACTTAAACCCCGGAACCACAGATAGCTACCTGATATCTTGTCATAGGGACTTGTTGTTTGTCTCTATTATAGAAATCGGTTGTGCTTTGATTGTTCATAATATATTAGCTGTCTGTCATGTAAACGCTACGTGATTATATAAGCTGTCAAATCGTTCTTAGCGGGTGCCTACGTTGTATGAGGAGCCTACCTGCTGAATTTTAATAAGTCGGTCGACTTTATAGTTTCGGAGATTCCGTGATGAGTGTCAGTGATATTTCTCAATATATTTTCAACCTTATTCGTTATTCAAGTCATTTGTGTATTAATCGGCTTAAATCTAGTTGTCGCATTATATTGTGCTTTGTCGTACGCCCAAACTGTTGTCTGTTGTCAAATTTATTATTTATTATTATGTGTGAAAAGTAGTATATCAAGCGGGATACTGTGACACTTCGATGGCATGTCCATCCGCCTGTGTCCACCAACCCCAACTTCTTGTGTTTTGTCGTCAATGACCAGAGGCTCCTTTGCTGAAGAAGTTGTCGTCAATGACCAGAGGCTTTTTCTCGAAGAAGAAGTGGTCGTCAATGACCAGAGGGTGTGCCCGCCTCACGTGGGTCTAATTAATGTCACCTTGATAGTAGGTAAAGGTGAGCCTAGCCTCGCCCATAATAATTTCAAGGTGATTTTTTTATATTTCTCGCAACTAGTTTGCAAATAGTAATTTTTTATTTTGTTGAGACTTGTTATTTCCTTATCTGTGTGTTGATGTTAGTAGAGGTCACAAAAGGTGAAACAAATATTATGATATTATTAATTTTAATTTTCTTGTCAAGACTTGCTATTTTCTTATCTGTGTTGATGTTAGTAGAGGTCACAAAAGGTGAAACAAATATTATGAATTTTAATTTTCTTGTCAAGACTTGCAGGTTTCTTATCTCTGCTGTTGACGTCAATGAGGGTTCACAAAGGTGAAACAAATATGTTGTTGTTATGATTATCTCTGACGAGGTCACAAAGATCAAGCAAATATGATATGAGATGTTATAATTAGGATATTGCATGGAAGTTTATAATAAAAACATTCAAATAATAATAATAATAATTTATTTCACATTAAACTACATTGTCAGAGTTTATCCAGCTGTTATGAGTATTATCGAATCCTAACCATTTGACGTATACCTTTTTATTTTTCCTTTTCAAAATTTTCTCCACCAAATATACATCTGGATATTTAACTTTGTGTAGTTGTTGTTCATAGAATCCTCCAAGAATATTTTCATTTCTTGAGTCTTTTAATAAATATGTAACTGGATTTGTGAGTTGAATTTTTCTTATTGAAAATATTTCCGTTGACCAGTTAGGGGTGTATTTTTTATCAAATACTCCTCGAAATTTTGAAATACGCACATGATCTCCTAATGTAAATTTCAAATTTGTTGGAGCTAATTTAATATGACTATAAACTGTGTTTAAAAGTTGTTTTTCATGTTTTTTAGTAACATCAATTGGTTTCATCTTTATGGTACGGTGTTTGGTATTATTATATTTCATGACAACTTTTTGTAGTAAATCCAACCATTTGTAGTTACCTTGTAAACTAAATTCTTTCCACATAATATTCTTCAATGTTCTATTAACTCTTTCAACTATAGATGCTTTTTTCTCGCTAAATACATTATAATGATTTACTTTATATTTTTTCATCAATTGTTTGAATTCCTTGTTGAAAAATTCTTTACCCATATCCGTTTGTAGATTATTTGGTGGTTTTATTTTCAAAACTTTCTCCATGTTATTTGATACCTCAGCACCAGACTTGTTTTTAATGGGAAATGCCCAAACATATTTGGAAAAACAATTAATTACAACTAATATATATTTGTAATCCTTATTTTCTTTAGAGTATGGAATCATTTCAACAAGATCTGCCTGATATAAGTCATTTAACGATTTCAAAATAACTCTACGTCTTTTCATATTAATTCTAGCAGGTTTATGTATTTCTTCGACAACTTGTCTTTTTGCTTCTGTGATAAATTTAGACATGATTGTTTTATTCAATGATTTCTGCTTCTCGTAATTCTTCCACGATGGAATTGATTTCGTTTGTATGACCAGTGTGGCCGGCGTTTTGTGAAGCGATTAATAATTGTAAACGTTTTATAAGTTCATTTGGGTCATCCCAAAATACGTAATCTATAGATTTATTGTTTACTTCCATCAATAAACCACGTCCTGACATTGGTGCAATTATTTTCCTATATTTCTGTGATCTACATCCATCAATTTGTTTATTCGTTTGATAATACCTATGTTTTGCAGCTGTTTTTGTTAGAATTTCATTATACGCCTTTTTATCATTTAATGTATAATATTTTGGTTGTTTTTTAAAAAGTAATTCGTATAATCCTCTAGTACCAGTATATGTTTTGCCTTTTACTACTATGTCTGTACCATTTATTTTTAAACTTGAATTCCCAATTGAAAATTTCTCTGTCATAGGATTGTGACGGATTCCATACTTTTGATCAAAATCCCTCAAGTCACCCGTTATCATTTCCCTTATATATTCTCGTGGTAATGGTTCGTATTGTTCTAAATAGTCAATAAATGATTTTTCGGCTATATCATCATTTCTAGTTCTATTAATATTTACTTTATCATTGTAATCATCATCATCATCATATTCTTCTAATTCTTTAATTATTGATTGTTTGAAACTGTCTGTTGGTAGTCGTTTAGAATCAAGTTTTGGTGTTGAAGAAAATATTCGCTTTGATGTACTAGGAGTATGTAAATTATTTACATCTGAATCAATATTTTTAATAGGAACATTAAGATAATCATCAGACTGTTCATTTTTTGGTGAAAAATATTCACTTTCTTCACCACCACTAAAATCTGTATAAATATCACCAGTTTTCTTATCTAATTTATTTTCTATATTTTTCAAATGTTTAGTTATCGGTGAAAAAATTTTTTCCCTGAGAATTTCACCATGTTTCAATACATCCAATTTATTTTTTATCTCTTTACGCTTCTTTATTAGTTTTTGTTTTAAATGTCGTTGCGTAATATTCATATTAACGATGATGTTCTTCACTCTACGATATAATATTTCCAACTAAGTATGTTTGAATAAAGTAGATTGATATATATCAAATTAACGAAAAATTAAACAGTTTCCAACAGTTATTGAACAGCTTAAGAACAGCTTTTGAACAGCTTAAAACAGCTATTAAACAGCTTCAAACAGGTATTGAACAGCTTCAAACATCTATTAGATAGTTTCTCATCAGTTTTTTCTTTTACAAAAATAGTTTATAGATGTATGAAATTATCAAAACACTTTCTATATCTTCCCTTATCAATAGCATCATCTTTAACAATACATAAAAATTCGTATGGTTCCTTCCAACAGTATGAACATATATTTTTGAATTCTCCAAAAGTCATATCAGTCCCCACATGATCATTATATATGTGTTTCAAATTAAGATCGTCTTGTTTAAAGAGAACAAATAAATTGGCATTATCTCTTATTAAATGTTTAGGTATTTTTGCATAAGTTTGACATAAGTAAAAACAATCGATGTGATTATGTCTTCCCATACTAAAATATTCTCTTATCACCTTCTGGTTGGCACAGGACACATCGTCAAATAAAAATATTGAATTTTTCTTAGCCGCTGAAGGTTCCAATATATTTTCACTATTACTAAAACCATAATATCCAATACCTTTTATTGGTTTCAATAGTTTCTCTAAATATTTATATTTCGGTTGATATAGAGACTTTGAATATAAATATACGTTTTCAAATTTTAATCCATTCTCATGTTCAATCAGACTGATCATTACATTTGTCTTACCACAGTTTGAAGGACCTACAATGATAGCCCTTATCGTTGAAGGTAATAATATACCATGTTTATGATTCTTCTTTGTTTCTATATCATGATTATTAACAGGTAGTGTGATTTTTTGTTTAGTAATTTTCATGATGACGTTCAACATGAAACTAATATATAAACCTCAGGTACTGGGATATTTAAATAGTTTATCTAAACATTTTTGACAGTAGACAACTGAAAATGAAGTATTACGTTGGAAATGGATTCGTTAATAATATGATCAACAGTTTACCATTTGAATTACATTTACCTGGTTATAATTTTTGTGGTCCTGGAACAAAACTTCAAAAAAGGTTAGATCGTGGTGATAAACCTATTAACAATTTAGATAGAGCATGTATGGAACATGATATTGCATATTCACAAGGAAAAAATTTAAGTCAGCGTCACGAAGCAGACACTACATTAGCTAAAAGAGCGATGAAAAATTTTCATTCTGGTAGTGCATCTCTCGGTGAAAAGTTAAACTCATTAGGTGTAGCGGGTATAATGAAAACAAAAGTTAAACTTGGAATGGGTTATGATGATGATGATGAACCCACCAAAAATTGTTCTAAAATATTGAGTAGATGTAGTGGTTTGATAAGAAAGTCTAAAAATGCGTTGGAAAACAATTTGAAAAATCTTGAGTTGTGTTTGAAAATATTGAAAAATTCCAAACCAATTTTAACAAAGAAAATAAAAGCAAACAATATTATTCCAAAAAAATTGATTCGTAAATCTCTTGTGAATGATATTATACCAAAAAAATGGACTCCTAAGTTGAAAAAACGAAAGGTGAACTCTGATGATAATAATGATGATGATGATGAAGATTATAATGATGATAATGATGTACCGTTCAAATTTATTAAACCAGATTCCAATACAAAAGTGATAAGGAAAATTCCGTTACTAAAAAGGAAACGCCTCAGCAACAACAATAACAACAACAACAACATTGATGATAATTTCAATTCAAAACAACCTAAATTGGAAGAAAGTGACATAATGGATTATGATGACATGATAGCTAATAGGAAACGTAAACTACAAGATAATGACAACGAATTTGAATCAAATAAAAAAGTAAAATTGTTTTAAATATAATTGATTTTTCATTTTCACTTCATACGTAAAATAATTTTTGCCAGAACAACAACAACAACAACAACAACATTTAGAAAAATGGCTCCTAGAAGAAAAAGCAATAAAAAACAAAGTAAAAGAAAGATTTCGTTTATTACTCTAACGAATCGTATAAAAAAATATATGCTTCATCATAAACCAAGAGATTTGAAAAGTGCAATTGCATTAGCGTTGAAAGCTTCCAATAAGCCTAATCAGAAAATAGCATTACCTAAATCGAGAATAATTAAGATTCCGAAAACAGGAGGATTTTTACCTTTGATACCGTTATTCGCTGGTTTGAGTGCTCTGGGTGCTTTGAGTGGTGGAGCCGCTACTATTGCAAAAGCCGTGTCAAACGCTAAAAGTGCAAAACAACAATTGGAAGAATCGCAACGACACAACAAAACAATGGAATCTATTGCATTGGGTAGAGGTGTGTACATGAAACCTTACAAGACTGGATTGGGACTTTTTTTAGCACCACAACAGCAGCACCCCTCAAAAAACTATCGATAACATTACCTAGACGACCTTTGACAAATATCGATATACTAAACTATGTAAAACAATTGAAAATTTCCAATTTTAGAGGAGTTTTTATGCGAGATAGATTTCCAAAAACAATACACATTAATGAAGCTGGTGTAATAAATATGGATGGTATCAATGGACCAGGTACACATTGGTGTTGTTACAAAAAATGTGTGAATAACGTCTATTATTTCGATAGTTATGGAAATTTAAAACCTCCATTGGAAGCTATCAAATATTTCAATTCAAGAGGTCGTTGTAATATTTTATACAATCACGATCGTTATCAAATGTATAATAGCTATAACTGTGGTCATTTGTGTTTACAGTTTTTGAATAATAAATAGCAACTATTTATATAATTAGTTTTATTCAAGTTCCATCATCTTGTAGATGAACATGTCCTACACATTTACATTATCAGACCGAAAATCGGTTATTTCTTCAAACATATATCCTTCTGTTCGGTTAAATGATAATTCTAATTATGTTTTAGGATTAATTGACTTTGTGACTTATAATTCAATACCAAATGTTGATAAAAGTAACAATAAATTCCATTTGAATGAGAAAGTTTTCCTAGAAATACCAGAAGGTTCTTATGAAATTGAAAACATTAGAATATATATCAATCATCATTTGATTAATGTGGAAAAAGAAGTTAAAGAAAAAACTTTTGTAGATCTTAAAGCTAACGTGAACACTTTGAAATGTGAACTAAAGTGCAACAAGGACATAGATTTTACCTTGCCTAATAGTATTGGTAAATTATTAGGATTTAAGAAGAGAAAATTGAAGAGAAACATCAGACATATATCGGATTATCCCATCAATATTTTTAAAGTGAATGCGATTGGTGTAGAATGTAATTTAGTTACAAATTCATATAATAATGGTAAACCTGTCCACATGTTATATATGTTCTATCCTAACGTGTCGCCTGGTTATAAGATTGTACAAAATCCTTCGAATGTTATCTATTTACCAATCAACACACGTGATATTAATGAGATTGTGCTTAAAATTGTCGATCAAGATGGAAATTTGGTCAATTTTAAAGGTGAAGTGATAACGGTCAGACTGCATCTAAAAGAAATTAAGTGAGAGAGAGAAAGAAATGGTTTTTAGATATAACATCGATTCAAATTTTGCAACTGATATTTGGAGAGATATAAAACCCAAAACGGAATGCAACAAATTCAGTTCTAAAAGAAAACTTAAAGCGTTAACACCCGAGAGTAGAAAAATTTTACGTGACTTAGGTTTTATTCTACACAGTCAACATCGGTGATAAAATCCAAAAATTTTGGTGTAATCTGAAATTGAATATTAGAATTGGCATAGAAAAATTTATAATATATTTACGTTGTTCGTGTAAATATAGTGAAAAAAAAATATGAATAGTAATATTTTGAAAATTAACGAATCAGTCTATTCTGATAATTCAATAATAAATTCAGAGTACCATACTCATCAACCGTATGCAGCTACAACATTGAATAATAACGATGAAATAAGAATACCAATTCAAACACAAGACATATACACGCTACCTTCACAGAGTTACTTATATCTTGAAGGAACACTAACAGATGAAGCTGGTAAGCCTTTACCAACCGTGACTTTCGTCAACAATGGAATACTTTTTCTATTTGAAGAAATACGATTTGAACTTGGTGGTACTATTATAGACAGAGTTAAAAATCCTGGAATTACATCTTTGATGAAGGGGTATGTTTCATACACAGACAATGATAATAAACGATTGAAAAATGCATGTTGGGAGATTGGAGATCAACCCCTCAAAATTGCTGATGACAAGGGTAATTTCAGTGTGTGTATACCATTGAAAAGTATTATGGGATTTGCAGAGGATTTCAATAGAATTATTGTGAATATACGTCAAGAATTGGTATTGATACGGAGTAACTCTGACTTGAACTCAATACATACGATAGTTGCAACAGATAAACCTAAAGTTAAGTTGCAGAAAATTTTATGGAAAATGCCACATGTATCAGTTGCAGACGCTCAAAAATTACAATTATTGAAATATATCGATAACAACAGAGACCTCGATATTGCTTTTAGATCGTGGGAACTGCAAGAATATCCTCTTTTACAAAAAACAAAAAATCATACATGGGCAATTAAGACTACATCTCAACTGGAAAAACCACGTTTTGTTATATTCGGATTTCAAACAAATAGAAAAAATGATAAAACAAGAAATGCCAGCTACTTTGATCACTGTAATTTGAGTAATATCAAATTATACTTAAATTCAGAAGTGTATCCATATGATAACCTAAATTTGAACTTTGATACTAATCATTGGACTTTGTTATTTCAAATGTTTGCGCAGTTTCAACAGTCATATTATCATAAACATCAAAGTGAACCTTGCATATCACCAGAATATTTTAAACAAATAACACCGTTAGCAGTGATAGATTGCAGTCGTCAGAACGATTCGTTGAAAGGTGGTGCTGTGGACATTAGATTAGAGCTAGAGACAAATACAGATATTCCTGATAAAACATCAGCTTATTGTCTAATAATACACGATCGTTTAGTGAAGTACAATCCTTTAACCAGTGTAGTGAAAATATTATAAAAAATGTTTGTGATTGACATTCAGGGATTTCAATATAAAGACAGCAACTTTATAATAAAAGAAATCGCAATTTTGAATATCCTTACATACGAATTGAAACATTTCATAATTCGTCCAATACTCACGGAAAAGTGTCTTTCAAGACAATTTTTAAGTCAGATTGGTTGGTGTAAAGAAAGACTTCACGGCTTAGACTGGAATTCTAACAACAGCAACAACAACAACAACAACAACAGCACCTGCTCCTCCTCCTCCTCACCCGACTACATTTATTTAGAAGACTTTAGTAGTAAGCTAGTTGAAATTGTGAAAAACAAAGATGTGATAGTGTTTGTTAAAGGATCCGAGAAGAAGACTATATTAAATAGATTTCTATCAAACATTATAGACTTGAACGATTTGAAATGTCCTAGCTTGGAAGAATTAACAAAAAATAATTTTGATAATCCTAAAGTTGATTGTAATTGTCACTATCAATCTAATAGTTATTTGAATAATATCAAGTGTGCAAAAATAAATGTATTTTATCTATATGAGTGGCTTGTGAAATTTAACTTTTAATGTTGAATGTTTATGGAAAGGAATAATAAAATTATATTATCTAATTTATGAGTTTTATTTAATCTAATAATAATAATACTAGTAATTTTTAATTTCAAAACAGAAAAAGAAAAATGATAATAATTACACTTCTTCCTCCTCTTCTTCTTCATTATTTTCGATAGTGAGAGGAGGTAGAATCATCCTCTTTCCATTAAATAGCTTCTTTGATGGTGTTCCCGAGGATGATGATGATGTTGATGCCTCTGCTGCTTCATCCTCTTCACCGATCATATTCACACCATATCGTTGAACAATTTTTTGCATTATTTTAAATTCTGCTTCGTTATCTAATTTGGTGCGAATATATCGCAGAGGTAGGTTCCCCAATTTTCTTTTCAACGTAGCCGCCCTCGGGCAGTACGTTAAATTCAGATGGACTCTGTCGCTTTTTACATCCATAGATTTCACACCATATCTGAAGAAACAAAAACATGTATTAAGACTCAAGAAACCAACAAACAATAGTCTGTGTATACAGTTGTTATGAATTTATAACAATTATAAATTGTGAAGTAAATAATCATATCAAACATTTTTTTTACGTGAAGGCATTATTTTCCTATAGTTTCAAGTACTAAACAAAATAACCTATTGAAATTAACAAATTCATAGCATGTGTGTGTGTGTGTGCACATTTAATCAGAATATATATTGATTAAGACTTGGTGAAATATATAACATTTGTTATAAGAAATTAAAAAAAAATCAATAAATGAAAAAGTACTTACTGGAACGAATGTTTCAAAACTACATTCACCCATGATATGGGGAAATTCACTTGATCTTCACTGAACACAACTATCGAGCATGGAACGTTTGCCATTGTGAACTGATGTAGAATATTGAAGTTCCCTCTCATTTTATACAATATGTGGATCAAAACAAACTACGTCAATGCATACATTTTTCTATTAACAATTCTGAATCAGCGAACCGGTACTACACACATTAGATCCGTGTACTTTTCCAATGCAGCTATTTATAATTCACGTAAGACGTAAAGGATGATGCAATAACAACAACACGTTGCACATATTTATCGAATAGGATGCATTTATCTCTATCTTGCATAACAACAACATGTATCAATTGCATGTATGCACGTGTACATTTTTATTTATGATGCAATCACGTATGTTGTTTGCGGAATAGTTTTGCATATCAGCACATTTTACATAAAAATTTAGATTGACGTCAATCTGGATATGTTTAAATAGCTGTGGCATGTGAACAACGATCACAGTTCGAGTTCGGTAGAAGCATCAAGTTCAAGTTGAAGTAAGTTCTTATTATGGCCAGAACAAACAATGGAACGAATTCCCATACACTTGATGGTGTTTCGATCGACATGGTTGTTTCAATTGAAATGGTGAGTAGATTAATTAAGACAAAAGATGAATATTTAAATCAAATTGGTTTTTTAAAAAGGAATATTTTCAAATTGAAAAGAGCTCTAAGGAATAGATTAGATTGTATAAATAATTCTGCAGTTGTTGAATCTAATTTGACTATTTTGAAATATTACTTACAACAATTTAAATTGAAATTAAACAAAATTAATGCTAATCGGAAATTGATTTGGGAAGATATTGAATCTTGTTTCAAAAATCGTATAAAAACGGGGGCTATAATAAATTTGAAAATAAAGGAACCTCATGTTTTTTTCAAACAAGCATTTCGTATATTTGCAAATAGGATTAAGAAGGAAGTTCAAAATTCTCTTTTGAAAGTGAATACAACTTTTGTTGGATTATTTATCAAGCCGCAATCTGGTGAAACATCGATTAAACATTTCACCACTAAAAATAATGTTATCGAATCAAGTACAAAATTGAAAGATTGGTATAAAGAGTTTGTGAGTGATAAACTTTTAACAAAACTTGAAGAATTTCAAGAAAGGGACAGTGGTTATGCCCTATTGGAGATTTGGTACTTGAAAGTTAACATAAATTGTTATAATCCAATAACTGTTGGGTTCGGTACTTACTTGAAATTGCCAAAATTTGTGAAAATTACTAAAAGTGTTATTAATATTGAAAATAATGATATTTATTGTTTCCTATGGTCAGTTGTAGCAGCACTTTTTCCAGCTCCAGCAAACAAAAATATGAATAGAGTTTCTTCTTACCCTCATTTTAGTACAGTTTTAAAATATGAGGGTATCAATTTTCCAATTTCTTTGAGAGATATTTCAAAATTTGAATCGTTGAATAATTTGTCAATAAATATTTTTATTATACAAAATGAGAAGGAAGTTTTACCTTTGACTCTTAGTAAAACTGAATTCTCTTCAACTATCAATTTACTTATGATTTGTAATGAAATGAATGAGGAAAATACAATTTACCATTTTACCTATATAAAAGATTTATCTCGATTGTTACATAAACAGGTGGGAAATGTAAAGAATAAAAAATACTTTTGTGGAAGATGTTTAAATCATTTTATAAGTCAAGAGAATCTGAACAAACATTCTGATGAATGTAAAGATGTAAACAACACAAAAATTATTCTTCCAAAAGAGAACGATAAAATATTATCTTTCAAAAATTTTTCTCATAAAATTGAGGTTCCTTTTGTAATATATGCAGATTTGGAAAGTATTTTGATGAATCATACTGATAATACTATTTCCAATACCAGAAAATACCAAAAACATGAACCATTCAGTATCGCTTATTATTTAAAATGTTCCTATGATGACTCATTGTCTAAATTTTCTTCTTATACTGGTCAAGATTGTCAAATCTGGTTTGTGAAACAACTGAAAGATATTGCTTTTGAACTGAAGGAAATATTTTCAAATGTTGTACCTATAACAATGTCTTCACACGATAGATATACGTATGACACTTCAGTAATTTGTCACATTTGTGAAAAACCAATTTTATCTAGTGCAGAAAAGGTTAGAGATCACTGCCATTTCACTGGGAAATATCGAGGTCCTGCACATTCAAATTGTAATTTACAATTCAAAAATGTAAACACAATTCCTGTAATTTTCCATAACCTCAGTGGATATGACAGTCATTTTATCATTAAACCTCTCAGTACGGAAATGAAAGGAAATTTGTCTCTCCTACCTGTTAATAAGGAGAAATATATTTCCTTTACAAAGTATGTTGAAGGATCCAATATATGTTTTAGGTTTCTTGATTCTTTTCGATTCATGCCGAGCAGTTTGGAAAAGTTGTCATCTTATTTGAATGATGAACAAAAAATTGTAACAAAGAAATATTTTAATGAAATTGAAAAATTCAAATTGGTCACGAGGAAGGGTGTTTTTCCATATGAATACTTAGATTCATGGGAAAAATTACAAGATGAGATTTTACCTTCTCGTGATAAATTTTATAGTAAATTAAGTCAGTCGGAAATTTCATTAAGCGATTATCAGCATGCCGAGAATGTTTGGAAGATTTTCAAAATTCAAAATTTAAGAGAATATTCAGAATTATACTTGAAAACGGATGTTTTGTTATTGACAGATATTTTTGAGAATTTTAGAAAGACTTGTTATAGTACATATGGTTTAGATAGTTTGCATTATTTCACTACTCCCGGTTTGGCATTTGACAGTTGCTTGAAAATAACACAGGTAAAATTGGAATTAATCACCGACGTGAATATGATTATGTTTATTGAGAAAGGAATCAGAGGAGGAATATCACAATGCTCAAACCGATATGGAAAAGCTAACAATAAATATATGAATGAGTATAATTCTGAAGAAGAATCATCTTATTTAATGTATTTTGATGTTAACAATCTTTATGGTGCAGCAATGTGTTATCCTCTTCCAACTGGAGATTTTACGTGGGTAGCAGTTGATAATATTTCTACAGAAAACATTCTCAATATAAGTGATACTAGTGAAATTGGATATATTTTGGAAGTAGATCTTCATTATCCTAAAAGTTTGTTCAATTATCATAAAGATTTACCTCTTTGCCCTCAACATTTAGTTCCACCTGTAGCTATTTCGGAAATTCCAAAATTGTTAACTACTTTATATAATAAAGAAAAATATGTGATTCATTATAGAAATTTACAGCAAGTTCTCAAATTGGGATTGAAACTGCAGAAAGTTCATCGTTGCTTGAAATTTAGACAATCTCAATGGTTAAAGAAATATATAGATCTCAATACCAATTTGAGAAAACAAAGTTCAAATGATTTTGAAAAGAATTTTTATAAATTAATGAATAATGCTCCTTTTGGAAAAACTATAGAAAATGTGAGAAAATATAAAGATGTGAAATTGGTAACTAGATGGAAAGGGAGGTATGGGGCAAATTATTACATTTCTCAACCAAATTGCGATAACGTTACAATTTTTGGGGAAAACATGATATTAATTGAAATGAAAAGATTAAAAGTGTATTTTAATAAGCCCATATACGCAGGTATGGCAATTTTGGATATTTCAAAAACTATTTTATATGATTTTCATTATAATTACATCAGAGAAAAATTTCAAAACAATGTTAAATTATTGTACACTGATACTGATAGTTTAATATATCAATTTTATGTTGATGATATTTACGAATGTATCAAGCATGATATTCATATGTTTGATACGTCAGACTATCAACCTAACAATGTTTATAATATTCCTCTTTGTAATAAAAAGGTGATAGGACTAATGAAGGATGAAAACAATGGTATTATCATGACTGAATTCATTGGGTTGCGTTCCAAACTGTATTGTTTCAAACTAAATTCTGATAAAAATGAAAAACTTAAGAAAATTGCAAAATTAGTTGAAAATAAGTACAGTCAAAATTTTATTGAACAATTTGATTCAAATTTTGGAATTACAAAAAAAGCAAAGGGTATAACATCAGCATCATTACGACGAATAACTTTTGAAGATTATTATAACTGTTTAATGCATAAAACAAATGTAGATGTCGTACAAAATATGATTGTTTCAAAAAAACATGAGGTATTTACTGTTAATCAAATTAAAACTGCTCTAAATCCCTTTGACGATAAAAGGATTGTGAATTATGTATATACAGATACTATTCCATGGGGATTTAATGATTAATGATTTGTTGAAACATCTTTTGTCTTGGTTATCTCTCTCTCACTGTAATAACAATAACAACAATATAGAATGTAAGATTTTTTATTATTTTTGAATAAGTTTATTGTTATTACACGTTTTTTTTTTTTCTTGTAGAATAGTTCTGTGATTATTCAACCTAAATTCATTGAAATTGGAGAATTCTTTGAAAAAAGTAAAAAGGTATTTTTGTTTTATTACAATTTTATATGCATCTCTAATTTCTTTTCTTTCTTTCTCTCTCTCTCTCAGATTGATAAATTGGAAGAAATTTGTCTTAATAGAGAACGAGCAGGTAATAATAATATTGGTTATTTGAAACAAATCAGGAAAATTAGGCCACATCAGCTGCAAAAAAATTTGAATGGGACAAATTATTGCTACTTTTGTCAAAAATATTTCTGCTACTGCACCAATTCACTTTATCAACACGGAGTTGTTTCTGTTGATAATAATAATATCGACAATCTAAAGGAAGAAGAGAGAAAATATATTATTAATCATTTTTCTGGAGATGGTGATAAAGATCTTGAGGAACTAACTGAAAACCAGAGGAAACAAGTAGAGTTGCATAATTTTATGAAAAATTTGTTGTGTTCCAACTGCTACAAATTCAGTTGCATTTGCCAAATTCAAAAGACAATAGACGTTCTCGTTGATGAATTACAGTGTAAGGAGGAAATGAAAGATTCCCCCTTCTAACATCAATCAAAATTCTATATATTTTCGGTTTATCAAAACACACAATCATTTTTTGCTATGATAATATACAATAGAGATCAATTAAAAGAACTACGTTATAAGTTTGTTGGTAATGTAGCAGATCATTTATTTTTGTATCAAAGACAACCCTTTTTGGATGAGGAATGGATATTAATGGAGGAAAGATATAAACAGGCTAAAGAAAATGACATAATTGGAAAAGACCATTATCGATGGGTGAAATCAAATAATAATTACAATAAGAATATTTGGAACTATTACAATTCCAGAAACAAGAGGAAGAATCAAAATTAACGATCATTAAATGAAAATTCGTATAAAGTAATAATAACCAATCAGTTTGTGAGGATGTCGTCATCGTTGTCATTGTCCCAGTTATACAACAGTTTTGTTCGCAGTGTGCTAACCAGCGTTTACGATGCAAAAAAATTCGTAAACGTATGTTGTCCGAGTTTGATGAAATATGTGGAAAAATTACAATTACCATCTGAAAATTGGTTAATCGCTGGAGAATTTATAACGTTCATTATTGGAGCAGCAACAGTAGTCACCTCAACCAATTGTGGCCATGTGGATATTTTATATTTCGGAGGAGATTTCGATCCACCTGAAGAAGATTGGAAGATAATTGATATGAATGTTGAAAACGAATTCATATATCAACATAGAAGATTGAATTTTTCGTTATACCAAATTTCAGGTATCGTTCCAAAACCAAGATCTTACCTACTAGATTGTTTCAGAGTGCTACAACGATCTGAAATTGATTTTTATCGGATTGCACTTTTACCATACAGGTGTGAAATAATGGATCTGCGTAACATACGGAAAGATACTCCCAATTCCTTTGACGTTAAGGTGCTTCAAATGCTTTGTGGGAGAAAGGGTGAAGACAACTACAAAAAAAGTTCAACACATCCACCACCACCAACATTACAAATTTTGTGTTTCAACGTTCTCTTTCAAAATTTCGATTATATCAAAGAAATATGCCAGTAACAATAAAACTAAAGTGTCTCACATGCAAAGGTGAATCAGACATTTCCATGTATTGTCTTCATACTTTGACTATAAAGAATAAAAAAAACTGTGTATTATGATAGTGCGTGTGTGTACGCTTTAGTGTTATGACATTAATTTAAAGTTTGTAAACCCTATTAACATAAACATAGATATAATATTAGTGTGTAAGTGTAAAATCAAACAATTATCATTATTATTATTACTTATCACTGAAAATATAAATCTTCTCAAGTTTTAGTTAACTTTAAAGATACTGTAGTTTAGTAGTAGTAGTAGTAGTAGTAGTAGTAGTAGTAGTATACGTTCTCAATCAATCACACAGAAAACAAAATGGAACAATTTGTATTGGAATATCTCAAAAACCTTGAGACGTACAAATTAAGAAGTTTATGGAATCAAATACCAAAACACATTCAATCTGAATTATATGAATTTATGGTACCATGTACGGAACATTATAAATTTTCCAGTGGAAATGATGAAATTGATGGACCTGTACCTCCTAAAATTAGATGTCCACTTTGTATTAAAGATTGGAAAACTAAAATCTAAACATCATAATCAAAACCTACTCACAACGTTAAACAGTAAGTTTCACACGAATTATTTATTAATATATAATAAAAAAATTGTTTTTTTCTTCTTTTACAGTAATATGAGTAGAGGCAGCAACCTCAGTTATGGAAAGCAACTTCAACGATTGAATCAACTTAACAAAGAAATGGAAATTATGAGGGAACGTATCAAGAATCATCATGTTAAAGAACGACTTGACCAATGGACTCTCAAATATGAAAAACTTAAAAAACATATTATATTCGAGTCTGTAACTAAAAGTTTCTCTGAAATAAAAATACAATAGAATGTTTACATTTCTTTATTATTTAAAAACCTAACAATACAGTATTTTAAAACATCTTTAAGTTAATTACATAACAAAAAGTTATCAATGTATCTCATCCAAATTATCACTAAAGTACATTATTCAGTCTTTTGGGTAGTTATATTCGATCTTTTCGGGTGTTTCTCACCATAGATTCTCTTTACATAATTTTCATGTGCACAAGGAAAACATTCCAGATTAGGATGGTCTGTTTCACCGCCACATTTTTTACACTTATATTCTACCGGGATTGGCATTATTTCAAATTAGACTGTTTATACTAGTTTAAATTCAAACCTTCTGACTTAAGCAGAATGAATTTCCTTTCCAATTATTCAACAATTTATGAAAAATAAAATGGAGACAACAAAGATATTTGAAACATGTACGTACATCTATGAATCGACAAGTAGAACTAATTTTAGAACAATTTATAAAAAAAATAAAATGAAGACAACAAAGATATTTGAAACATGTACGTACATCTATGAATCAACAAGTAGAACTAATTTTAGAATGCAGATTACTCTGAAAATAGTAAGTAGAAATAAAAAAATCACCTTGAAATTATTATGGGCGAGGCTAGGCTCACCTTTACCTACTATCAAGGTGACATTAATTAGACCCACGTGAGGCGGGCACACCCTCTGGTCATTGACGACCACTTCTTCTTCGAGAAAAAGCCTCTGGTCATTGACGACAACTTCTTCAGCAAAGGAGCCTCTGGTCATTGACGACAAAACACAAGAAGTTGGGGTTGGTGGACACAGGCGGATGGACATGCCATCGAAGTGTCACAGTATCCCGCTTGATATACTACTGCCTCTGGAAAGTCTGCCCCAAGTAAGGGGATACCTACTGTGAAATAATGTATCATAATTTCCAGTATTTTTATAAATATGGTAAATGAATTTAAAATTAATCAAAGGGCAGGAGGGAATGTTTGAGAGCAGTTACACGAAGAAAGACGTTCGAATCCTTTGATCGGTGTAATGACAAAGTTCAATGTTCAAATGTAGATCCTACAGAAATGAAGTAAAATATTTTCGAAGCTACAAAACGTGATCAAGAAGATGAAATATTTGCTCTGATTCAATATAAGGATATGCGTTTCTTACCCATGCTTTCTGAAGATTTCCCCCTCACTTGAAGATGTTAGAAGATGGTGTTGATAAGAATCACATCTTGATTTTTGCAAGCACCTTAAGTGAATTAAGAGACTTTCCCATTGATGGAACTTATAGTAGTTCATTTTCTCAGTTCAACCAAATTTACATATCTGCTGATTGAGTGCTGATTCAGGCAGCACTCGAGAGGAAATGAATGTAGCCTAAGTTGCTTTCGCTTAATTTTTGATAGAAGTGCGTGCATAGATTTTGAACAAATCGTAATACCAGTTTTGACAAGTATTCTTCCTGATTCTTTTTGAATGAAATTTACAATTCCATTGCTATGCATTTGACGAAAAATCGAGAATTGGGGATTGACGGTTCATTATGAACAAATATCATGTTATCTGGGCAAATTTGATGTAGAAATTATCGACACCTTAACATTCCGATTCGGCAACAGTTGTGCCGAGAAAACATTCTGCCTAAAAAGATATTTTGATCACTCTAGCGAGAAATGATTTTAAAACTTCACGGTTCTAATAGAACTGTTGAATTTTAACAGGGAATACCCTGCAAACAAAGCAGCTGAGGGCCTGGATCATGAAAACTAACTCCATGATCTGGCGAACAAATCCTCGACTCCAAACCATCGTCAAATCGTTAACGGAACAATAAAAATAAAAATATTTTCAACTGGACAAGAGGGTAGAAAAACTAGAAGCTATTAAGATTATAATAATGGCCCAAAAGAAGAAAAAATATTAGTGTCTGAAAAAATATATAGCATTATTAAATTAAATTGACAAATTTATTGTGGTAGAAACAAAAAATAAATAATAGTCATCATGTGATCGTCTATGCCATCTGTCCTACCTCCCATATAAGGTGCTTTTAGAGAGACACACAATCCTGGGTGGCGCTAACTATGGACATATTCATCCGAGTTAGATTTCTGGTTGAATAAGTACAGATAATTAATTTCCGTAATTGAATATGTTGTAAAAAGTAATATAAATGAGTAAATATATATCATAGTATTGACCTATCCTGTAGTACTACTCACACTTTGCAGTTGAGCTCACTAACATACGTTGAAGATTCTATCTAGAAGAGAGATTCGTCTGGTTGGGGATCTTACCAATTCCAAGTAGGCAGACTAGACGACCCTAAGCCCTTAGGTTGTCATGCCCGAGAACCGCTTCTTTCTACCAGACGAATTTTTTATGTGGGACTTTTTGGCTAGTGGGGCCTTCTCTGATGCCTATTACCTCAAGA
This sequence comes from Endomychus coccineus, assembly GCA_958510875.1. Lineage (NCBI taxonomy): Eukaryota > Metazoa > Arthropoda > Insecta > Coleoptera > Endomychidae > Endomychus > Endomychus coccineus. The sequence goes on from OY294069.1 coordinate 51,524,651, forward strand.
CTTTCGAGAAAAATTCCATTGCTTACCTTTTCTCCTAACCTTGCGGCGCTGAGCTCATACAATGTTCTACAAACAACCCCTCGTGTAGTCAAAATACCCGAAATTTCACTACTCCAAAATCCAGAGATTTCATTCTGGTAGAATATAAAAAAAATATTGCTTGATCCACAGTTTTACGATTTGCCGTCCCATCCAATCTAAACGATTTCGAACGTGATCGGTAGGAAAACTGATCATAGTTAAGACACTTTTTTAAATGATTCTCTATCTCTAGTAGGTTGTATCTCAAGCATCTTATGAAACAGAGAAGATCTCACGTTATATGAGAATTACGAATTGGAAAAAAGACCAGTTCATATTCATATTTTTTATGAAAAACGATTCCTCGTTTCGAGTACAACACAAATGATCTTAAGCGAGATCGTGAAACATCTGAGGAGTGAGAATCATCCAGAACCATGATAGCTATGCCGTAGATGCGTGCTGTGTCAATATGGCATTCTGACAGATAAATGCAAGTGATAATAAGATTGCTTGATATTTTTGAATATTTCAAGAGAATAATGAAGATATAATGACGATCTCTTTGCTCTTATAAGGCAGTGTAATATATTTAATGACCCATCATTTTATAGCAGCATTGTGAGGATGTCATTATCTTCAGATCACTTATAAATGGTTATTATATACCTATGTGATTCAACTCTTCAAGACAAGTGTTCGCATAAAAACTACTTCAGATAATTGAAAGCTGTATTATATAGAACATATGATGACGAATGAATCTGTTCTGTCCAGAGATAATGTTCAGTTTTATTAATCGAATAAAAGAACTTGCAACTGAAAATTGACGTCCATGTGAAGGCTTATATCTAAATTTATCTTTGATTAATACTTACAAGAGAGAGAAGCAATAAATCTCGATTATCGGTTACGAAGTAGGTAACTATATTATCCGCATGTAATAAATATGAAAGATTACTTAAATTTGAATATAGATAATTAGTAGAGATAACAAGCCATTTTTGATTATTATAAAATTGAATATACTCTGAAACAACAATAGTCTCGGCATTGAGTTCTTCAAACACGCATTGAATCTCAAATCTCAAAACCGATGGCCATGCGGTTTTCGGATAAAAATATTACCAATCCCTATTCCAAGATTGGGACTTCATTTATTAGCGGATTGAATGCTTATCAGTTAAGAGAAGACTGATCTAGATTGACTGTTCTTCACCTTTTCAGATAGCAAAGCTTTTTTTTACAAACAAACTATTTAATTTATCGTAAACAATTATAAATATCGAAGAGATTCCTGTATAAGTCACATCGCAATCTAAGCAAATTATGTACCGTGTGGGTTTGTTTATCTTTATATATTAACTTTAATTCCTAAAGATAAACAAACCCACACGGTATATAAATTAGATTGCGATGGTACATATACAGGAATCTCTAAGAAACATCTACAAAAAAGCATGTATGGCCAAAAGTATAGTTATGAAAACAATGAGTTCCACCGGCTTTGCTAAACATTGTTTTGATTATAATATAACCATCAGTTTAATTTAAAGAATGTTAATATTTTAACTAAAAAAAAACCAATCATCATAAAAGATCTATCCTGGAGATGATTCACACAAGACGTGGATCTAGGTATGGTAATCACACAACCGACGTACAGTCATTAAGTCAAATATATACAAATTTAATTAAATACTTGAAAATTTCTACGTTTTTTTGTAATGTTAAAATAGTGTGTAGGTAGACACCCGATAATAAATAATCATGAATATTTGCTATCTCATAAATATCTCCAAACACATCTGTTTAACTTCATACGTACCTGAGGAATGAAGCTTTCAACTATCGGAACATTACTAAGCAGTGTGTTTCTAATACACATAATGTTACTCATCAATGTGTTACAATTCACAATTTTTCATGTTTCGTTCGTTGTTACGATGCAGACACTTTCAATTGAAATTAGTGCCATATAGACGCTCAGTGTGTAGTGCAATTATCTTAAGGAATTCCGCACTCTCGTTGATGTGAATTAGTGTTCCAACATCTTCTGATGATGGTCTTGAGATCGAAACGTACGTAGAGACGAAAAAATATAGTAAACATATGTGTTGTTGTGACCTATTACCTGAGAATTCACATATAATTGATACCTGGGTCGAAAATCATTATTACTATTGTTTTAAACTTTTTTATGATTCAATTTATATTTTACATATTGCTATCATTATCATCATTCTATCGTTAAAACATATTTCCCGTTTTTATATATCTCATTGAACATTTTATTTCATTATTACATAAAGCCCGTTAAATTACCAATATTTGATGTTGACATTTTTATTTGCTATTTTGTTTTGGATTCCATCAAAGGACCTCACTAGGTAAAGAGCTCCACAGCTACGCTGTTCGATAAGAAAAAGTGAAAACTGGTAGGGAGAAGTTCGGGAGGTCTCAAGTTTGACAATGAAGGGGTGTGACTTGTTTGAGCTCGTCTGGTCCGCCTATCTGGAATCTCTCTTGGTAGAATAATGGAGTTGATTTCTGAAGAACACCGATCATGGAAATATGTCTAGAAAAGGGAGATGTCTCCCACCATTTATAATGTTCTAGGGAAGCCAGTGAACTTGTGAGTATGACATCCTCATATGATACAAGGGGATTACGTATGACTTACGGAAGGCACCAAGACTGAGAAAAGTACAGATGCTGGAATATTCGAAACAACGGACCAAAGGGAAATAATAATGAAATTTTTTTGAACCTAGGGACACTTGCGACAGAACTCCAAGCAAAAATAGTAGCAATTACGAGATGTGCTCGAATAATGAAGGAAAGAAGAGCCTATGAGAATAGAAAAATCAAAATCATAGTGAGCAACCTGACAGTGCTCAAGGCACTGGAGTCATACACAATCACCTCACAGTGTGTACTTGATTGCATTAAAGAACTAACGGCACTAGTAATGAACCCAATAGAGTGACACTCGTATGGGAGTCTGAGGAAACCAGACTAGAAGGGACTGAAACTGTCGTCGCACTCGCTGAAGCGAGGTCGGAACAACCTCTGATGGGACCAGAGCCAACCTGTGGCATTTCCCATGCTACAGCGGAATCTGCAATACAAAAAAGGCTCGAGACAGAGCACCGTGCCTACTGGAGGTAATTGCCTTGTATGTCGCACTCCAAGCGACTAATGGGAGATCTCCAGCAGCAACAAGTGAAAAATCTGCTGACGTTCAGCAGGCAAGAAATACGGAATCTTGTAGCATCCTTCACCGGACACGCCCCATGCAACAAACATCTCTGTAGGATGAGCCTGATAGATCAGCCCACATGTAGGGGTTGCGGCATGGAAAAAGAGATACACATGCATGTGCTGTGTCAGTGCACGGCATACGCGGTTGGTGGTCGTCAGTCATACCTCGCAGATGATAAAGCTACACCCGAGTAAATCGGGAATATCCCCTATATCAGGCTACTGAATTTCATAGAATACACCGGACTGATGAGGAGATAGCAATACCTGAGGGCACAATGGGACTCTAACGACAGCAGTGCAGTGTTTCCCTGGGAAGGAGAACCAACATCACTGGGGCGAGGTTTTAGTCGATAAAAATTCGTGACACCCAGGGGCACGGACACCCGAGGCGGTTATGCAAGATTCCCCCTCCTCTAAGCAAAAAAAAAGTGTGACATCATCAATCAAGCGAATAGCTGTCTTCTGGATAGAATTCAAGAGCTTCAGTGTATGTTTAGGAACCGAACACCAAACAAGTGAACAGTACTCTAGAACAGATGAAGCGGTTTTCGCAATGAACATCACAAGATCGTCTATTAGAGTGGTGATTCCGAGCATTATTATGGAAGACATCATAGGAATAGTTATGGAATCCTCCTTTCTCGAGAAGTAATGAACTGTCGATTCATAAATTGACTTGACAACTCCCTGTTGACAGTTCATAATTCGTTGTGAATAAATTTTGATCAAATCTATCTTCAGTACAGAAACAAGAATTATTCATCTCAGAGCTGCAAGTATACGTACATGTACGTCGGGTGCTGTGGAAACTGCGAAATGTGTGAATTTTTTTGCATCAGTACATAAAACTGAAAAATGGTGTAATTACGTTTATTTGTTTATCTCGACGGAACATGCATCGTCGTTCCCTGACATTCGTGGCAAGATTTTTGAACTAACAGTATTATATTGTAGGTACTTCATGCTGGTTATGCAGTAGGTTTAATTCCTAGTGCACTAATATATTCTTCAAAAACAACGGATGTCGATTATCATGGTGGAATGTATCACAACAACTTCCTGAATTGATTCGAATTTCAATTTTTAGTGTGTTCCATAAGAACTCTCTACCATGGTTGTAGTTAAGTAATGAACAAGCATCCCCAAGAAATTTGATATGCAAGAATATTTAAATAGGAATAATATACATATATTATGAACCGCTCACTATTGTTGGTCTTGGTGAACATAAATGAGATACAACCAGAATGCGTTGCAGATGTGTGTGCTGCAAAACATGACCTACGAATTTATTCGTCTACCCCCTTACTCCACCGAACACATTGGGTTATTGCTGGAAACTACTCGTTTGCAGATATGGTAGTTCTGTGGAGAATCAGTAGCTCGAAAATAGATTTGAAAATCTTTCATTGATATCAAGATTTTGATAATTAGCTAATTTGAATGTTTATTTACATGAATAAAAAGGCCTACTTTAACATCACAATATGGATAAGTAATATGAAATATAAAATTTTTCATATCTTTATCTAAATCTTTCAGATGTCAGTTTTATCTCAATAATCGATCAAGTAAACTCTCAATAACCATATTGTAACAGGGATGAGTCTTCTGAAAAATACTTCCTTTTGCCATTCGCTGTTCTTCCGTCATTTAATAACAAAATATATATTTTTTGGTACCACTGGATTTGAATGCACTGCAATCAGAACCATGAAGTAGGTATTCTATTTTTCTTCACACATTTGGCAAACACTACAATCCCATTTGAAATTGCATTGTTCGATATAATTAATAAAGAGTTTCTAAATTTATTAAGTAACACAGTTTATCGAATTAAATGGTTAGTTGTATTCAGAAACCATGAGAACCTGCTCAACCTGACAACAACGGCTGACCTTGATTCATGCCGTCATTTCATTGTTCCAGCGAATGAGCCATATAACAATTGATCCAACAAAATTCAGGAGATTCGTTTAAAGCCGACATAATCGTAGTGTTATTTCGGATTAATTTCGTAGAGCTGAAATGCAAGTGTCATGTCACATGAATACATAAAGGAAGAACGGTAGACGATCCGAACCACCATATTTAAATATACGTTGCAATTTCAATGCGATTTGCATGTTATTAGAGATGTCGCGTAGGTGGCTATAGACATGACCCACAGGATGGTGCAGCGGGCTCGAAAGCCCCACGCCGTTTCACGTAGGATTATTAAAAAACGACCATGTACATGATAAAGCGCGTGGTCAATTCAATTGTTATGCACTGACAGTTGCAATGCAATGTACAGTTACACTATTAAATAATTAGATTGTGACGAGCTTGTTATTTTAGTGAACACATTACAAAACTATAATATCGTTATTACTGTCATATGAACCGAAACTTCTCAAGATTAACACATTTGAAATTCAGTATTCAGTCCTATACATAGATTATGTATTGAATATAGTATTAGTGAAGGGAACTATAACAACGAGCATAATAGAATTCATGGTATTGCCAATTCTCATCAATACCATATATCTTTAAAATAAATAAATAAATTAACAAAAATGACGAATTCAGCTGAAAACGTGTACTATATTTACACTCGCATAAAGTGATCCCAATAAGTTCAAGTCATGCCCTCAATTCTAACTTCGCTAATAAACTAACTAATATATTTGAGAGGTTTAAAGTTGAACCTGCATTTAAATGCAAATCTACATCAGAGCACTTGCTTGGTAACTCAAAGTTTTAGATCTTGATAAATTGGGTAGTATATAGAAAATTCAGTGTAATGACTGTGTTAAATGTTATGTTGAATTATCTAAGCGCATTGCTCCAACAGGTTCAAGGAGTATTGTTTCCATATTCGTAATGATAACATAGGTTCTTCGTAGCAAACCATGTCTTAACCCGGTAAAATAATCACGAAATCGAGTCATTCTTCAACAAAATACATCGACGAATCTTACTTAATGATATTAGAAGGTAGAATAATGTATAAACATATAGATAATTTATTGATTTATCTTCTATTGGGAAAAATACATTATTACAAGTACTTCGAGAAACTTCAGGTCAACTCTAGGAACACGTGTTTATAAGTAATTATTCAATAACTAATCAGAATTGATAACAACCTATAATACTGAATATTTATTTTCGACCAAAAAATACTTTCATTCGTTAGAAACAGCATAATAGCCGTTTTATTAGGTACAGGCTGTAATTTACCCTTTCCCCAATTTGACCAAAACATACCTTGCGTTCTTTGATAATCTTAGCTTTGATATCAATTTATATATCTTATGTCTTTGATAATGACTGCATGACAACTGAAAAGGGCTTAAGATAAAGCATAATTTAAGTAATGGTGAAAATGTAAAGTAAATTGGAAATCAGTATTATGTTTCAAATGTAACTATAGGAAACGTATAATTGAAGAAATGCTACTCTTATGGGTGCATGTAGTGTTGTTATCAATGATCACAACTTCAAAAATAATCATTCTATGGGTTCTATACAAGTAGATACCCATGTTAAATAGAATTTTCACCAAAAAACTAGAAGTGATTACAAATTCAAAAACAATCGTTCAATGTATTGCATGGAATCGGATGTGTGTTTGGTCAAATTCGTTTTTCAGATTAGTTACTATGCATTATAAGTCAATAAGAAGTGAGACAACTACTCAATCATTTGTTTTCCACAACAATATTCGACAGGTAGCAGAGATTCAATACTTGTAAATATGATGAGTCTGAGAGACCGATTATTCAGATAAAGTGTGATGAAGATTCCACAAAGATGGAAGATGAGCCTGATTTACATTGACTATGAATGAAGAAGACACAGCTGTTTACATAAAATTTCGAGTGGATAACTAGTCACATTCTACTATCTCTTCTTTTTCTCTCATTCTCACGATGTTGGCAGCAACTGTGTTGTCTAGGCGATGATCTAGTTAACTAGACGATGCATTCGATTGACTCATTTACTCACAAGACTCTGGTATATAGCTATTCATGAAACTCAAGCTGTAGGTTCATCTTTATTCCACATAGCATAAGGCGCTTGAAAATTCAATGGTGAAATTTCACAATTGAATTAGCACAAGGTCCGCGCCTTTTCCATCCCTAGTAACATTAATTTACACACAAAACTATTTGGCAGTTAAATGCCATTATAGATGGTAATATGACGGGGAATAAAACTGTCAGTATAGAGTGACTGCCGGTGGTTCCCGTGGCCTTCCTCCCTAAACTAGAGATGGTGATGCCGACTATACTGCACAATAGAAAGAGTTTCGATAAAGCAAAAATCTGCCCCATCAGCATGCATTTGAGTTTATACAGCATCATGCTGGATAAGTTTGCTAACCTGTCATAAAGAGGTAGCAATATAGAAATTAGGATCATGCTGCGTTGGTATGTATGTAGGCTCCTAGTTTAACACTTAATACTGAAATGTATGATATAAAAATATCCTTCATACTTCGACGGGTCAAAGTGGAAATGGTAAAGCAACTCTTTTCAGGTTTGATCAATAGTTATGATTCATTTGACATCAACCTATTATGTTCAGGTGGAAATGAACTAAAACTGTTAAGATTCAAGATTAGCATACCACACATTCCAATCTTTCTTAATTGCGAACAATGAAGTGTTATAATTGGAGAGCATGAAATTAAATGGGGATAATATTAATACTCGCTACTTTCGAGAATAAATGGCTTTATGTGATTCAAATAAGTCAATTGAAAGATGTATAATTTGATAGGAAGTTGAATTCCAACATGTCAAATTAAAATAAGTAGGAGTGCTTCAATGTGAATTCGTTTTGTTGGAATTTTATTAGCTGTGAATATCGAACAAGGTCACTCTGAATCCCCTGGAGAATCTGTCCAAGTCCCCACCATCAAAATCGTGTTACGAATAAAAATAAATGAAATGGAACACTTGCGATAAGTTGTAAGTGCATTTTGCGCATACCAGTTAAAGTGTGTTTCATAGTTCCTGATAATGGAGCAGACAACAGAAAATGAACAGCTATAGGAGTGATAAAAAGTAGTTGCTGAAGAATAGGTTGCAATGGTTATTCAATGTTTATCTTATATTATCTGTCATAGTTAATCTTGTTTCATTGCTCACGTAATTATATCAGAATACGGGGGCAAGGTAAAAAGTACCTGAAAAATGAAAGAAGGAATGAATTATTTGGTCAAAACTTATTTTATTTCTCAACATAATCTCCTTATAATCTGATACACTTCGTCCAACATTTTTCTAATTTTTCGATCCCTTCCAAATAATACGGTTTCAGTGATGATCTCATCGTTGGAGCCATCCTTCAAGTTTGGAAATAGATAAAAGTTGCAGGGGGCAAATCTGGAGAATATGGTGGACGACGAACCAATTCGTAGCGCAATTCATGCAATTTTGCCATTGCCACTTGGAACCTTTCCGCTGGTGCGTTGCTCTAGTGGAAGAGCACTTTTTTCTTTGCTGAATGCGGCCGCTTTTACTTCAAATCGGCGTCGAATCGATCCAACAGCTGTGCATAATATACGCCTGTGATCATTTTGCCCTCTTCAAGTTCATCGATATCGTCGATACATTGTGCATCCCAAAATACCGTCGCGATGACTTTCTTGGCCGATAAACCTACTTTGACCTTATTCGATTCGCCAGGACTCTGATGTGTTGTGATAGGTTCATGTTTCGTCCAGGGTTACGAAACGGTGCAAAAAGTCCTTCTTATCGCGCTTGAACAGCGCCAAACATTCCTTTGAAGTTGTCACACGGTCGCGCTTGTTGTCAACAGAGAGCAAATGCGGCACTTATCTGACAGATAGCTCTCTCATATTCAAAAATTCATGCAAATTCCGTATTCGTTCGGGTGAGATGCCCATAGCCTCGTGCACTTCAAATATCATACCAAGGTAATCGACGTTTTTTGGCGTTTTGACCCCAAATTGAACGACCAGAACGTTCGGCGTCCTTTGTGGTCATACTGCCACAACGAAAATCAGTAAGCCACTTGTGAATCAGTCAATGGTGAGGAGTCTCCATAATGTTCAACAAGCGATGCTTTGGTTTGCTTAAGGCTTGTTCCAAGCAAGGAATAATGTTTAATCAAGACGCGAAAATCATTTTTTCCATGTTTATAAGAATTTTCAACGTTGTTTGCTTTTGATGTGCAGAACTGAATGACATATCAGTCAGAAAATTTTAATGCGTTCTTGTCAAAGATGGTACATCACAAATGTCACATCTGTTTTATTTTTCAAGGAATTTTTACCTTGCCCTCATCTATAAAATACCTACATTGCGCTGCTTGTTGATCTTAGGACCTTCCCCAGTAAACAATTACAGGCTCTTCATCTTGATCATTTCGCACAATCTGTTAGAAAAATATCGCACTTAATATTGTTCGAGAACCAGTAACCAACAAGATACTCATTCTATAGTAAAATGGGAATGAAACGGAAATCTTTACTCCAATAATATTCTCTTAACAATAATTGAATAGAATCAGCATTACGTGATGGAAAGCCATTATAAACTTGAATAAAATAACTATTAAAAGTTTGTTTCTCATCAATTGAATGAATAAATGTAACTATAGTTTCGCCAACACCGTAGCTTCTTCAAACAAATATTACAAAGTACTAACTACCTACAAAAGAGCTAACCCAATATACAGAGTGTAACAGAACTACGTATTTTTGCAAATGCTTTGTTATAAATACAGGAAGTTGAAATATGTTAAGAAATTTATTATTTTCCAGATATCTTCCGAAGTAAAAGAGATATTGGAGTGGAATTTTGTACACGATATATTGCCATAAACAGATCGACATAAAACATGATGTGTTGTTTCTCATGTAACCAGTGGCGGATAAATGGGGGTCTAGTCAAATAAATTAAATTGTTAAAAATGGTAGTACGGACGTGGGCAAAAAAAGTTTATTAACATTTTCAAACAAAAATTCTTATACTGAACAAAAAAACTATATCATCATTAAATATGACAAAAATTAATGAACACATTAGTACAAATTACTATTATTATTTCAAGAAGTTGAAGAAGGAGCTCGAAGTAACCTCCACGAGCTTGAATGCATGCTCTACATCATTGCATTGAGTCACGGGTTCTTTGTAAAATGCCCAGACTTTGCCGTACGGTGTCAAATGCCCGTATAATATTTTCTTGAAGCATGACAATATTTTTAATGGCGTTTTCATAGACAATTCACTTCACATAGCCCCAGAGCAAGAAGTCTGAAGAATTACATTTAGGGGATCGTGCAGGCCAGTGTACTGGTGCTCTTCTGCCGATCCATCTATTCGGAAATCTGTAATTTAATATTTATCTGGCATTAAAACTGAAGTGTGCCGGAGCCCTATCGTAAATATACCACATTCTATTTCCAATATTATGTGGAATATCATCTACCAAGATTGATACAGGCACAAATTGCCTGATGTATATCTGTACTCTCGAGAGAAAACTATTTGGTCCGGATTGACTCCGGGAGTAGATTCAGCAAACAACGTCCTTTCCGCGGTTCTCGAGACAAGTAACCCCTTGGGGCGAAACTAATGTGTTGGCACTGCGGAAGATCCGGTGAAATGTGCACCACATACATTTCACCGCTAAAATCATGATATCGTGCCTTCCTATCCCAGTACTCTGGTCGAAATGGATTCACGGGCTTGGTAGACATATGCGGTAGGCTATTTGAATAAAGCCGAACGGTGACTCGTCGAACGTTCCTGGTGAAGCAGGGAACACGAAGAGGGGGAATTGACTATAGCCCAGAAGGGACAATATATAAGTCTAGCAAGCAAGCTCCATCTTGGGTTCGCTCAAAGTGAGACCGCCTAAAGTAATCCCGCTGGGACGAATAAAATACTGCCTCTGCGTGGTAAAATGCTATACCACATGGCTTTACTCCTAAAGTCCGGTGTCTGTGCTTCTTTGCCCAGATCTCTGAGTAATTGATTCGCGGCCGAGGCAATGATATGTGGTAGGCCGATGATAAGAGGCCGAAGGCTACTCGTCAAACGAAGTAGTTGCAGGTAACACAAACACGAGTAGGCAGGGGGAGAGAGGCTCAGATGGTTCAAAAGACAGTCTCCTCTCCAAATAAGGCGTTGGTCTCTGCCGGGCAGTTGGCGTGCTGTTGAAGTAGGAGAGGGCCCTGCGTGATATGTCTAGAGTTCACTGGACGGGAAGACAGGGGGAGCAATCCCCCACAATTTCTATCGTGTATATCTGTACAGTCAACACATGCGGTAAAAAAATATAATTCGATTGGATAGTCTCCAATCATGTCAGCCCAAACATAAAGAGCAAACTGGTATTGGTTTCTAACTTCAACATCACAAGTGCGTTTTTTTCAGCCCAGATATGATTATCATGGAAATTTCATGAATTTGAATTCATCAGTGCAAAGAATGTAAATGTGAAAACCGGGATCGAGAGAATTCAAGAAACCACTGACAAAATATCAAATGAGGCTGGAAATCTCGCGGAAATAAAGCCTGTACCGTCTGAATGTAGTAAGTGTATGAAAGTTGTTCTTTCAAGACTCTAAAGAGGGATATGCAAAACACGCAAATTTGATGAAATTTTCCTAGTGCTGATCCTAAGATTTTCCGCAATTGTGTTTAAAATTTGTTCCTCGTCTTCGACATTCCTAACATTTCTCTCAAGACCACCACCATGTGTTTGTGGTCGAAATACACTATGTTCTCTAAGCCGATGATGAATTGGAACGAACACACGTGAAGATCGAGAGCGTCGTAAAGAAAACGCTGCTTGATAAAGTCGCCTAGCTTCTCTAAAAATTCCGTGTGGATATCTGCTAAATCAGCTCACTGTAGTTATTCACTCCAACTACAATACAACTCACAAAAATTGTATAAATTTGACAGGTAAAAACAATATTAACGCATCTAGAAATCGTAGCTATAGCAATCGAGTAATATTTATGTATTTGGTACATTTGGAGATTGGCGTCTTGTTGTTATAAACGAACACCTTATTATTGATTATTCATAAGTAAATAGTAAATTCCACCGTTCCAATTAATATTTTTCACTGCAAGTGCTAACTCTTGCTTCATTCGAATTTACCTAATTTTTGCCATGATAATTTTTTAATAAACTACTGTTAAGTAGGTAATTAAAAAATGCTATATTACTGCTGAACTGTGCTAGATACGCGAAAAAGTCATGAGAGGCCTTTTGTTCACTGTAAAAATTTCTGTTGAGCAATGTTAAAAAGTTTTATTCACTCCAGGTCCGTACTACAATTTTTACTAATTTAATCTTACTAGATCCCCATTGGTCACCTAAGGAACAACAAGTTATCACGTCTTATGACTGTTTTTGGCAGTGTATCGTATACGGAATTTCACTACAATAGCTCTCTTACATTGGAAGATATTTGGAAAATAATAAATTTTTAACATATTTCAACATATCTTCATAACGAAGCATTTGCGAACATACGGGTATACGAACTTTTTCTGATATTTTTCGATTTTGACATCGTAGTTCTGTTACAACATTTATAACTCTGATGATAATCTTAGAATAGTTGATGGTTAGTGGAATTATTTCAATATGATGAACCTATCATGGGATTAAACGAAACCGGTATCGAACGGAAAAACCTAATTATATACATTTAACAAGGAAGAATTATTATGTATTTGTTCATCATCGAATAGGATATCTCACTTCTTGTATTTATTGAGCTCTAGGGATTCGTGTCTTACTGTCATTCTGAAGGAGTGAAATCTTAAAATTACCAAGTTACGGTTTTCTTCAATTAAATGCGTGGGTTGAATGAGATTTATCATCAAAGAAACTACGCCTATGTTCATTTATCCGCTGTTGTGGGTCCTTCCTGTCTGACCAATGTATATCCTATGGCAAGACCCACATATCAGCTTGTTAATCCCTTATTTTTCATCATTCGATGATTTATCTTTATTAGTTTTGATAAACTTAACTAAATTGTTGTGCGTTTTATGGATATGATTTAATCTATTTACCGCAATTTGTTTAATGATATTCAACTCTTCATCAAAATTACTGTTTGACGGTAAGTTGAGTAACTCTGCGTATGAAACTATAGTAGGCTGCTATTTTATGTTGTTAGCAATAACTGAATTTCCTTTATCTGCACGTGAAATAATGATATCCTTAACTTCACAGAACCGGAAAGTAATCTCATTCACAAAGGTCTTAAACATAATTTACGATCGCAAATTAATTATAGAGATTTAGAGGTTTTGGACGTAGAGACTGAGTTTGCATTATCTAGGACACATAATAACAATAACAGCAAACATATAGCAGCTAATATTATTAAAAAGCAATTTCCAAGAGATAAATGTGTTACTTCCAATAGCCAAGCCTATCAAACAAGAATCGATTATTAACGATATCATTTTTACTCGTGTAGAAATTCTGTTAATGCTATAAACTGAAATGACTATATTGATAAAACTGTTGACTTTTGAATTACGAAAATTTGAAATCAGACTCAGCAAATATGTATCAGGAAGAAATGGAAGAGTCCCTGGTACATAGTAATAGTCTTTCTGGCCAGAAAGAAAAATACATCTTAACTCTCATGAACCCTTCAATTATATTATTTTATTAATTCAAAAGGACAATTATCCCATTAGGTCTGTAGTATCATTCCTAACAGCCCCAGCAGTTAACCTAATTGGAAAAATCGAAAATATTGTAATCCCAGATAATGCAAAATTAGTTTCAGTCGATGTACAAAACATTGTCATCAGACTCTTCCAATTTAACAGTTATTCTCCTAGTTAAAAATCATACCATTGCATTAAACAAGAAATAACTTATTTACTTGCGATTTATTTGAAACAGAATTATTTTCAATTTGATAATAATATATATTATCACTATGGGTAACTCATTGAGCCCCTTGTTGGCAGAAATACTTATTGATAATTTGGAGACTGTAAGTAATAAGCATTCCTTTTTGAAGAAGTTCATATTTTGGTATAGATGCGTTGACGATATAATGACATGTTTCATTAGAAATAATAGATAATCGAATACCTTCCTAGAATTCATACAATACATCCAAATATTTTGTTCGCAATTGAAATGAAGGATGAAAACTCCATTCATTTTTGGATTTAAACTACAAGAAAATTAATGACAAATTTGATTTTTCAATATTCCATGAACCCCTCTATACTGACCTTACTTTTCAAAATACTTCAAATCATCCTTTTCAACATAAAACTGCAGCCTACAATAGTTTCATACACAGACGTCTCAACGTACCGATTTCAAAAGATAATTTTGATAAAGAGTTGAATATCATTAAACAAATCGCGGTAAATAATGGTTACTCTTCCGGAATAATAGAGATAAGTTAAAACGATACAAGTTAGCTATGAACTCAGTGTTTCCTGAAATAAAACAAATTATCATTCATCAATTGATTGTCGATTACGCTATGCTAAGAAGTATGCATATGATACATGTGTATGCATTTTAAATAGTCAGGGTATTATATTCACCCCATACATGGCTTTATATAAATAAACTTGTTATTTTCGTGGCAACAGTTAATCGCAGTAATCGGTAAGATGGTAATAAAGCTTAAAATAGGAGTATATAGCTAGTCAGTATCCAAGAAATTACAAGCTTCTATCCAACCGATTCAAATCAAAACATCCGTGAACTTGGTTTATAAATGGTAATACAAAAAGACGTCATAGCAACAAGTTCATAACTCGTATGTCAAGTAACCAACAAGATTATGATCAAAGAAAGTTTACCGAGGTCAAGATATTTATTCGCTTTCTTATTTATGATTACTGTAAATAGAGCGAAATTTTGATAGGTTGAAACGAGTAAGTGATTGAATAAACTTCATTAGTCGTAAAAGGCTAAATACAGATATTCATGAGTTATAAATTATATGACACATTTACGAATTACGAATACACGAGTCAACACAAAATATGGCATATACAATAGGAAAATGATTACATGCTTCAATTATTGAAGCCCACAGGCGAGGCCACTTTTTGACGGCTTTCAGCAACCACTCTAGTAGCGGAACCTACTATCTTGGTCCGCTAGCAAATTATTATCAAGATACATTCTATGATTTACAAATCTAAATATAACTGTGATTATTTCATGAATTACTTATTCTATAATTTACGTTTCATTTCTATTACTAATAACTAATCAAATTTAAGATAACTCTATGGAATTTTTATTTCAAAACTGTCACTGTCATAAATGTAACAAAGTCAGATGAAACATTATCTTTTTAGGTTGAATTGAATAGACAACAGAAGGTCGTAATTCAAAATATCTGAATGATATAGGATTAAAATTAATATTATGAAATCAATAACTTTACAAGGATGTCAGAAACACCAATATTATCTGATTAAATTCTTATCGACCAGGTAGATGTTTCTAACAGCAGCCCTTTCATTATTTCACACTATAATCCGATGAGTATTCCCCAATAATCTGTCCTTACCAACTGATAAACTATAATAAAGATTCTTGACCCAGGTATGAATTATATATAAATTCTCGGGAAATAGGTCACATTAACACTTATGCTTCATATTTTCTTGTCTTTACGTACGTTTCGGTCTCACGACCATCATCAGAAGACTTATTATGTCTAAAACTGGATTACTCAAAACTAATTGTATTAAACAAAGCATCCTTACGTAGAGACAAGAAAATATAAAGCATAAGTGTTAATGTGACCTATTTCCCGAGAATTTATATATAATTAATAAACTATAAAAAAGTATAACATTAAAAATTAGAAACACTCACCCTTATCCACTAAAATTACTCTCAAAGTACTGAGGAACTTTCAGCTACCAAGTAGCCATATTCAGAGTAAACCAGTGGCGGCTCGTGAACTTTTTAAGAGAGGAGGCTAGACATAAAACGTTTTTTTTTAAATATACTCTACTCAGCCAATTAATTTAACTTTTGCACAGCGACCGTACCAGCTACTTCAGTGACAAAATTAATTGTTGCCCAACAAGGTGTAGAGTTTCTCTTGGCAAAACGTTTTTTTGTTCGTTTTTTGTTTTTTATTTTTTTTTGGATTTTTGATATTTTTTCTTTTTTTTGGAATTTTTCATATTTTGTTTTTTCAATTAATTTTATTAACTTTTTTTATATATTAACGGAATTCTACGGTCTTTAGTTTGCGAAAAATGATCAATAATATTATCATAAAATGTATCATTTTGTTTTAAGTGTTTTACTAAATCTTTTTCAATAGATATCAAACTAACATTGTATAAACGATTTTGGTCCATTGTATTTCGCATGTAAGTTTTGATTCGTTTGAGAGTAGAGATTGATCTCTCCACCGATGCCGACGTGACAGGAATGGTGACTGTCAAACAAAGTAGTTTATAAAACTGAGGTAAAACTTGTTGCAAATCATTGTCTATCATATATTTTATCATATCGGCGTGACTGTCGTACTGACTTAAAATATCTTTATCCAAGTATATAACGCATAATTCATTGTTCAGTGTTATTTCATCAAAAAATTTATATTTATATTTATCTAAAGGTGTATTGGGAAACTCTTTTTAATGTCTTACCTGACATTACTAATCCTTTCAAATCTGGTAAAGGCCGTTTATTTAAAAAAAAACACTTTTCTGTCATACGTTAATCCATTAAATGGATTTTCTAAGAAGTCAGCAACTAAATCACTGCTCATTTTAACGTTCAATAATTCACCGATCAGATGAATTATAACTTAACCTTACTTCGCGTCGCGAAACAAAAACAATAACTGACGGAGCACGTGTCGCAGCCTCGCAACGGCCGCAAGTAATCGTATTTCATACTACTGACCGAGTGCGAACGAAAGGCTAGCCTGCAGAGAGTGTAGCCATATCCGCTGTTTTACCCTATTTGGTAATTGGACTGGTTGGAAAAACGGCAACTGTGTTGACCACACGTATTTAGCGTTTGAGATTTATAGAGAATCTAGCCTCTGGCCACTGTTGCCAGATTAAAAATAACTACTGAGAACGGGGAATTAATTGTAAAATTCAGAGAATTATCAGAGAAACAGGAAATAAAATGGAGAATGATCATTAAGATAAATTGGTGAGGAGGCTGAGCCTCCTTAGCCTCCTTCGAGGATCCGCCACTGGAGTAAACTTTACTGGATGAGGGTGATTATTTTTTATTAATAGTGCTAACCCAACTATGGCGTACGACCGAAAAACGTAAATTGAATGCCATTTCCTTATTCCTACGTAAATTCAGTCCCACTGAAAAAATCATACTACGTAAATTGAGTCCCGGGTTTCAATATAATTCTCAGAATATTCTTAAAAATGAGTGTCAAGATAAGCGCGATTACAATATTGCATTATATATCAATAAAGTTAGATTAGGTTCCTGGAAAATGGGGTATCTACCCATGTGCGGAGACTTGTAACCGCAACCAGGCGCGTCCCCAGGTGGCGGATAGGGGAATGCTATGGGCCCTGTTGCCAGCAATTTTGAGGGTAGGAGTAACAAATAGCTCCCGCAGACCAACAGGTAGAGAGGTCGTATAATAAACACATTAAAACTCCATTTCTCTCAAATCTATAGTAGATACTATGGTATTCTCAGAGCAAAAATTAAATTTATTGGACCATCTTATGCTTAAAATAATCACAAATAAAGAGCACGATACGTAACAAGTACATCTTATTACTTCTTTATTTTGCCTCTTCAATGTATGTACATATATTGAAATTCTGAGCTGTTTACTCTAATAATGTAAAATTTTAAGTCTATATTTTGGAAAGTATGTTCTGTTTCTAGAATATATATATAAAATCTAAAGGATCCAAAATACGTCTTTCCTATATTACGGCTTGATTTTCCAATTTAAAGTTATCACACTCTGAACCTGACAGGTTCAACGAATGGTATTTTATCCGGCAAAATCAGTTCACCATCATCATCATCACTTGAGGGGAGGGGGCTTAGCCCCAAATACACTTACGCCACTCAGTTGGGCCAATTGTGCGTCTCCTGGTCAGAAGCCTATTCTATTCTAGCAGGCTAGTGGACGAGCAGAAACTTATAATATTATCAATGCTGGCTTACATAATTTCTTCTGGGAGTAGTATTGATTCTCCGAAGTGTTGGTGCTTGAGGGATGCTAATGCTTGGCATTCCATCAGGATGTGAGAGGCAGTTTATTCTGCCTCTCTGCGTTCTCTAAGTATTAGGTCATCTGTGTTGCCCATAGTGTGGAGGTGTTTGTTAAGACAACAGTGACCGGTCGGGTTTCCAGTCATCTCTCTGAAGTCCCTTCTGTTCAGAGAGAGTAGTTTCTTTGAGAGCCTAGGCACATGCTCTTTGATAAAGAGGTTAGCCTGTCTTATTCGTGGTGATTCTTGCCCCAGTTCAGACCACTCTGTATTCAGTTGGACCAGGAAGGCGAAACCCCCCACGCAATTAGATAAAGCGACCATTGGTTCTGCCTGACCAGAGAGGTGGTCATTTCGTTTCCTGCAACTCCACTGTGCCCAGGGACAGAGTGGAACTTTATTTCTCCTGGCTAGTTCAGCCAGTGCATTCCTGCATTCTCTGAGAAGCCTTGAAGTGACTGTGGGTGATTTGAGAGTTCCCAGAGCCGACCGGCTGTCTGTGCAAATATATATGCGCCTATTTGCATAGTTTCTTCGCAGGTTTTCCATAGCACAAGTCAATATTGCGCAGACCTCCGCCTGAAAAACTGTGCATTAGGTGCCTTGAGTCACTGAGATAGTGATCTTTGACCTTTTTAGGAACACTCCCGCCTCAGATGCCTGACCTACCTTGAACCCATCTGTGAACCATACGAGCATGGCTGGCGACAGTAAGGTGAGAGTTTCGTTACTTCAATCTCCTCCGGGATGAGGATGTTGGGAGAAGTGAGATATATAGCTGGGATCGTGCTATCTTGCTTCATTTCTAGTATGGGGCAGTTAGAAATTGCCTCACTTAAAATCGATGAGTGTCCACAAGAATAGTGCGTTTTGGTTCAGTGGCCTAGGCCATTTAACCTATATGCCGTCTCATGGTCTCAGTAAGTGCTCTCGTTGGAGTCGACCTGATACCGCTCCATGCCTACGCATGCATGCCGCTGCAGTCGGTCCCGGGGGCGCAGTGAAATTACAGTCCTTGTCCCCGATCAACACACTATCGGAGCATGGGTACACAGCGGTATAGATCAAATAAGGAATCTTTGGCTGTAGTCCCCATGTTCTGCTGAAAGCTCTTCTGCACGCCCAAAATGACGCAGAGGCCTTCCTCACTCGATATTCCAGGTGTTTGCACCAGGTCAGTTTAGAGTCTAGGATTACTCCCAGGAACTTCACGGACCCATCAAATTGCAGGAATTGAAACTTATCTCAGGCAGCGTGCCTAGCTTACGTTTCCTTATAAACAGAACAATTTCTGTTTTGTCAGTTACTTAAATAAAATAACTATTAACGTTCAATTTTCACTAGTTTAATAAATAAATGTGTCTATAGTTTCGTTGACAGTAGCTTCTTCAAACAAATATTACTAACTAAATAAGTACCGTAAAACGGGACTACTTGATAAAACTTTTCGGAAACTTCATACTGTCAGCTTCAAATTATGAAATTTTTCCGAGGATAAAAATCACCCAGACGGCATTTCGTGTCGAAGGAAGCTCTTACAGCAATAAAAAAAATTCCAGCTCTCACCACTTTTCGAAAAAAAAATATAAAGTGCTCATTTTCAAGTAACCCCGTTATGGGGTTATTCGAAAATTGACCTGAAAAACACTTCTGTTTTCTTGTATACCTGGTATAGGGGCTAAATGAATAGAAATAGAAGTAATACAAAGTTGTCTGCTGTTTGTTTCATTAAAATCGGTAATATAACAAAGATTTTATTGCAAAAAAGTAAATCTTTACTTCTACTAAACTAAAAACTTAAAAAAAAAACATCAAAAACTCAAAAACATTCACAAGGAAAACAAGAACATTGTTAAAGCTGACTTCATTCACTCTTTTCTCTAAATTTTATCTGCCCTCTCCTCAAAGTTTCCGCAATGGTTAATTTCATTTTTATTTCATTTTTCTCAACGAGACCAATATCTTCAACTGCTGGATATATATAGGTATTCTTCACTTTCTCACTCATTCTTAGAAATGTGCATAAATAACCATTTTCTTGGGGATGGGCTATTTTAGCTACAAACTCTCTGAAGGTTTCATTCTCGGTTTTCAAATTCACCAATACATAGTCACCACATTTTAATTGATCACATGTAAATTGATCGTGCTCAATAGGTTCTCCTTCAGAGAGTATTTCTCTGGAAGTTTCATCCACAACTGATTCTTGATCAGTAGTTTCATCATCGATATGACCATTGTCAAAGTCTGAAAAAGTTTCTATGTCGTCATCACTATCATCATTTGTAGTCCATAAAGGTTTTTTGTTTCGTAAATTGGCGGGTAATATATCTTCGTCACTCTCAGAGCTGGACAATACTTTCTTTCTCTTTGGTTTTGTCTTTAGTTTATCCTTTGTTTTCTTCTTTGATTTTTCTTTCTGATTTTCTGAAGGCGTATTTGCAATATCTTCTGAACAACTACTTTTACCAGGCTCTACCGATAATTTTTATTTGCGTCCTCTACTAGATGTTCCTGGCTTTCCAAATCTAGCCTCTTGGAACAGTTGTTTCAACGTCTCACCCAGTATGTTCTCCGTTTCTGCAGTTGCTGCAAGATCTTGTGTTTTGGGAAGTTTTTGAAGGATTTTTTGACGGTCAATAGGTGCAATGCCTGTTGCTTCGAATCCAAATTTGATGTTTTCCGGATTTTTCACATTAATCGACTCCAAACACTGACTCAAAAGCCTGGGAAATACGTCTTTCCTGATAACTCCTCTATTTTTTGATTTCCAATCAAACACTAACGTCTGAAGGCTGGGTCAAGTGAGTGCTGTTAGGCGGCAGCAAAACAAACGAGATATTACTGTTTTCCCAAGTTGTGATGACTTCGAGTGAAATGTGGCTTGCTAAATTATCCCCTATCAGTACTTTACGACCAGGAGGTAAACTAGTAAAATAGGGAAGTGCAATTTTCATAAACCAGTCTTCAAAAATATTGGTATCAAACCATCCAGAGTGACTTCTATTGTATCTGGTGTTGGGAGGTCCACCTTCTGTCCAGGTGCTCCATAAGTGGTCTGTCTTATGACTATATATGGTGGCAGCATAACACCTGAAGCAGAGCAAGAAAACATGACTCAAGTCGAAGACTTCGAGGTGTCCATAACTTTTTCTGCTATCTTAGACTGCTTTCGAACAATGACTTTGATGCGATCGGGGTCATCGGTGAAGTTTGTTCCGTCGTAGTTGACTATCGCTTCGGGATTGACATCCTTGAGCACGTTTGTAAGATTATCGAAATAACCATTTATAGTTGTATGATCAATCTTTGCCCGACTTTGTTTTATTGACTGGGAAATTCTTTTAGACAAATGGTCTTTATGTCGATTCAAAAACTTCTCCATCCAACCCTCTCCAGGTCTATCATCCACGAATGGTTTCACTTGTTGACCTCTCCTGGTCAAAAAATCCTGAACTACTCCTTTCATATCACTAGGTTCGAAAGGAAAGTCCCACTCTGATGCTATACATATTGCTTTTACAATGGTTTTTCATCAGAAAGTGACAATGCAGTACAGTGTCCCGGATTTAATGGATGTAATCCTTTAATTTTTCTATACAATGTGACATATGGTATGCCATATTCTTCACTGAGTTGAGTCAAATTGCCCCTTTCATACCTCCGCACAGCAACATTCAACGTTTCCTCCGTGTAATAGCGGTACGGCCGACTTCCCACCTTTCTCTTATATTTTCGAACCATTTTCAAGAAGCCCCTGAAATGACACCAAAAAATAAAATCTACGCCACTGGCTTTCGAATTGCTACAGCGATGCTAGTGTTAACCGGTTAAAAAATACATCGCTGTACTAATAATTCCCAGTATATCTGGGCAATAAGAAGTATTCACGAAAAAAACATTGTTTTTTACCTCACTATTTGTAGATTCCTACGTGCCACACTATTCCGCAGAAACAAACAAAAACAACGTTACCGCCGCCACTTGTTGTTATGCTCTAACTGACTGACTTAGAATTATGTTTCCTAAATATGATGTTAAGCAGCAGCACCTGTTAATTCAATCAGCTGCGTTCATTTTCAACTAGCCCTGTATTTTCATGTAGCCCAGTTTTACGGTCACCTGCTATATAACTTTGATGATAATCTTAGGATAGATGGTTTGATGGTGATTGGAATTTGGTTTAACCCATAACCATAACTTCGTTGTTATAGGTAATTTATCATTTTTCTTTAAATATTATTTTCAGCTCCAAATTTAGTACAAAAATTAATATGACTAACTTACAATCATTTACCGAATTGCGAGCAGCGTAGTTCTATTTTGGTATAAAGAAGTCGCTATGCTACATTATTGTGATTAATTTACCATTCTCATTGTTCATAGCAGGCAGCAACCTTCCGGTATCTTGCGTGCGTGATTCGCAGTAAAATCGCTTCTAGACCCCAACCAACGATCCATTCATAACATCTGAATCTAAATTCAATCAAACATCGACTACTTCTGTTAGTTATCTGAAGAAATATCTCGTATTGTGAGACAAGAAAATTATTCACGCAAACGCACGTGGCGATTGCCACTGTCAGAGCTTTCCTTTAATGAAATATTATATCAAATGTTCATGTTGATTATGACTATACGGGACACTAATGACTTCAATATACATTTTAATAATGGACGTCCACGGTGTTCTCAATGATTATATTTTTTTCTCAACAAATTGCAACATTGCGTGTTTTATCTTCGTTAACACATTAGTATATCATTTTTAATTTACACGCCAACATTCAACCGCAACATTGCTCTCTTCATTTATTTCCATCATTTTTATTCCAAACAAGTTAAATCCACCTATTTCAATAATCTTTCTACGTCGAGTATTTAGGTAAAATAAATTTGAATGTTTCAGAGTTATGGCATCACATTGCATAATTATCACGTATTTCCGAGTCTTGAAATAAACCGACGGGTCATAACAGGGAAAATACACAATACAAGAGATACATATACTGATTTGAATAAAAAACGCAACACCCAGTATTAGCATTAATTTATTCGAAGTTTTCACAAATTCGTTCCTCGATATAACAGAGAGATGATTGAGTTTTCATTCACACGATGAGGTACTCTCTGAATCAAATGATCAATGTCACCTTATGGTATATTTTAACATTCTAAGGTTCTTTTATTAGACACCGAAGATCATTGAGACTGTCTCAAGGATGGGGTGAATTACACAGCCTGGTACCGATGTATTTGAGCTTCTTTTAAAACCTGTGTGGTAACTCTTGCCTTGTGAGAAGGGCCGGCGTTATCTCGCTGAAAAATTGTTTCATCGACCCCCGAACGTATGGCACCGCAACACATCCTAAAACATCGGCTATGTCACTGCCTAGATTCTAATTGCCTCGAAGAAAAACTGAGAGTCACCTCCTACCAAGACATATTGTACCCCAAACCATCACTTCATAAAGTTCAACTCATCTGGGTCCCCGGACACAGCGGAGTTGTAGGGAACGAAATGGCCGACTCTCTGGCCAGGCGGGGGTCGTCTAGCGCCCCTATCGGGCCGGAACCAATGGTCGCTTTATCAAACTGCGTAAGTGGCCTCGCCTTTTTGGACCAACTGAATAAAGAGTGGTCTAAACTGTGGCGAGAATCACCACGCATGAGGCAGGTCAAGCTCTTCATCAAAGAGCCTGTGCCTAGGCTCTCAGAGAAACTCCTTTCTCTGAACAGAAGGGACATCCGAGAGATGACTGGAATCCTAACTGGTCACTGTCGTCTTGACAAACATATCCACACTATGGGCATCGCAGATGATCCAATATGTAGGAAATGCAGAGAGGTGGAAGAAACTGCCTCTCACATCCTGTTGGAATGCCCAGCATTAGCATCCCTCAGGCATCGACACTTCGGAGAATTAAAACTGCTTCCAGAAGAACTTATGGAAGCCAGCACTGGCGAAATTCTGAGTTCCTGGCGGGCCACAAACCTGCTAGAATAGAATTGGCTTCTGACTACGGGGCGCACAATGGGCCCAACTAAGTGGCCTAAGTGCATCAGGGGGCTTAACCTCCCACACTCTTTTGATGATGATGATGATGAAACCATCACTTCAGGTGTATCATAACCAATACCACTAAATTATATTAAGTCAGCCAACGTGATGAGATTTTATGGAATTACAGTGAATTACACTGTTTATGACATTGTTGTTGACTAGTAGACTGTTAATACCATTCACTCTCCGACTGCTCGACTCACTCCCGCTAAGAGCGGATTTTGCGAAACTCAATCCGGAACGGGGTAAAATATTTCGACATTCTTGACAGCTAATATAATCACGTATAATTTATATGACAGACAGATCCATAGAATGATGAATCATCATCACAGTTAGGACTGTTTATGACAGACAACGTTTAACCTCTCATGAATACAGCTAACGTTTACATGACAGTAACATAATATCTGAGACACACCAATCCGTATAATAGATATCCTCATCATTTCAAATATACTTTCACATATAGTATGATTTTACGTTTCTCCACGCGTTTAGCTGTTTCTACTCATTAGAAATATTTGCATCAAGTATTGAAACTTGAGGAATGACATTGAGGCGGCGCTGCCGATGCTATTTTCTACGGGTATTAGCTGTATCTGGGGTCATAGCCCACGGACAACAGTTGGTATCACAATATGGCTGAATTTTAGTTAATCATAGATGGATGAGGTACTGTAGTACACTTGTTTTCAAAATAAACATTTTAGTTACCTTTGAATATAATTGTTGTTCCATATTTTTTAACATAGAGTGCTACTTATTATATTCTGAAACCATTGAGATAGATCTAATACGTAGTTTATCTTGGTTTTTAGATTATTACTGTATTCGTAGGAACAAAATTAATCTTGAATTTGATGTTATGATAGTTTATTTTGCTCTGTTTTCATCAAAAATAGATTCGCTCATTAGTTTAATGTAATTCAGAAACGAGAATGATCTATAAAATAAGTTTGCAGATGACTTTTGTATCAACATTGAATAAAAACTGCTTAAAACTTATCGTTAGTATTCGAAAGTGTGTTATGACTTATGAGGAAATGTTAAGGTATATGAAATTATTGAATTGATAATAAGCTATGATAGAGTTCACTCTGTGGATATAGTTTCACCCTTTTGATACGAAATAATCACCCTCATCCAATAAAAATACTACTAAAGTACTGAGAACCTTTCGGCTACCAAGTAGTCATCATCAGAGTAAACTGAATTATGAATCAAAATGTGCCTGTTTAAATACTAGTTGGGCATAATAAAGTAAACAAAAGGTTACCCTCAGCTGGAGATAAATCGAAATTTACTAAATTGCTTTTTCTTTTATACATTTCCATTTTTTCTAAATTACCTAGAAATTTGTCTGTACTGTGTTCTAAGAGTGATAAACTTTCTTGAGAAATGGTGTGACCTGTATTCAAAATATGTGCGGCTACCCCTGATTTTTCAACATTATTTTTCTTTATGTGCAAAACGTTCCTTTCAGTTTGACCCACATAGCATTTTGAACACGACTCACAATTGATTTTGTAAATTCCGGATTTGTCGAAATCAGAAACTTTTTCAAAAGGGTGCGTAAGCGGTGTTTTAGCTTGTTCTAGCATCTATAAGCTGGTTGTATTACAAGTTTAGAAAACAGACTATAGAATTTATTAATTACTGAAGAAAGATAAGTGAATATTTTGAATTTTATTGAAGTATTTGAAGGTAATGGCTCTAATTTGGTTAGTTGGGTACGTTCCAATTTCCTTGTCTGTTTAGAAATTAAATTATTCATCAAAGATTTATGGTAACCATTGTCCAACGCAATTTGCTGGAGTTTCTCAATTTCTTTGTTATAGTTTTGATGGCTCAAAGGGGCGTTCAATAATCTATGAACTAGACTATTAAACAGAGATATTTTATATCTGAATGGTGTAGCTGAATCCGCCGGGGTATACCTACTTGTTTGGATGGGTTTTCTGTATAAGTCGAAATCCAAGTGATTACCATCGTTTATAATGTTAATATCAAGAAAAGGAAGTTGATTATCTATTTCTATTTCGACAGTGAAACTCAGTGAATCATATTGGCTATTAAGCGTGTTTAAAAAGTCATATACTCGTAAATCAAAACCTTTACTTGTAATCACGAAAATGTCATCAACATATTTATACCAAATATTTGGAAACTGATTCAATTTTGATTTTAAGAAGGTTTCTAGTTCGCTTAGAAAAATGTTGTCAAAAAAATTAGAGAGTGGAGTGCCCGTTGCACATTTGCTTGTTTGTTTATAGTAATTTTTGTTGAAAGTGAAATAATTTTGTTCCATACACAAAGATGAAGTTTACCGACTCAGGGATTGGAGTATTTGTAAATAACTACCCAAATTAGACCCATTACCTTCAAATACTTCAATAAAATTCAAAAGTTTCACTTATTATTTTTCAGTAATTAATAAATTCCCATAGTTTGTTTCCTAAATTTGGAATACAACCAGTTTATAGATGTAAGAGCAAGCTAAAACACCGTTTAGGCACCTTTGACAAAGTTGACAATTCCGGGATTTACAAAATCAATGTCTTGTTCAAAATTCTATGTGGGTCAAACTAGAAGGAACATTTTAATTCGTTATAAGGAACATTTTGCACATATAAAGAAAAATAATGGCGGAAAATCTGCGGTAGCCGAACATATTTTGAATACAGCTCACACCATTTCTCAAGAAAGGTTTCACTTTTAAAACACAGTACAGACAAATTTCTAGGTAATTTAGAAGGGATGGAAATGTACAAAAAAAAAGTAATTTACTAAATTTCGATTTATCTCCAGCTGAGGGTAACCCTTTGTTTACATTATTATCCCCAAGTAGTATTTAAACAGGCACATTTTGATTTATAAGTTAGTTTACTCTGATGATGGCTACTTGGTAGCCAGAAGGTTCTCAGTACTTTATTAGTATTCTTGGTGGATAAGGCTAATTATTTCTTATCAATAGTATTAAATTGATGTATAGAATCATAAAAAAGAATAAATGTATTTTCTATGTTAATTAAATATCTTATATCATATTCTATTTTTACATTGCTACATAAATCTATATTTCTGTTAATTTCAATTTGTTTTCTGTGAATGATATGCTATTCTGTCATTATATTTCTAGATAGCTGAGATACTATGAATTTAACGGAAAAATTTTCCAGTCTACTCATCAAAATGTATGTCTTTGAGGTTAAATTCATTTGAAAGATACCAATATACAGAAGAAAGTGGTACTACGAAATATTTTAATTTATTTATGTTTGATTTACATTAAATTAAATTATTGTATAGTTTGTTATCAATTTTATCATCAACATATACTTGTATTCAAATTAATAGGGAGGATTTAATGTACCACCAATGGTCCTCAGTACTTTAGTAGTATTCTTAGTGGATAAGGTTGATTAATTCTTATCAATAGTATTAAATTGATATATAGAATCATAAAAAAGAATAAATGTATTTTCTATGTTAATTAAATATCTTATATCATATTCTTTTTTTTACAGTGCTACATAAATCTATATTTCTGTTAATTTCAATTTGTTCTCTGTGAATGATATGCTATTCTGTCATTATATTTCTAGATAGCTGAGATTCTGTGAATTTAACGGAAAAATTTTTCAGTCTACTCATCAAAATGTATGTCTTTGAGGTTAAATTCATTTGAAAGATACCAATAAACAGAAGAAAGTGGTACTACGAAATATTTTAATTTAGTTATGTTTGATTTACATTTAATTAAATCATTGTATAGTTTGTTATCAATTTTATCATAAACATATACTTGTATTCAAATTAATAGGGAGGATTTAATGTACCACCAATGGTCCTCAGTACTTTAGTAGTATTCTTAGTGGATAAGGCTGATTAATTCTTATCAATAGTATTAAATTGATATATAGAATCCTAAAAAAGAATAAATGTATTTTCTATGTTAATTAAATATCTTATATCACATTCTATTTTTTACATTGCTACATAAATCTATATTTCTGTTAATTTCAATTTGTTCTCTGTGAATGATATGGTATTCTGTCATTATATTTCTAGATAGCTGAGATTCTATGAATTTAACGGAAAAATGTTCCAGTCTACTCATCAAAATGTATGTCTTTGTGGTTAAATTCATTTGAAAGATACCAATATACAGAAGAAAGTGGTACTACGAAATATTTTAATTTAGTTATGTTTGATTTACATTGAATTGAATTATTGTATAGTTTGTTATCAATTTTATCATCAACATATACTTGTATTCAAATTAATAGGGAGGATTTAATGTACCACCAATAGTCCTCAGTACTTTAGTAGTATTCTTTTTGGATAAGGCTGATTAATTCTTATCAATAGTATTAAATTGATATATAGAATCATAAAAAAGAATAATTGGATAAGGCTGATTAATTCTTATCAATAGTATTAAATTGATATATAGAATCATAAAAAAGAATAATTGTATTTTCTATATTAATTAAATATCTTATATCGTATTCTATTTTTTACATTGCTACATATATCTATATTTCTGTTAATTTCAATTTGTTTTCTATGAATGATATGCTATTCTGTCATTATATTCCTAGATAGCTGAGATTCTGTGAATTTAACGGGAAAATTTCCAGTCAATACTTATCAAAATGTATGTCTTTGAGGTTAAATTTATTTGAAAGATACCAATATACAGAAGAAAGTGGTACTACGAAATATTCTAATTTAGCTATGTTTGATTTACATTGAATTAAATTATTGTATAGTTTGTTATCAATTTTATCATCAACATATATTTGTATCCAAATTAAAAGGGAGGATTTAATGTGTCACCAATTTTTTTTTAACGGAGGACAAGTGGTTCCTCAATTACACCGCGCAGTTTGTTTCAATAATTATTTAATTGTATAATAAAGGCAAGTGGACTTTGACTCAAATTCGTAGGGGGGCTCAAGACGGTTGGGAACAACAATTC
The DNA here is from genome assembly GCA_958510875.1 of Endomychus coccineus. NCBI lineage: Eukaryota > Metazoa > Arthropoda > Insecta > Coleoptera > Endomychidae > Endomychus > Endomychus coccineus. The sequence continues at coordinate 51,554,216 of OY294069.1, forward strand.
TTCATAGGAAATACTTAATGTTCACAAACGAAAATTATTATCTGAAATAGAAATTGATTACTATAAAAAATAATAAAACTTTACCAATTATGTTACGATCAATGTATAATTTGCTTTCATTAATAAGGATACGTTAGTTATTTTGTATAGCCATGAGTTTTACTTAGTAGGTATAATCGAACATAATGATATAAAGCATATTATTTAATTTTTCATTGTTCTCTTTATTCAACAAGATAATTTGGTTATCACTACAAAAAAACGCGTTCCCCTAATTTACCTAGGTTGCATTTCTAAATAAATAGAAAAGATAAATATTATTCATTCGGAACTATTCGATAGTGGTAAATCTGGTCGTTATTATATAGAGTACGTAATAAAGTTTGAACGATCAATAAAACGAAAGGAATTAATCTCCAAATTCTGGAAGAAATAGTACCGATATTGTAAATTGATTGGCACTGTTGTGCATAAAAGAATCGTTTCATCTCATAAAATCGTAACACGCCAATCATTTACCCATTTCAGTGTATTAAAGATTTATTTATTCCTCCCATTTGCCTAGTCATTACACCCATTATAGCTTACAATCACAATGCTATAAATTCAATGGCATATTATGGTGTCATTCTCAGAAGGCCGGCGTTAAATTGTACATTATAGATTAATCCAATTGTAATTCTGAAAGTCAACCTTAATCACATAAACGGTTATGCGCAACGAAATCGTATTAGTGTAGTACTGATTTGGACCACTTGTTTGCGAGGTAATAAGTGGAGACTCCGATATTTCAATTAACTTTGACTAGCCTTTGTCTACTCTACATAATTACATATTGTTGTAACAGTAGTGACGTTGAAAAATGGTTTTTCAGTTCATACCGTATTAACACTAATACAACCTCTCTTTCCACTCTTTCTATAACGACGTCTGTATTATATCGAGTACATAATAATGATCACAAGAACTTAATTGCTAATATCTGGATGTGAGCTGAAATTCATTTCCTAAAAATTTAAGAAGTATGTTGTCTGAAAAGATAATATTTCAGTAATGTGGACTACAAGTAGACAATATAAATATTTGGTAAATGAGTACGTTCATATTTGGAATTAGTGCGAATTATCAAGTTACAAGATTCGAACTTTCGAAAGTTGGAAGATTAAACTAAAATTTGTACATAGCTTGTAACAATTAATTTTTAATTAATGCTTACAAATTGTTTCACAACACTGAAGCATTCTCAAAGCTGGGCGTTATCAAATAAAGCTAAATCTAAAGCTATGTCTTCAAATATTAGAAATCTATCTAAATATGGTACAAATTGAGTTGGGAATTTATTTACAACATTGTTGACAACTGGTGAGCTATAGGTATCGATTTCGTCATTTGATATGTTACCACTTTTTTATTAATGTTCTAAAATTTCTATGAATTGTAGAATATTGAGTTCAGGTCTTTTTCTTGAATATTTTAATCATGTTCCAAAAGGTGATTCTATTATTTCTCAAAGCTTCGTGCAACCTTATACTAAAACTGCGTCCAGCTTCTCCTATCTACAAGGCATAACAACGGAATAATTGACATTGTAACACTTTAATATCTAAAACATATTCATATATTTCTGACATTAAGGTGTTACAATTTCAATTACTCGTATTCTGTTCGTTGTTGCGACGTAGATATTTTTAGCTGAAATTAATTCGATAAGGATGCTCAGTGCAGCAGTGCTCAGGGCAAATTGTTTGAGAAATACTGCCGCTTTAGTTGATGTGAATTAGATTTCAAACGTATTCTGATGATGGTCGTGAGACAGAAATATTACGTAACGACGAAAATATAGTAAGTAGATGTAACTGCATTGGCGTAACTAGAGCATTTTCGTAAAGGGAGCGGCCACGGCCCCCATATATCTAATATTTATATTTTATTAACAGAACATAATGTGTTGTTTTTTCTCAACGATCTTTAATTTTCTATTGCTTTCACAAAAAAGTCTAAAATTTTTTGCATTAATACAAATTGCTTTATAAAAAGATTTTCTGTATTTAATAATGCAATACATGAATACCTACCTACCTTGGTTCATTGTGCTCCTTAGCCAAGTTTTAATACGTCGTATTCTCTCATCACCAGCTGAACTTACTGGTAAACCAACAGCTATTTGTAACAAAATGTACAAATTAGGGGTAAACTCTTATTTATTTAATTGGGAAGATTGTCTGATGAAACTTAAAGATTTTTATTTCTGAAAATGTTCTTCATTATAATCATTTCAGCATGTAGAACAGTCGTATCAATTTTCATAACATCTTTATAGTTATCAATAAACTACTGCTTCTTCTATTTTTGATTTGAAGAAAGGATCAATTGACTTAGCTCGAGGGAGATTAGCAAATCTACATTTTAAATGTGCTATTATAATAATATTGTCTAAAATATGGTTGTAAATTTGTACCTGCCAATAATCAGTCGCTTCTGTATTTTCCGGACGCTCTATATCATTACCATTTCTTAAATTAGAGTCTATTAAAAAATATTCAATTTATGTGTTTGTGTTTGTTTTCTCTCTTTAGAAACTTGCTATGTATAGGACAAAGTATGTACAGGGAATAGACAATAGTCTATTTCTGATAAAATAATAGTAATTATATTTGTTATATTCTGTTATACTACGTGTGCTAGTAAACTGAATTAGTAAATTGTGAGCTTGTAAACGTGAAAAATAACCAATAACATTTTATTCTATCCCTCTGGGCAGAGCCAGTGCCATTTGAGGGTGGGGGGGGCGCTGGAACCTAGTTACATCAATGGGTTTAATTGTAAATATGACCTATTTCCCAAGAATTAGAAAAAGAAGTATCAATATAGGAATATAAACTATTTGTTGTTTTAAAGGTGACGTTGAAATTGAGATATTTTTGTGAGTGTTTATTGGATATGTGACATTTGATTTGGTATCACTATTAATTTGCCAATAAATTCGGCTTAGGTCTTTTTGAATAAGTTTATTTTGAAGTATTTTATTCATTATCTCTTGACATCATAACCGTTCGGAGGTCATAGTCACTAATAAACTATAAAATAGCTCACTCTGTGAATACCCTAGTGTTGTTGGTGGTGTAATTTGTAGTGTTATAATCTATTATAACCATTATTTTAAACAATAGCTATGATTCTGTTCAATTCTAAATGAAAATTACCTTCACTCAATAGAATATTAACTAATCAATGTCTCATAGTGTTATATTATGCCGTTAACTTGTATGATTGCGTGTGTAAAGAAGCGTCGCCTATGGTGGTATCTGTGTTGGTAGGTTTGTGATAAAAATAGAGAAGGAATAGTAATGATAAAAAGTTTAAGGAGTTGTTGTTTTCTATCTCTAGGTGCATTATATATTTTGATGTAATTTGTTAATATAGGTAAAAAATTAACTTATTTGTTGAGTAGTACCTGTAATGCAAGTGATTACATCTTCAACATAGCGATACGAATATGCAAACATGTGCTGGAATTTTGAAGTTAATATTTTATTTTCCAAGAAATTCATAAATATTTCTGATAGTGAAATAGATAATCGCTAACCCATGGGGAACCCGGTGCTCTGTTTGTAATATTATTGTTAACAGTAAAGTAAACTTGATATTTCCTTATGTGCTATAATCGGTAGTGTATTATTACGGATTCAAGGTTCTTCAATTAGACGCTTGCTTTACAGGTAGTACCCGGCAAATGTATTCATTTTTTACCTCTACATCAAATTACATCCAAATATAGTTCACCTTAGAGATATAGTACAGTCATTTTAGACAAGAAAACGGCAACTATTGGAATATCTTTGTACAGTTGATAATTGTCTGAAACTTGTTGCAAAATATTTTCAATGTCCTAAGTATCATTGGTCAACCAGTTTCACCATGGGAAATTGGCACAACAATTATATTATTCACAAATTTACCGTTTACAAACAATTTAAATTAACAAATCTTCCAGATCCCAAAAAATTGTTATTTTGAGACAGAAATACACACTCGGGGGTTTTGGGGTCTATATTTACGATTCCGAAGTCAAAAATAACAGCATTATTCATCATCACCTGAAAATTGGTCAATTGGCACCGGAAGTTGATGATTTTTAACATAAGTTACACCATTTTCTTGCAAAAAATGGACACAATTATTTTTTTCACTATACCAAATGAATGTAACGACGAACTGTAAATGTAATAATAATAATGATAAGTAACTATGACTTTTTATTTATTTATTGCCCTCAAATGGTGTATGTTATCATTTAAATATGATTATCAATGATTTTTTCAATGTCAGGAATATGAAACACCATCAAATCTTACGCCCTTCATCAACTTCCGGTTCCAATTGGTCAATTTTCGTACTGTTATAGATTGATATTTCATCTTTGAATTCGGTATACTGATTGTTAGCTCAGAAAAACCGAATGAATCCATTTTTTGCAAGAAAATGGTCTAGATTTTGGTAAATTCCATCAATTTCTGGTTGTAATTGGCCAATTTCCGGGCGATTATGAATGATGTCGTTATCTTTGAATTTGGTATAGAGATTTATAGCTCAAAAAACCTATTGAGTTTATTTTTCACAAGAAAATGGTCTAAATTATGGTGAATTACATCAACTACCGGTTCCAGCTGGCCAACTTCCGAGTCTTTGGATCCGGTATATTGATTGCTAGATCAAAAAAATCAATTGAGTTCATTTTTTGCTAGATAAAGGTATACATTATGTTAAATATCATGAACTTCCGGTGCCAATTGACCAATTTCTAATTGATGATGAACAGTTCTGTTATTTTTCATTTCGGAATCATAAGATCATAAGCCCCAAAAACCCACGAGTGTGTATTTCTGTCTCAAAATAACAATGTTTTTGGGATCTGAAAAATTTGTTAATTTAAATTGTTTATAAACGGTCAATTTGTTAATAAAACAATTGTAGTGCCAATTTCCCATGGTGAGACTGGGTAACCAATGATTCTTATGACATCAAAAACATTTTGCAACAAGTTTCAGACAAAGATCAACTGTACAAAGATATTACGGAATAAAATCTTCAAATCACTGTACTAATAGCAAAAGGCAACTTTTTAGATCTGACCATTTCACATACAAATAATCACCATTCCTACGCTATTTATCACAAACACGATACTACAATCCACTACACTTCTTCACTCCCGCATTCAATTATGTTTTTATTACAATAAAAGTGAATGATAATTTCAGGAAATCAAAAACTCGATAGGACAGCTATAGACTTCCATCTGCTCGGTTTAAATGACCTGTAACTGATCAAGAAACCCACAGATATCGATTAACGTTTCTCCAATGTATTATTTGCTCTACAGTCGAAACTTTTCACTTTGAAGCTCAAAGCTCAAACTATGGTTTCAGGGTAGATGCACATAATAAAATCTTAGGATTTATTTTGAAGCGAAATAGTAAAACAAATAGCTGCAAGGAACTAATCCATTTAGACACATGTCGGAAATCTCGGTAACGTTGGTTGCGTTTTAAAATACATTTTGATAAGTTAGCTAGCATACCCCTTGTATAAACTTATAAATCAAAAACCATTGTTTCGAAATAAATGTCAGAATGTTCCGTTAGGAAAGCAAAACAAGCTTTATCCCAGCTTTGTTGTGCGGCTTATCTCTTAACAACTTTGAGCAGAAGTAAAGTCTTAGTAGTTAGTCTGTATTTACAGAGGATTTTCGGAACGAATGTTATGCAGGTGTTTACAATGAATTTTATTACGGTCTCTCCATATAATTGCAATAAACTTGTAAGCGTAAATACCGGATCTACTTGAAGATAAGATGATCCTACACTTCATTTCATTCGAACATTCATATTGTAGTGTTAACGTGAAAAATAACACGAATGAAATCTGTAATATTCTGACTAATACTACCATAGAAATATTATTTTTGAGCAACTAGGTATCAACTGCATTACTTACTCACCACTGTCAATCAATTGTTTTTCGAAAAATTCCGACTGCGAAAAGTAAGTATTATTTAGCAAATAATAATTATGAACATAAGTGGAACATGATTCAAATTCCTTCTGATCGAACAATATTGTTCAAAATAATACCATGGCTTATAGCAATTGTTGTGCTAATAGATTTTCTCATTTCCATCCATAGGCATTCAGTTAATTAAAGAATGAAAATGTCTGAGGCAACAGGAACAGGAAGTTCCATTATAGATTTAAGTTTCTACCAAGGTAATTGATTGAAAATAGATGATATACAAGAAGTATTGAAGTATACACAATAATATAACCCTTCTGAAATAAATAAAAAGTATACCGAAGATCACATATACATTAGATGAATGCAAAGCAAAATGAACACTTAAGCTCAACTTAACGCTGCAGGTATCGGAAATATGTTGAAGGTTCTTACGAGACCATCACACATAAAAGATTATGCAGGCAGTTAACCTACTCTAATGGCGCTATACGATTTGACTAAGGAAAAAATCATCATATTTCCAAACTAGAAAGCAAAAATATTCCTCTCACTTCCAAATGATATATGATATTATGTCACCATACATCTGCGCCTTTCCAGTTTTGCAGAGCTATTGGAATTTGAATCATCTATTCTCAATGCTGTACAAATACCTCTCTTCAAACATATCTACTTCGAAATAAATGTGGTATGATTAGTTTTAATTGATGCTGCAGATGTTTTTTGTAACATTGATAGCATATGTTGTTAATATTTATGGAATGAATTTTAAAGAATTATTGAAAATTAATGGATTGGTTGATCATTGTCCACCATTGCTTTATAAATCATGTCAATTCGTTTCCTAATTGGAAAATGCACTATCGTTCTACCCGTAAAGATTTTCTTCCTACCCTGGAAATGTATCACACTTCCAATTATTTATGGCTTTACTGCCCAACACTAACATGTTTTGTGGCTCGATCTTCCTCAGATAAGACAAAGCAATCTCAAATTCAGTTTCATAGCTCCTTGAAACCTATTGGTGAGTTAACATCTTCCAGTCCAATATTGCTTCATAAAAGCAAGTAACATACTCCACGCTTCTACATGAGGTCTTGAAGTATACAACGATGGGTAACTAAGGAATTTGTGCTTTTTTGATTCTAATTTCTCAAATGATTCAGCCATAAATCTGTGGTTTCGGCATTTACGTAGTGCAAACTCATTTTAAGTTTCGGAAGTTCGGAGGATTAAACTCACAAAACACAAAACTTGTAACGTTTAATTTAGAATTGGTGCTGTCAAATTGTTTCACTATAATGTGGCATTGGCAGAGCTGAGAGTTATAAACTAAATAAGAATTAGGCGTAGTTTCCTAATATTTATTATAGTTGATTCATTATGAGAGTGAATGTAGTCTTTCGGAAAGTTTGGAAAAGCGGTAGATAGGTACTTAAAAATATATCTAACAATAAAATTATGGGAGTATGCATCCAACTACCTGAAGAAGTTGAGTAAGTAATGTTTATTTTTCGCTAAATGTGCCTGTACATTGCAGCAACTAGCACGGTTATAAAATAAATAAGATAAGACAACAAGTAATTTCAATAAAGGAAGAAAGAATGTTGTTTGCCAAATTAATATAAGTCGCAGCAATTTCTAATTTACTTAATTGATGTAGATATTAGACACATAGCCGTTTATCTTAAATACATAAATCGGTTTGTAATTCCCATGTCGGTAAAAATGTTTTGCTTATATGGAACAACTGCTGTTTGTTAATTCCTTGCAGTTGTTTACGATTGCATTATCATATTGCGAAAACGTATCAATATTAATAACGCCAATGAACTTAACAAAAGAATGCCATATCCACATGTTTTTGTTTTAAATCTAATTTAATATCTACAATGATGTCTTATTGCATCCGATGTGGATTATCTTACTGTAGAGATTACTTCATTTAAAACTACAGATTATTATTCCAGTTATATTGATCAACGATTCTTATAATGAAATCCTTTTGAAGTTGATCATTCTGAATCTATTATCCAGAGGTTCACCACGTAAGATAATTATACGCGTCTCCGCTTCGTTATTTCGGGAAGATGTTCACAATAATAAGAAGAATTAGTTTGAAGTTAACAATTAGTTAAACGATTCATGCACATAACAACAAGATTAAATCTATTATGCTACCACTTGTACTCTAGGAGCCAGAGCGATATTGATGGTCTGAACATTAACCCGATGGCACTATGGTTTATCGTTAGAGGACGGTTCAATGATCAATTCATCTCACGGACCGAATTTTTCCCGGCTGCTAGATCTCGAGATAGAGCATCCGCATTTTTTTTTCGACTGGAGGTTAACCCTTTCCAAGTTGCGGTTACTTGAAAAGCATGCCATTCTTTACACTTCCACCGTGTGCCATCATTTTTTATCGTGTCCGTTTATCAGGCCGACCAGTTAAACTTGAACCGAAAATGGACTGCAAGTTAACCCTCCCAAACCTGGTGGAAAATGATCATTGGTGTTGGCAATTGTTTACATACCCTATGCCATCAAAAGTTATCGGTCCATTTCCGAGTAATTGTTCATTATTTGGACCAAAACTGTTTCTTTTTTTCATTTTGTGGATAATACTTGCGGGTTACAAGGTAACATGATGGCACCATGTTAAATAACTTTATTGGAGGACAAATAAAGATTCAAAATTATTGCCATCACTCCTTGCCTATTTCAACCTCCCAAAACCCCCTAAAACCACCCACCAAAACATATGAATAGTATGGATAATATGACCAATTTTATGATAAATTAGTCAATTACTGAGATTCTGGCTGGGTTTAAAATCGAAACGCCCGTTTTCGTTTTTTTTTGTTTTCGAGGGTGGTTTTATGGGTTTTGGGGGGGTTGAAATAGGCAAGGAGTGATGGCAGTAATTACATATCTTTATTTGACCTCCAATAAAGTTATTCAACATGGTGCCATCATTTTACCTTGTAACCCGCAAGTTTTATACACAAAATGAAAAAAAGAAACATTTTTGGTCCAAATAATGGCCAATTACTCGGAAATGGATCGATAACTTTTGATGGCATAGGGTATGTTAACAATTGTCAATACCAATGATCACTTTCCACCAGGTTTGGGGGTTAACTTGCAGTCCATTTTCGGGTTAATGAAAACTGGTTGGCCTTATAAACGGACACGATAAAAAATGATGGCATATGATGGAAGTGTATGAGAATGGCATGCTTTTCAAGTAATAGCAACTCGGAAAGGGTTAACCTCCAGTCAAAAAAAATGCGGATGCTGTATATCGAGATCTAACAGCCGGGGAAAATTGGGTCTGTGAGATGAACCGTCCTCTAATGATTAACCATAGTGCCATCGGGTTAATGTTCAGACCATCGCTGGCTCCTAGACTATTGTACCAATTCATATAGAGCAGATCACTTTTCACTAATAGAATCTCAAGTTTATTCTGAATTAGACGCTTTTTATTCGTTAATTATTTGTGCATGAATTCATTTTCAGTCCTTTTGGAAGAAATATAGGGTATGCTTTTATTTTCAACCATTTTCAGTATTTGTGTTCTATACCGTTGATATAAAATTAGAAGAACTTGCCACATTTTCTCGAAATACGTAGCACAAAAATGATCAGCGAATAAAGTTCGGCAGGTTCTAGACCTGCTATTTTTCATTTTCATCCATTTTAACCTTCGTGTTCCTAATAAGTTGACATAAAGATCGCAGAGCAAGCCATATTTAAAAAAAGTTACAAAAAAATTACATGTGCAAATAATTAGCGGATAAAAAGTGGCAAATTCTAAACCTGCTAACTAAACCCTCTTTAGTATTTGTATTTGTATCAAAAAAAAATAATTTTATCAAATAATTAGCGAATGAGATGCGGCAAATTCTAGACTTGCTAATTTTGAATTTGAACCATTTATATCATTCATGTTGTACTGAATTGATATACAGTTAGTAGAATTCAGAATACACTTGACAATCTATTGACTAAAAGTATTCAGTTAATGCTACAAACGTTCGATACCTACTTCGTATGAATTTTTCAACATCTTGTTGTAACAACTAGAACTGTTGTCTGCCCATCAAATCCGGACTTGAAAATATCCATAATATCTAAAGGTATCCAAGCAAAAAATATATCACACATTTTCAACTACCTCAATTTTGTTAAAAAAACAGTATCACGAAAGTCTTGCAAAATTGTCAAATATCAGGAATATCTCAAGGCTATCATCACAGCTGGAAATAAGTTACACATTTTTGGAGTATAGCTATGTATTATTAATAAATTGCTAATACTTAGTGAAATACTCAGTGACATAGGACTAAACTACAAATTCACAATATTAATAATCAACTGTTTCTCGTAGCATAATAACTTATAGAGGCATCACTATTACTGAGAATTATTTCCAGTAGCAATAACACTAGATTTAGAACTTTTTCATTAGGTTTGTTTTATAGACTCAAGTTAGTAATCATGAATCAACAACAAAATTTTCATGTTAACACTTACAATATCTATCAGAACGGATGAACAAGTTCCCTTCAAAACTAGCAACAATTTTTGAAAATTTATCAATGATTAGAAATCAAAGAAGAATTAGTTTGAAAACCCCTCAGTTTACAAGCTAAGCTATGATAACTGCCATGTCATATACATAGGCCAGTCAGGACGCAGTTTCAGTGAAGAAATTTTGGAACATATTGAATCAAATAGTAATGTAGTTTCTATACCAATAGCCTATCTTATAAATGTGAAAAAAGCATTTGCTAACTGAAGATTATTTCGATGCTCCAGATGGCGTGAAACATGTTTTTCTTCTTTACCTGGTATTGCAGTTAACTTTAACAAAATAATTCAAATATCATTTACAGTTTACAACAAAAATATTTAATAATGATTACGATAAATCGATCACTAACTTCCCTCACTTTCATTAGCACAATTTGTTTTGCACACTTCTCTGACTCAAATGTATGATTGTAGGAAACGAAAATATATTGAAAATGATTCAGAAACAGGTAGGTAATGGAAGAAGTAAAATGATACTCTATGTTACATTGAAATTTCAATGAAATGTTCTACATAACGCATTTCACGATGTTTTATACTGTTGATTCTCGAAGTTATTAACTCTATATCACCTTACTTCCATGATACCACCAAGCATATATTGAGCTTTTCAGTTTTGAACTCTTGACAGTGGAGTCGTAGGTGCTTACCGACGCATTGAATCAACCTTTCTGGATATCAGCCATGTCCAAGATGAAGGCCTTCACATACTTTGATTATATGAAAGAATAACTACTTTGTTTTTATACCTATTTTATTAATAATAACGTATAAACGTAACTATAGTTTCAACACCAAAGTGCCATTAACAAACAATTAGAAAATTTCGGATACGAAAACAAAAATTTCAAGGAGTTTCACGATCATGATAATCTTCTACAATCAATGCTGTACCGAAAATACATCAATATGTGACCCAAAACTGCCGGTGGGAGATTCTTCTTGCGATATGTGGCTAAAAAATGAACTACACAACATGTGTCTTCAACACAAATCCAAAAACCTTTTCAAAAGTGGATTCATTTGTTGGGCTCCCTAATTCAGAAAGTTTTACCATACAAGGAATGAGGGCGATATTACTACTGTCAAGCGTCACGGTAGTTGGAAATCGACTACGGTAGCGGAAAGTTATATTGAAGAATCACTGTCCAGCAAGATGGCAATTGCTGAAGAAATCCAGGTACTACCTAAGTTATGGGCCCTTCCAGTGCTTCAGAAACTCCCTATCGAGTGAATTTGAATAATCCTGGTCAAAATGACAAGATCGTTCTTGAGATAAATGTTAATATTAATAATAATTCTAAATAAAATGCTATAAAATCGAAGCGTGGTATTAAGAACTTTAATCCACTACGTTTATTAGAAGGCTTCTAATTCGGGGAAAACCGATGTATTAAACCTTCTTGATATAGTAGTCGTGGATAAATAATATTAAATTATTACTACAGACCATATTCAAAAACAATCAAATATACATTACTCCGGCTATAAATACTTCATATGAGCAAATGATAAAAGTGGATTTCTATCATAGGATTACAACATGGTGGGTTTTACTAGGATAATGATCTTCTAGGAAACCAGAAAGCTCAGTAATATCTAAGGGCAACTACGACTAGCGGGTAGCTCATTAAAAATAATCCCCTTCTTATACCACTAGCGCGCGGGGTCGGTATACGACCACCGCGCGAGCTACCTGCCGTATACCTGCACCCGTAACCTTCTTTTACGTGATCAAAACACAATTAAAATGCACTTTTTTTTTGCAAATAAATTTTTTTTTAATTCATCAAATAATAAAAAAAAGAGGATCTTAGCTTTTTCTGATTTTTTTTTCTAACTTGAATCAAACTCATAATATTCAATATAAGCATAGATATGGTACGGCTGATAGATTCTTTTGCAACATTTTTACTTTGTGTTTTTTTGGGGGGTTATTTAGATGATTATAAACAAATGATTTGATTAAAAAAAAACCATCATCATGATATGTTATGCAATCAATTACTATTTGGACTTATTTTTTCAATTTTCCGTCAACACTTTTATGTTTTTTCTGGTCCAGACAATGAAAGTATGGTACTTATCAACGATACTGTCAACCAAATTATAGTGCTTGGAACTATTCAAAGTACAGTTTTTATGCTAAATGAGAACGATCTATATGGATGGCACATTTGAATATTGTGTCCAACATTTTCAGCAACTCTTCACCATCCATAGAGTGAAAAACAACAGCTATATATCGCTGTTGTTTTGTTTGTTACCAAACATAGAAAAAACAGCTTACGACATTTTATTCCAATCAATAATTGATAAATGTGGGGAATATCGGTGGATATACAAGGTTGTTGTGGATTTTGAATATGCAATTCAAGATTCGTTGATGGGTTGATAATCCATGGCTGTTTATTCCACCTCACCCAGGCGTGGTTCAGAAATATTCAGGAATTTGGTCTCGTTGGAGAATACAAGAATAACCAATATGTAATTGGAATATGGCTCGGATGGACATTTGGCATACCTTTTTTTTATTTGAAGAAAAATTACATAAATAACGACGCAAAATATCCATCACAGATATGGGCAACAGACAATGTTTGGGATTGCGAAAAAACAAATGCATGCGAATCATTTCATTCGCACTTTAACCTATGCTTTTCCAGTGCGCATGCAAACATTTATAAAATCGTCGGAGAGTTAAGGAATTTATTGTGGAAGCACAAATATGTATATCGCAGGTAGCTCGCGCGCTAGTCGTGTACTCACCCCAGCGGCTTTAAGCGACTTTGCGCACTAGTCGTCGAACGCCATATCTAAGACGGGTTCGTGAAATAATGAATACATTGAAGAGCTTAAAATAGTAGTGAAAATATCGGTTATATTTGATCATCAATAACTAAATATGTCCTAGTTTGAAAATTTGATAGAATTGGTTATTTGTTATACTATACCATATATACCTATCTTCTATGGCATGCCTACAACATATTTATCTCAAAATTTTTGGAGTTATATTCAATTTTTCTGTTCTGGCTCCTATGTACATTATACATATATATACATATTATACATATAAATAAATGAATTTGACAACGCAAGTTATGAGGTGATTTAGAATTAATTTTTATAGGAATATACGGATTGAATACTCCTATCCCATCATTGGTGGTTAATGATGATTCTATCTACATGGACGGCACTTCAACAACTACCTCAAACATTACAAGCAATTATTCACATTTAATGGAGAATGCAACGTACGATGCTTTATTGCAATTATTAGTGGACAAAATGCTTACACTTTTTCCAGTATACCTGAAGTCGTTAACGATTATGAATTTGGCCTTCATGATTCTCTTCTATCAACTAGGCCAGGAATCATCAACCATGGGTGTTCATTTTATCTGAGACAAGCATGATTTTGAACATTTGGATTGCCATGCGTACATTACAGTGAGGATACTGCAGCTTGCCTCAAATATAATAATAAGTGAATAACGATTTGGCAGATATTTAAAGTAGGTATTTCAATCGCATCCTAGTATTCATAAATTTGTTGCCGTGTTACAAGAGTTTCTTATGGAAGCGCAGATTGATATGCGAAGGGCAAATGCACTCAACCCAGTGATAAATATGGAGAGCATGAGGAAAAAAGGAAGAATTTGACATAACCAATTTGAATATAAGACAAGTAGACCACATTTATTCAACTACTTAATCAATGCATGTGAATATTATAAAAGTAGGAAATAATAACAAAAAAAAAAAATGGAAGAAAAGGCATGCAAATTATTTAAAAAATCAAAATTGCGAGTAAATCGTATTTAATTTGGGCTGTCATCAAGAAGCGGTCACAACATCCCGAAGTTGCAGGGTGAAAATGTTCTTTTCGAGTGATTTCCTATGTACAGGCTGTCCCATTTTGGGTACTTTTGCGGGGTATCTCCTTTATTTTTAAAGATAGAGAGTTGCGGTTTTCGCGACACTGTGCTACTTTTTCATAAAACTCAAGATGCCGTCAACAGAATTTTCATAGCCCTTTTAGTTTTTAAGATACAGGGCATTTCTGAAAATGTTGCATTTTGTGACCCCCCTCGTATCTCCGTTATCCTTCAACTTATCGAAAAGGTAAAATAACATTCTAATAGATTTTTTTCCGTAGAATGCAGTGGTGTAGATAACTTTTGTTACATATTCACTGTTTTTGAGTTATAAAGTAAACTTATGTTTTTTTAAATGGAACACCCTGTATATTTATAGACTATAAAATTTGTCTTTTTTTTACCTTTTCAAAAATATATGATAGTATAAACTTTTTTTTAGAAACACGCAAATAATTGACAATTTTCAGAAATTAAATACATATTTTAATAGTAGGCTATGGATAACAATAATAAACAAGTGCAACTTACATATTACTAACAAATAATTGGATACCTTGTATATAGGTATCTATTAAAAAAAATTCCCATAGATCTTTTTCTAACAGTAAGTTTGTAACAACAGTTTTGTGGCGTAAAGTGACAATATAACAAAAACACAAAAAAATAACATTATTAAAAAAATTAAACGTGATGTTCAAATTGACCACCATTTTCTCTAATGCAAAATTGGCACATCTTTGAGATTCTTTGAATAGCGTTCAAAAGAACCATTGTTCTCATTCGCAGATTTCGAAAAGCTAAATGAATTGCCTCTCGAAGTTTTGCAATGCCGTCATATCGAGTTTTATATACTTCATTTTGTATATAACCCCATAAAAAAAAATCTAAAATTGAGAGATCTGGTGATCGTGGAGGCCATCTAACAGGTCCGTTGGTACCTATCCATCTTTGAGGAAAGTTATTATTTAGAAAGGCCCTTAAGAGCCTAGAGTTATGACTTGGGGCACCATCTTGCTGTAGGTAAACAGCATTATACTGGGCTAATGGAATGTTTTCGAGCAGTTCTGGAATAACTTCCTCAAGAATTTCTAGGTATCTACGTGCTGTAAGACCTCCTTCAAAAATCCTATAAACTATATGTCTACCCAAAATAAAACATGAAACCTCAACTCCAAAGCGTCCTTGTTGTGCCCTTTCAAACATTAAATGCAGATTTTCACTACGCCAGTTCCTGGTATTGTGACGATTGAAAATGCCAGCACTTGAAATAAAGAATTCGTCTGACCAGATAACAAGTCTGCCAAATAAATCGTTAGCATCGATTTGTTGCAAATACCACTGGCAAAACAGTGCCCGGCGCTCGGCATCGCCAGGATGCAAATGTTGTAGTATATTAAATTTGTATGGATGATACTTATATTTCTTCAAGATCCTCTGAGCGTTAGTTTTTGGCACACCAATTTCCTTCTAAATTTTTCTACATGAGGACGAAGATGTTGCTTCTATATATCCTAGAGTATCTATCTCTTTTCTTTCCCTGTTCTCTTTGTTGTATGTTTTAGGGCGCGGGTGAACAAATGATCCGTGCTCAACTAAATTTGCTTTTGAACGGGCAAATATCCCAAAAAACGGTTGCCTTCTTTCTGGATATCTAACAAGCAAAAATTAAAATGATAATAGAGATTTTTATAGCCATAATAGCTTACTCACCTTTGGAAATATAATTCCGAAGCTTCTTCAGAATTTTCATTACTCTGTATAAAACATACCATCATATCATATTTCTCATAATTTTCGTAAACTGCCATTATTCGAAAAAATTGATAAATATCTATCGAATAATGATACCAAAAGAACGAAAATAAACAGCTTAAATGCGATAGAGATTTGATGTTTATTTCTGTTTCTTGTCATAAACAATATAAATGGCCTACAATTAAAATATGTATTTAATTTCTAAAAATTGTCAATTATTTGCGTGTTTCTGAAAAAAAGTTTATACTATCATATATTTTTGAAAAGGTAAAAAAAAGACAAATTTTATAGTTTATAAATATACAGGGTGTTCCATTTAAAAAAACATAAGTTTGCTATATAACTCAAAAACAGTAAATATGTAACAAAAGTTATCTACACCACTGCATTCTACGGAAATAAAGCTATTAGAATGTTATTTTACCTTTTCGATAAGTTGAAGGATAACGGAGATACGAGGGGGGTCACAAAATGCAACATTTTCAGAAATGCCCTGTATCTTAAAAACTAAAAGGGCTATGAAAATTCTGTTGACGGCATCTTGAGTTTTATGAAAAAGTAGCACAGTGTCGCGAAAACCGCAACTCTCTATCTTTAAAAATAAAGGAGATACCCCGCAAAAGTACCCAAAATGGGACATCCTGTACATTCATCGGAAAGGCTTCAAAACTCTATCTGAAAAATGTGAAAATTTTCCAATGTACATGTGTTTGCCTATATAATCCCTTAACAAAAGAAGCTTGGGAGACAATGGCTGCGCGCTAGGCGTACAATGACAAGGGTAATAAAGATCGGCTTTGGGCGCCCTCCGGCGAAAGTCTCATTTACAATACCGGGTAGAGACAATGCCCTCTAGGCACAAGAGGGTACTGGTAACAGGCAAAATATTTGTACTCAATCTGGAGGATTAAAATAATATTTGTATCTGGATACCTCACGGTGATCACTCTGGATTGTACGCAATCCGAACACAACCATAAGTTTGTGAACATAATTTCTTAAATGTCATGCCAATGCTTTGCCAAGTTAACCTGCCGTTAATCAGATATCAATTAATGGTTCTAGGCAGGTAATAATTCATTCTGATGATGCCCCTGTGCCGTGGAACAATTATTGTCAATATATTGTATGAATTTGTGTTATATTAACAGTTCACTATTCAATATTTTCACTACCACCCCCCTCGATTATATTCTGATATTATTAATGGTTTTGATATTAAAAACGATTTTCATATATAAATTCTGGGGAAATAGGTCACATTAACACTAATGCTTTATATTTTCACCTTTACATACGTTTCGGTCTCACGACCCGTATCAGAAGACTTATTATGTCCAAAACGGTATTTCTTAAAAGTAATTGTAGGTATTAGCACAAAGGGCAATTTCGATTATTTGTAGTTCTGTTCGATTCGGCACCGTGGGCATTTTTAATTGGTACGATAAGGACCGTTTTGGACATAATAAGACTGCTGATGATAGTCGTGAGACCGAAACGTACGTAAAGACGAAAATATAAAGCATAAGTGTGAATGTGACCTATTACCCGATAATTTATATATAATTCATACCTGGACCAAGAATCTTCATTATAAAATGACCTTCATTAAAATTGGTTGAAACCTATCACTTGAGAACCATGAAACTCGTGAATTCTGAATATCGATTATCAACTTCACAATTTACAACCGTAACATGCAATTCAACGGTATGAATGAATGATTCATCGGAATTAATAGGTAATTTCAATCCACATACCAAAGATATTTATGAAGACTTATGAGCATTGTTGAACGAATAGCATCTAAATACTCAAACTTGAAGAGAGTATTAAAATAATGAACGATTAACTTTCGAAACTAGAATCATAATATTAATTTAGGTTGAATATCATTCGATACAGAGGAAAACTAAAGTAGTACGGGATGTTCTTTTAAAATAGATAGAGTAGCTACATTTTAAATTAGTTACATTGAAGCGTCTTCCAAACTGACAACGTTTAATGGATTTTCTTTAAGTAATCTGATGATGTCAGAGAAACGATTGACATTGTGCTTTTGGTGGCATTCAACTGTTTTTATTTCTATTGACAGGAAAGGTATATCTTCAAAACACTTAATTATCTTTACAGCAACTGATTTCGATTGTTGATTCAAAATATAAAACGCTGATGATTGTAATATCACGAAATGATTAATGTTGAAGAATTAGCTATTGTTTCTGACTAAAAATCTGTTATAAGGAATTCAAAACCTGTTAATTAGTGACTCCATTAGAAAATCTAAAATAATGAGATTTCCAGCTTATAGTATTTTAGGTGCATGGCATATCTCCTATGATGATGTACTGAGGTGAAGGAAGGTATTTTAAGAGAATTAAACAAATGAAAATCTCACAAAATAGATTCGCAATAATTTTCTCACCCATCACCCATTCAGATTCTTAAGCAACATCTGTGATAATTTGTGTATTCCCTTAAGACCAAATAAATTATCTAGATACTTTCTGGAAATAAGTTTATTAAGCACTATTGAATTAATAAACAATTCTGAAGTCATAATTTAACAACTTATTCGGAATTCCCAGATTCTATTTAACATAATTGTTTTTTTTTAAATAGGACGCCCTAGTATTCTTCTAAAATAATTACACAAGACACAACTTCAATAAATATTCGAATATATGCCTTACATGACCAATGGCTTTCAGGTAGGTATACGTTACTTATGAAATTATCATATCCATTCAATAAATACTATTTTAAGGATTCATTCTTAGAAGCTCTTTTATGATGTAACTTTTCATCTACATATGTGATATAGAATCTATCATTAGAATGGACAAAGACTATTAACTATTTTTATGCAATGCACCCCAAATGTGTGAATCACTTACCTTCTCTTCCTAAGGAATGCCGGACCCGCGCCAAACTTTCGTCAAAATATAAAAGTACAAGAAATCCAATAAAAAAAGCCCGTTTGAAACACATTTTCCACAGTTTTCTACACTGAATTTAGATCACCATAATTTCAGCACTAAACGCGTCGTTATTTCACATATTAAAAGCACCCGCGCACCCTTGATTTTTTCGTTGTTTATCTTTATGAAAGCGAACACGTGCTATTGAGCTCTAGGTAAAATTGAGCGCAGACTCCACGCAAGTAAGATGTAAACTGAGGTAGGTATACCTTAACTTAGTAACTTAAAGTCAAGAACCAGAGGAGACAAGAATGGACCGAAATAACTTGAATGCCCGCGTGTTTTGTCTTAGTTTTAATAGCGCCATCGCACGGTAACAACCTGAACGTTGTATTATGAAGAACGGCTAATCGCTCCTTGTTACGATGTATTGTTGGTTGTGTATTCACCACGCTGCTTGAAAAAGGCCGAATGTAAATGAAATTCTATCAATAACACGATAAGACAACTGAGAATACATCTAGTGCAGTCAAATGGGTATCGGACCAGTAAATCGTTGGGAAAAGAATCGATTTTGATGGGACAAAGTGCATTCTCTTCAGAATGTCATCAGAAAAAAGTTGACACGAATGAAGTTGCGCAAATTGTTTATGAACAATAAATGAACAATTTGATTAGCTCATTTTTGAGATCACATAAAAATGTCTATGTAATGAAAAATTCGACCGTTTTTGATCAGATAAAAACAATTTTTTGTTATATACAATTTATTTATCAACAAAATAGATGAATTCAACCAAAACTCCGACTTTAGGGTCGTTTTGAATAATTTTGGTACTCTGAGTTCGATTTTATCGTCAATATCGTCGAAAGTACCTATATCCACGAATTTGGTAATTTATTATAAACAAATTATATTAATTAATAAATATACGAATATGACAAAATATCAAGTTTATAGTAGTCGGATAATTTTGGCCTCCCGAGTACGACTTTATTGCTATTCTGGTCTTTAAATGCACACATAAAATTTTGAATTGTTATGAACAAATCATGTATCAACAAATAAAGAAAACAGAAATGTGAAATTTTTAATAATTTTTAAATAATTTGCACACTCAGAACTTGATTATTTTTAACAAAATTGATGAAATGTATCAAGTATTAATAATTGGGGTACGGAATTGTATTCTTTGGAGCAAAACCACGGATGTAAGTGATTGTTTCTTATGAGATTCATATTAATAAAATTAAGACAACGAACAAACTATGTCACACGTATTTATTTTACCATTAAATTAGATAGAGCGTCGCGTCATTCAAATCGATGTGCATCTTTTTTCAAAGATTTTATTCTCGTTGAAATTTTCTAAAGCGAATTAGAAAAAAGTAATAAAAATTTTGATGTCTTAGTATGACAAAGTATCAATAAATATATATAGAATGAAACATATCAATTTTTTCAAGGAGGTATGGGAGAGTTGGTATGGAAGGGAAAACAATTATTCAAAATTATTGGCATGCCACTTTTTTATTATATTAAGACGTCACATTTCTTTCCTCTTTACTTGTTAATGAATAATTTGTTCAACAATTCAAAAATTTATGTATATAAAACAACCATGAACTCGATAATGTGGTCAAATTCGTGTTTCAATTAACAAATATAATTGTTTATAATAATTCAAAAATGTATGTATTTATTTTAAAACCATAATAGCAATAAAAACTTACTCGGGAGGCCAAAATTATCCGTCAAAGTTGTATATTTAATAATAAATATAATTTGTTTATGACAAATTAGCAAATTTGTGGGTATACATTCGACTATATTGACAATAAAATCGAACTCAGAATATCAAAATTATCCGAAAACGACCCTAAAGTCGGATTTTTGGTCGAATTCATCTATTTTGTTAATAAATAAATTGTTTATAACAAAATATATTCTTCATCCGATCAAAACCGGTCAAAGTTTGCAATTTGTAGGAATTGTTATATAATTTTAAAAATGAGCCAATTAAATTGCTTGTTTATTGTATAAGCAATATAAACAATTTGCGCAACTTTATTTGTGGTCAACTGTTTTGGGATGACATTCTGAAGAGAATGTTCTTTGCCTCATCCATTCCCCATGAATGTACGGGTTTGGTCTATTTTTATACCTATTTGACTGAATTTTCAAAAACAATAATACGTTCTCGAAAACGAACTGTTGAAGGGGCAAATTGTAATCAACTGTCTAATATATTAGCAGTGGCGTATATAAGGGGGACCTGTGGAGGCGGCTGGCACAATCTGTTTGGTGGTGACAACCGACTACGATCGAAGAAAATTAATTAGGCAGAATCTTCTAGAAACTAAACTTCCTCCAAAATAATCACTAAAATTCTATAAACTGTTTTCATAATTTTGTTTTTGTTGTGTTCAACAGCAGCGTTCCAGAAACATGTCAATCTTTAGTGCATTTTAGTTCATGCACGCATTAATCACAGTAGCTGGCAGAGTAGATAGGGTATACTTATTTATTCATTTATTTATTTATTTTTTAACTGGACGAACCCTTTTACAGTATAACAAATTTAGTAAAATATAATAATATATCGTAAAAAGAATAAAAATAAAGAGTTCAGATTGCAAATATACACAGACATATACATACATTCGTAATTACATAATTCATCTATGTTGAGCCAGTTAAAGTCCTTTGAAAAATAACCAAATTAGTATTCCAAAAATTGAGATTATTTGAATAATGATTTGCGGTAGTTGAAATACGACAAAATGGAGAACGCATTACGTTAGTTTGTTCCGCTATATGGTATGTGAAATATATTAATATTAGCCGAGCGGGTATTTGTTTGGAGATTGCGGAAATTAATTTGTGATAATAAATCAGGACAGTTAACAAACCCATTAATAAGCTTGAATAAAAATTTTAGATCATGATTTCTACGTAATGTTAATTTGCATATATTTAGAATAGATTCAACAAAGTCGTAATTGAATTTGTAGTCCCCAAATCTAATATCCATTTCATAGGCGGCAAATCTTAAGAACTTATGTTGAACCCTTTCAATCCTCATGCGATGAACATTATAAGAGGAAGATCATAAAGAAGAGCTCGGTTCATAAGATTATGAATAATAAATGATATCTACAACCTACTTTTTGAATTTCGTTACTTTCTGAATTTAGGTCTGGACGTTTAATTTGAAGTTTCGGGTGCTAACAATCCACAGGCATGTAATAAAAAAATTTATGCATTTTGAAGACTTTTTCATATCTTATCATATTTTATACGGAAAAAACGCTTGTAAAAAATAGATATATTTATTCAAAATAACAGAAAGAAATAGAAACTCAAAATGTTTCTATATCTTCATAATTATTTTATAAAATCAAATGATTATTTCATCTGAGATTATTTATCACAAATCGAAACTACAATCAAAAAATCGTTTAATAACTACATGCAGAAACGTACCATAACCAGAGATTAGAACTGCAGATCATTTTCATATTTTACGTGCCACAAAGTTGTTGTTAAGACTTTCTCCCTTTCTACGTAAATCACCCTGTAGATATACCTAGGTATGTACGGTGGTGATGATTTTTCTTTGTTTGGATGGGCCTGGGCAAACGATTTTTCCAAATAACATTTCGAACGAATTATTACATGCAGTGTCAACATTTTTTTACATTGTTGATTATCTTGAATTATAAACATAATGCCAATGAATCTTTTGATTTCATTTCATGGTATTTAAAAAAAAAATTTCGTTTTTGATCCCGGTCACCCAATTTCTGAGGGTTACGAATTATGATATGAAGTTTGGCTTTGAAATGATGTACCGGAACCATCAGTATTATTGATTACGACATCATCAAAACTACAAAACTGTGATCATTAAAATTACTATAAAATAATGTGAGATAAGAATTGTCAAAATTTTAGGTGCTCTGATACCGAATGTGATTGACGCTGTAGTTCACTACAGGACAGAGTGTGCTACGGGTTCATTAATTGCAGCATACTTGCATATTATGACATGTCGAGAGAGCCTAGAGTATGACAAGAGATATTCACTTGTTGTCAAGCGACAGCGAGTTTAACGAGAACAAAAGAATTGGTAACTTCTCGCTATTGTTATAGTTGTCGAGAACAAGTGGAGAGGCGAGAGTTTCTTATCCGCACCGAGAGCAAGTCAATTATCGCTCTTGTCTCGCTTTCGAGAAGAACTAGTATAGTACTTTGTTCGGCGATGTGAAATTCTACTGTCATAATAACCTTTATTGGGCAATTGTATGTTCTCCTATAGCGGGCAAATGGTAAATACAATTCACCCATGTATGAGATTAAAATAACAATCAGCATACATAATGCCGCCTCTATTTTTACGGCGAAAGCGTCTGCCGTGAAACAAATCCTAATTTGGGACAACAATAACTGCACTGACGATATCATCATTGCTTGTGATTCTCAGAACGTCCTGATGAAAATTGAAAACCCTAGAAATAACAAAACGCAAGTGGTTTCGGGAATGTTCAATCTATATTATTCTTAACGCTTGAAAGGGAATAATACTCGTTATCTGTGGAAAGTTGCACATAATGGAATTAAGGACAATGCGGTCGTCGATAAATTAACCACCGACTTTGTCACCAGGCCAGGCGTAGCATTATAGACAAGTGGCACTCTGCCTGGCAAGGAAGAGTTCAATCAAAACCCACTCAGTATGGAATAATTCACTGTTCCTCAACCAATACACCATCTTATTAAAAAATAATTATTACCCCAGAAGGCCTGCATTACCCTAATTAGGATTATATTCAATCATGGAAGATACAAATAGCAGCTCCATAGATTCAATTTATCAGAAAACGACAAATGCAAGTGTGACAACTTCTCCATATGCGACCTAAACCAAATTTTTTTTCAATTGTAGCATATATCAACAAAATATAGACGTACCCTTGTTACACACCCGGGACGGTGTAGAATTACCAAACAATACGGTGAGCCTGCTCTTATTAGCGTATAAGGAAGTCTCAATTTGTAATAAACTATTTGAACTCGTCAGAGCGTGTATTATATCAAGTTGAATATTCCGTAAGTATACTTTATACTATGGTATAAAGGGTCAAGAGCCTTCGGCATATAATATTAAAAAAATCACTTGAAATATTGACACAAACTAGATGGGATGCTCGAAATTTACTGGCATAAAAATACCTACCTTTTAGGCCGTTTTCGAGTGATTGAGTGAGAGGTCCGTGGAAATACTCGACCCTATTATGATAATAAGATTCTTGACCCAGTATGAATTATATATAAAAATTCTCGGGAAATAGGTCACAATAACACTTTGTTTTAACTATTCGTCTTTACGTACGTTTCGGTCTCACGACCATCATCAGAAGACTCACTATGTCTAAAAAGGGGGGTTTATTAAAACTAATTATAGCACAAGCGTCCAAATCGCACAATTTGACTTCAATTAAAAGAGCCCACGCCGTCGAAACGAACAGAACCACGAATAATCGAAATTGTATCGTCAGAATTAATGTATAAAAAATTTTTTTTTTTGTAGTAAGAATCCGCTATTCAGTAATATTATTAAAATATATGAGTGCATATTGATTGGTATTCTCACAACAAATGAGAAGAACGAAGTTATTTGTCAAGTATCTACTTTCGAAACCAGATGTGTAGGATTTATGACACGGCCCTTAAGAACGGTTTCAGACCTGTACTGGGAAATAACTATTACGAATTCTTCCTAAAAACATTTTCTACACCTATAAAGACGTATGTAAGAATTTGCAAGAGATTATTTAATCAAATTAGTATAAATATGACTTAGATTTTGTGTGTCTACCCTATGATTTACAGATTTGGGGTCCCGTTTTATGTGAATCATCTCCAGGATAGATCTTTTATAATAATTGGTTTCCTTAGTTAAGATATTAACATTTTTGTAATCAAATTGATGGTTATAATCAAAGCAATGCTTAGCAAGGGCGGTGGAATTTTCTAAGTTGTTATTTCTTGTGCTATATTTATGGCCGTACATTCTTTTTTGTAAATATTGTTTAGAGATTCCAGTATAGGTTCCATCACAATCTAAACAATTCAATTTATACACTGTGTGTATAAATTCTTCACTTCAATTCCGTTGCACCAGCTTGTTATAAAAAAAGTGTCATAAACAGCCTTACAGATCGGGCGATAAAATTGTCCCACGCAGATGACCGCCCCAAAAATTTAAAAATTGTTCGTACTACACTAGAATAGAATGGCTACCCAAAAACTTTTTTCAATCCTATCATTAAAGAAAGAATAAACAAAATCTATAATGGTTCGTCTAATAAAAATAACATAAAAGGTAATACAGACAATTTTATAACTCTACCTTACATTCCGGAGACCTCAGACAAAATCAAAAAATGTTTGAAAAAGTATAATATAAATGTTGCGCATAAACCTACTAACTGTGTTGGGAAATATTTCTCAAATCTAAAACCGTTAATACCCAAAGATAAACAAACCCACACAGTGTATAAATTGAATTGTTTAGATTGTGATGGAACCTATACTGGAATCTCTAAACAATATTTACAAAAAAGAATGTACGGCCATAAATATAGCACAAGAAATAACAACTTAAAAAAATACCATCGCCTTTGCTAAGCATTGCTTTGATTATAACCATCAATTTGATTACAAAAATATTAATATCTTAACTAAGGAAACCAATTATTATAAAAGATCTATCCTGGAGATGATTCACATAAAACGGGACCCCAAATCTGTAAATCATAGGGTAGACACACAAAATCTAAGTCATATTTATACTAATTTGATTAAATAATCTCTTGCAAATTCTTACATACGTCTTTATAAGTGTAGAAAATGTTTTTAGGAAGAATTCGTAATAGTTATTTCCCAGTACAGGTCTGAAACCGTTCTTAAGGGCCGTGTCATAAATCCTACACATCTGGTTTCGAAAGTAGATACTTGACAAATAACTTCGTTCTTCTCATTTGTTGTGAGAATACCAATCAATATGCACTCATATATTTTAATAATATTACTGAATAGCGGATTCTTACTACAAAAAAATAATTTTTTATACATTAATTCTGACGATACAATTTCGATTATTCGTGGTTCTGTTCGTTTCGACGGCGTGGGCTCTTTTAATTGAAGTCAAATTGTGCGATTTGGACGCTTGTGCTATAATTAGTTTTAATAAACCCCCCTTTTTAGACATAGTGAGTCTTCTGATGATGGTCGTGAGACCGAAACGTACGTAAAGACGAATAGTTGAAACAAAGTGTTATTGTGACCTATTTCCCGAGAATTTTTATATATGACCCTATTATGTTATGTTTCGCGCACTGATCAGTGCGCTCTGTAGAGAGAAATAGTGCCTATAATCTCGTCTATTAGTACACGTACCGGAGCACCCTCTACAATTTACGAGCAGCCATTGAGAGAACAACTAGCTTTGCCAGTTTTGCTTGTCAATGTCGGTTTCATGATTCAATTTCATAAATTTCTAATTTACTATATGTCCAATGCCAAGATTGAGCGCACGTAGACAAATGCATGGGGCGTTGGCGTGAATAGCTGACCAACTCAGAACAAACATGCAATTTTGTTTGAAACATTAACAAAGTTGATGAATCAACCACTATGGCGTGGGCTCTTAATCGGCTTATGCGGAAGATGGTTTGAGGTCAACTTTAGTTTTATCTTCGAAAATATTGATGTTGCTCTACCCAGTCACCTTTCACAGCAATGAAACTTTTTCACAATGAATTAAATGTGTTCACCCGTACTCTATTATGAGCTGATGGAATTAAATTCCTAGAACTATACTCAGATCTAGTGAGTTCTTTCCATATGGTCGGTGACCATCAGATATCTTGTCTGTTGCTCCACCACGAGAGTTTCCAGATAGGTGGACTAGACGAGCTCAAACTATTCACCCATTCATTGTCAAGCTCAAGACCTGCCGAACTCCTTCCTACTTCTTTTTCTATCCAAAAGAGAAGTAGTAGAACTCTTTACCTACTGAGGTCTCTAACTATGACTATAACCTCCAAACCTTTGAGATAAATTCGAATGCCTATCTCCTCTCTCAACATTCCACCGCTGGCTGGCACGATCTTCTTATAACATTATAGGTTTTCGTGTAGTCAAAGTATTAAAAAAAAAACTGGAAACATCACATAGACCACTTATTATGGAAACTAGGATCATTGAGTTATCAGTTGAGGACATCGACATATACATATGGACTGTGCGTGTCAATGATAAGCGCGGGTAGTGCCGGCGTGAGAGAGGGGAAAACGAAGAGGACTAATACTGTCTTTATCTATCGGCTCGGGACGTAAACATACTAGCTACAGTCATGTTGCATTTCCATGGCAACGCAGCGGCCAATAGAAACGCGATAGATAAAGTAGATAAAGACAGTATTAGTCCTCTTCGTTTTCCCCTCTCTCACGCCGGCACTACCCGCGCTTATCATTGCCACGCGCAGTCCATATGTATATGTCGATGGTTGAGGATGTTGAGAAACAATGTGAGTATTAAATTGCTGTAATGGCTTATAATTGCTATGTCAACGCTGACATCAAGTAGGGAATCATTTTCAGGGGAGATTTTGTAGATTTTAACTGTATCAAGATTATCCAGGAGAAATATCTTAGGAATATAATTGGTCTAAAAATCTCAAATATCAAGATTTGTGTCGTCCATACTTCAAAAAGTGTAATTTATTAATCACTTCTTCAATATACATGCAAGACCACTAAAAATGAATCAATATATCCTTAAGTTCGGCTTGTGCAAGTAGAAACTGTGAATTCAAGTAAGTAACCTTCATCTCCTATTTCAAATAATTACATGCAGCAAATTATTTCTTTTTCAAATATTTGTTAAACTATACAACAGTTTGTGAAATACATTCGAAATTGCAAACAAATTTTTGATAAAACAAGTGAAGAGCTTCTAAGTCTGTTTGAAATATAGTGAGCAGTGTATTGAATCAAATGAATAATTTTGGTTGTGTTCAAAAATATTGAAAACCTGGTCAATCTGGCAACAATGTAACAGATGCTACTATGACTAAGTTCTTCTTTAACGTAACACCTAATTGAATGTTTTTTGTAAAAAATGTTTAGTCAAATCTATTGAGTACTAAGCTTCTTCTACACTTCTACCTTCGATCATACATATTCCAATTTGTAGTTTTGAAAAATCTCCTTTCAATCGAGACTATAACATTTTCATGTAATATTCAATTCATCGCTAATATAAATTGAAATTTCAACATAGACTTACCTATTTCTTCGATTCTACAGAATATCCAAGCGCACACATAAAATTAATGAGGTTATAATGCAGAAATGAAATATCAGATTTTTATAATTTTTTATTAAAGAAACATTTTCTGTAATCCATTAAGAACACACACGGACATTTCATTTAGTAATAATAGTTTGCTAGGGACTTTACTTATTATTATTCTAACAATTGGTCAACAGTGTAATGATTGCTTATATAATTATATTAATTCATCAAATTCCTTATTAATCAATTATTACTTTGTATAATTAATTTTTCATTCATGAATGATAAATTAATATAATTATGAAACAAACGCTCGAAATTAATAGAAGGTGTAATATACACCACTAATATATGTAAACGGAATATTCTATTGTTATAACATTGCCTGATGAAAATTTATTAACGAAATTGATTATTATTTATTAGGATACTAACCAGTTTTATATTTATTTCCTAAGGTATTGTTTGTTTCAAACATTAATGTTGCAATCTTCTGAAAAAAATCATTACCTGATGTTGAATCAAATATTCACAGGAACAATGAGGGGTCTGTTTTTCTAAATTTTCAATTACCATCTTAATAAATAATGGTGACGTTTGCAATTTCTTCATTTAACAATTTCATCGAACACATCTAGATTGTATTTCCTCATGATCGAGATGACCAATGCATCTATTCTGAAATAGGGGTTAACTGTTCCAAATGTATTTATAGTCCGGGAGACAGGAAGAAAAATCTATTTCGATCTCTTTAATGACTGATTTGTACTCGAAGCAGGGAATAATGTATAACATTGTAGCCAAATGCGTACTCCTGCCTTACGTGTTATGAAAAATAGTAGATGAATAAGATTTTGGGCTGTGCATTTATGGAAAAATTTTGTTTTGATCGATAGGGGACAATGGAATAGACCTTTACATACCTGGCTGCCATCCTTCATCTCCTACTTTACCGGCGTCTGATATAACTATATCGATTAATTTACCTACCCTATCGCTTTGATAGTCAAATTTTTTTCAAGATAATATCCAGCTGTCGCCGGAATGATCCTGCTTTTACTCGCGAATCCAGCGACTTTGAATGCGTGCTCTAGAAAAAATGAAATGATAAACATTTACAAGAAGATATCGGAAAATCATTCATCCTAAAATTCGCCTAAGGACTCATCTTCCCAAGAATCTACAATAAAGTCATCTTTTCTTTTCTACAATTTCGTTGATTTCGATCATCTTCCATTTGAACTCGAATCATCTTCCTGCAAAATTTCACTTGACCATCGTCGCATTTCGCATGTAAACACACTAAGGAACAACAATTGTCAACAGTCGTACACATCGTGAAATACTCGGAACACACGCCTTCGCAGGGATGAATGTGCGGCAGCCGGGTATTTCCACGAGAAAAATGACGGGCTTTCCAAACGTGAATCATTCGTCCATAAAAGCGATAGGTTATGGTCCTATTTGACGGTAGCCACTCTTAAAGCGGGGAATGAAGGGTATTAGCTGGGTATCAAAAGTTCCATTTTGCTGGCCCCATCGATTGAAACAAATTTATTTATTTAAGAGGTGAAGTACCTCCTGAAATTTCATTCGTTATAACTACATAAAAAAGATCCTGGGGAGCGTACTCAGAGGAAGTCAAATCTAAGCCAGGGTACTGGCCTCACGGGACCGTCACATTACAAGGAGACGAAAAGTTCTACACCGAACTAGCAAAGGAGGTGAAAGAGGGTATAAGTGACCAGAACTTAGGGGTCAAAATTACTAGAGTGAGGAAATCGACCGCTGGTCAACTGCTAAGCGTAGATGGCGGCTACGGGTAAGCCAATATCCTGAGGAATGGCATAAATAAAGCCAATAAGGACTTAAGTGTCAAGGTGTCAGGGAATATCCCCTTGATGATAACCGGAATATCAACGTCACGATGACTGAAGAGGAGATGATAGGGGCCATCGCCCAAGCAACGGATGAAGAGGCTGAGAACGTGACAATAATGACGACAAGAGTGGGTCGATTTGATGGGATGTCGGCCATAGTAGAGTTTCCGAGATATAAGGCAAGAGCAATTTTGGAAGCGGGCTCCATTGCAATCGACTGGCTTGATTGCAAAGTGGTTGAACGAATAAATTTACAAAGGTGTTACATATCTCGAGTTCGGACATAGAACCACAGAGTGTAAATGTCTGGACAGATCTACACAACGCATTAAGTGTGGCAAAGACGGACACAGAACCAAGGATTGCAACCAGCAACCATTCTGCCTCAAACGTAACTAACAAGGAAACAGGCACGATCAAATAAGATGCCTCTTCTTTAAGTCTCTGATCGAAGAAAGCCGCAAGAAGCGGTTTAAAAGGTTGTAACTCGAAATGCCGATCATCTATTCTGGTTGAAAAACGATCAGTATTCTGCGATACATTACCCACTGGTTATGGTACAAATCAATCAAAAAACAGAGAGAACAAAATTTTTAAACTGGACTCACGTACTATTAGCGTTCTGATGAATCCCCAACGGTATTCAAAAATTAATTCGATCTATCTAAGACAGGGCATGAATACAAATGGCCTTACTATTGGTATTATATTACAAACACAATTTTTTTCAATTTTGAACTTACTATAACTCGATATTCTGTTAGCGACAATACCTGATTCTATTCTCGATTGAATTTTTAATTGTTTCCAGACAAATCTGGGTTCAGAAGCATTCACCTGGAACGATGCGCAACGCCCCAATGATTCAGGTTGTTCATATAAATAAAGTGATATTTTCATCAAGCTATGTTCAAACGAATGAAGCACCAACAAATTATACACCATATAAAGATTGACGCAATAGGAAACTGCTGAATTTCTGAAAAGCTTAAAATTGGAGTTCGATAGATCAAAGAAGTTATTCACTAAACAACTGCGTCTTATTCCTTGTAGCGTACAACATAATATTACACAGAAAATATTATTCTTGTGAGCAAATTAATGGATTTCATCACGGCTACTCAACTTATGCCTTATTCGGCTATCGCATCTACTCACAAAAACTCGTTAGATGGGAAACACGTATTTGAAAAAGAGAATAAATTCAAACACCACAGCAATATTGTTTTCTATCGAGTGTTCATTTTCTACCTACCCCTAGATATATCTCCAGATTTAAAGAAAAATCGTTCAATATTTTTCAAAGTGTACCTACAATTCTAAAATAATTTCAATCTTCCTTCACCTCTGGTCATACCGGGAGTGGATATTAGCTTTGTTATTTCAAATGGAATACCCCAACTCTTTTTTGCATTTTTGCTCTGTTCTTTGAAATGGAGAGCGTTTGCAGGGTATAACTTTATTGCAATTATCTTGAAAACTAATTCATTGAAGTTAATGATTTTTGACAACTTACTGATGCTCCAGTAACTTATGGAACTGCGAAAGATAATGTGAAAAAAGTGGGAAGAAAAATTGTGGTGCCATGTCATGAAAGTGACAAATTCAAAATTTCAATAACTTTTTCAAATAACACCCCATATCTTTTTTCATCATCAGATTGAAAGATTCATTCTTATTAACAAAGATATAAGGTACTCTTGGGCTAAAATTGAAGATTGAATACAAAATTGCGCGCATTTATAAAATAACAGTAAACTGATACCATACAAAACAAATTCAGGTGTAATATATGTATGTGAGTAAATGTCAAAGTTCATCATTTAGCTTGAACGTTGAAATGTTTATTGAAAAAATGTATCAAAACGAACTGATTCCGAATTTATGTTATGATTGAATATTTAACCAGTTGGCAATAGGTTGGAACCAATTGGATTACTATTGTACTTTGAAGTGATTCTCTTAGTACTCAAAGCACCTGCGGCCAATTGTGCTTGCAATTGGATGGTGCTCCCGCTCATTGCACATAGGCGGTAACAATGTTTCTTAGCCATCACTTTGAGGAACGCTGGTTGGGAATTCAGATACATGAAATTGACCAGCTCGATATCCGAGTTTGATTTTGCTAGATTTTTCCTTTGGGTTCACTAAAAATTCTAGTTTATACAAAGCCAGCGCAAGATTTCGAAGATTTGCAGGATCCATCAAATTTTCTCAAGAAATGTTGATTATTACCACTAAATCATAAACTGTGACATTTATCATTGCCGTATCGTGAATTGGAAGAAATAGGCGTATTCAAGGCATTCTAAATGTGTTTTCCTCTATATTCGTCTACTGTTTCTTCACAAATGCTCTCGAAAATTTTTCAAATTCCCTCAAAATATATGAATTTCAGTCGCATAGTATCTCATATCTTCTTTGATGAGAATCAGTGGGAAAAAATATGGGACGCTATATGAAAAAATTAAGTTATTGTGATTTTAAATTTGCCACTTTCATGATATGCTTACATTAGTTTTTGTCCACTCTCCAACAATTTGATTTCTTAGTTTCATAACCTAGTGAAATATTAGTACGTTGTCAAAAATCATTCACTATTATTAATCAAACTCATTCTTGTTTTCGACGAAGAAATCAAAGATGCAAACAAAAAGTTGCAAACAAAAAGATGCAAAAAAAAGCTATTTAGAATAACAAAGTTGATATTAACTTCCGGTATACCCGGAATTGGAGGAAGATTGAAAATATTGTATAATTGTAGGTTTTTTTAAAAAACCGGTTTTTTTTTAAAAACCGTTCCACCAAAAATTCAAAACAATATTCTTTTTAAGTCTGGAGATACTATTTAGAAGGTGATTTGAAAACAAACAGCTTGTATATTGAACCACATATGATGGAAAAATATTTTTTTAGTATCTTGGAATAGAATATGCGGCTACACATCCAAATTGCAAATTTGGAGATACATATTATATTGACTACGAAGCTAGGTATAACGAAAGGGTCACATTTTAATGGAAGAATCATGGAATGTCTCAAAACAAGGTTAGCGTTACATAATCTTGAAAGATCGAATATTTTCAGAGATTTTGCTAAGCAGTTTGTTCTTTTTTTCTCCAACGTAGTTTTATTAATAGGTATTTCTGCATGACATGAACAAATCATAATCATATCCTACCATTAAATAAATTCTGCTAAAAACATTGATCATTATTGATTTCCTTTTTGATTCAAATTTTGAACGTAAAGATATTTGGTGAAGAAATGCAAATAACCACCAATCATCATGACCTCGGGGGAAACCAGAATGGCGTCTTGTGGTACTCCAAGCAACATGATGTGAATTATACAATTGCAGTGAACAAACAGATGCCACATTTTGTGAAACTGTTTTTGTTGCCAGTGATATCTGTACTGTACGAATGACGTTCTATATACTGAGTTGAGAAACCGTGATGAAAGGTAAATTACTTGATATGTCTAAGATCTACAATGCGGCAAGGATATGTTTCTATATAATATCTAAAAAAGTACATCACATATGTTACGGATATTCTATGATACAAAATAGATAAATAAATATTTCTATCAGGTCAACAATTTGCTCACAAGTTCTAGCAAGCGTACTATTTTATTTTTGTAACAAATAAGCTTCTCTTTGCGTAAAGCTATTTTATTAAACTATTCAATGAGGTTAAACATTTCTATGAGATATGTGTACAAATGTAATCGGATCTTCTACAGTAAAAATGGTATGAAAATGTTCGGAATGATATCGGATTAATTTTACAGTGTACAATTATTAATAATTAGCTTTATTTATACCTTCTTGAGTTCCGATAATATGCGTTGTTATATCGTTAATTAAACATGTAATTTCTCCAAGAATGAAAGAGTAGAAGTGATAGGTAGGTAGCAAGTGAGAGATGCAAAGAACAAAGTAACTGAATAACGATGGCATTGCAGTTCTTGATGCCTTTCTACGGTTTATTGAAAGGTAACTAACTCTTTCAATCAACGATGCTACTTAATCGAATAGTGACAGAAATCGAAGGAATGATTCAGTTCTATGCATTACGTACATTTATTTTTATGTTACTATCCATTATACTTAAAATTTATAATAAAATGGAAATTACCAGCTGTTATCATCACCATTTTAAACAAAGACGTTTGACGCTTGACTATAGTCAGACTCATCAATGCACAACTGAGTTGAATAGTCGAAGGGCATATTCACATCAAATTGAACTGAAATACATTAAAGAAAAGAAGGATTTGTCTAAACAAATAACGTTCTGGTAACACGCAATGCTTCCATTAACTTCATAAACTTGAGATGTAGCTACATATTTTCCAAACAGTACCTCGACAAAATGTTCTATAATCAATGTTCGGTTCTACAAAATTGGAATTGAATATTTAGACCTTTCGATGACGGAGCCATATTATACCTCATAGATGGAATATTTGAAATGTACAGTCCTCGAGTTCGTTTCAGAGCGGTTGTGTGATCCCCACCATCGGATCTCTCTAAATAGAAGTATATAGGCTGGACGTCATGGTACGGATCTCGCGCTTTGGATGAGACGGGGTCAGCATGAAGAGATCATGTACTCTATCTAGTACTCTAGTACTCTATCTCATGAGATTTCTATGGTGACCGTAGAGATGGTCGTAAGTGGATATAGTGAAAAACAACCAAGTTGCGTTTTTTTTAATTCTAAAAAGTCTTCTCATTTATGTCAGCTAAATCCTCGAGCGTTTGATCAGAACATATCCCAAATTTTGTCTAGTCTTTCGGAATGAGATCAAGCTAAAAATTGTTTTTTTTTAACAATACTCCTACTATAAGAAATATGGAACATGCTATAATGAGTTGCTAGATTTCCCACGAACTTCATAATATTATTATCTAAATAACTTTCTTTCCGGTAAGGTCACCTTTGGAATTGTTATTTCGGAAAATACATGTTGCTCTACAAAATCATTTTTCACAGCGAATGAATTGAACGTATTTACACGTACTCTTTTATATTATCATAGTATTTTTGCTTGTTTTACCTTTGAGGAGAGTTGCTATTTCGAAGAAACTATGGACGATGAATAGCTGGTTGGAATGTTCTTTCCGTTCAGTTGTATCGAAATCAAATGGAGGATTCGGAAGTTTGAGGTTATTCCAAATGCAGTCTTTAGTTGCATATTCGCTTCAATTAGCCGAAATGGAGGAGTACCGTCTATATTAAATTCTGTCAGTACTTCATAATTTAGCAGGTTCTTCATATCAAGGTGTTACAATGCCAAGAACTCATTTATATCTATTAATTTTACTGGGAATATTAAAAAAATTAACAATCACGGATTTGAATTTTCCACATTTCTTTCTACTTGAGTAAAATAAATCAGGTATAATAGGTAGAATGAATAGTGGAAATTGTCGTTGATAAGCAGGACTGATTCTTCCGTTCGAGTATCGCTTAGAAATGTCCCTTGCTGAAAACCTTCCCATTTCCTCTAGATGACAAATCTAATCAAAATTCAAGGTGAGTATCATGTTCCACAGTCAATCAGAGGCACCCGTATGGAGAGTGAGGTGGGGCAGTAGGCTCACTAGAAATTTGGAAATTGCGTAGATTAAAAACATGAATAAGGCCATGCTATGTCAGACGAACAGTTAGCATCACTCCTATGTCAATTATTCGAGAGCTAGAGAAGCTGGACTCAAAATTTTTAGAAGAGCTGCTCGAAAAAGATGACGCCAGTTTATATTTAAGTCCAATTGAATGACAGATGTTCCTTTCATTTCCTGTGTTGAGTATGTTTTTCGTTCTCATGAGTGAACTGATCTTCACTTGTTGTAAATTCATTATATTCAGATATACTTTACACTGAATGATACATTGTGGAAAAAACTTATCCTAACCATCCGGTTTGTCCCAAACTGGCAGCATATCGTTGAAGGGTACATATAATATATGTGTCAACTCGAATGTGAGCCGAGCCCAAATTTTCTAAAAGGAACTGAATATTATAAAACAAATTAACAATTAGTTCGACCACAATCTCATGGATGAGATTATGTTGAAAAGAAGAAAGGAATATAATATTAGCATGAAAAATGTTGTTCTCCAAATTATAGAAGCATTATACTCTGATAAAATTCCGAATGATCTTAAACGTGAATTGAGAAATACGAATTTAACTACTTCTTTCAACGGTATAGATATTAACACACTAGGCTAAACTTTGTAAAATAACAAAGGTAAGTCAGAAAAGGAGTGAAATCTGGAGTTCTTAAGTTAAATTGAGGATCTTGCCCAATTTTTTATATAGGAAAAAGTGGTAGGCCTTTCTTCAGTTAGGGACTGGCCATCAATTCATGTACAGTAATCTTTTACCCAATAATCAGGTAGATTTTCCATATTCTTGGCTCCATAATCTCTTGCCACATGAACAACCTATCGCAAACTAATTATTAGATTTCAACCCCTTCATTGTAAACAACCTGTATTCTTGTCTGTAATCATTAGGTTAGCCATAAGCTCAGCCCCTCGGTCATCATCTGTTTATGTACTCGTTCATCTGAAAAAGTCACTATGTGACGAAACATGTTATGTTTCCTTTTATTTTTATAATGAAACTTTTTTTTGGAATTTTTCTATAGCGCAGTGTATTTTTTAACGATATGTTTGTTCTTATTGAATTTTGTCAATGTGTTATTATTTTGTAAGAAGGAATTATTGTTTTTTTTGTTGGAGTTTATAAATATTGTACAATAAAAAGTTTATATTTATCTATACATATATATAGCTGGTATTATTTTGTTTTGCCCCACACTACGAACAATTCTACGGGTGCATATGAAGCCAAGATATTGAGAATAAACTCTTTGGTAACGTTCGATCATCTGTATGAGATAAAATATTCAAATATGGGGAAGGATTTATGTGGGAAAATGAATTTGAAATTCATGTTAAATTCATCACTTAGCGTATATTATCGGAAACAAAGCAGGCGTATTCGCATTCATAGAAAATTACTCTAGAATCTAAATATAGCTTACAGTAGCTAATTTATTGTTCTATACATGTACAAATTAGTCTCATGGATAGACAAATCGAAAATTCGCCTTATTGTTCTAGAAATGACAGCCAATACCGGCGTCAGAGTGCTATACAAAGAGATGTGCATTTCCACTAGATTACATTCAGTTGACATATACAATAGTGTAGTTTGTATTTGTCTATTGGCTGTGTGCGTTGATATTTTCACTTTCTTAAACATTCTCGCAAAACGTTGTCGTCCAGATAACAGAAAATATGCTTGTTACAATACTAACGTTACAGAAATCAAAGAATACCTCATTTATTTTAATTGAATTTCATTCCTGATTCTATAACAGGCGATACATTAATTAATATCTGGAATTAATTGGATAATTAAAATACACATTCATTAAATTTCAATTTAATCATCGTTCAGTATCATTTCGAAATTGTTGAATAATGAAATAATAATGATTTATTCTTCATTGTATATATCCAGTGATATTTTCGAATGTGTACATATTTGTTGTAATTATTGTTACTCTAGTGATAAAGTAGCTATAACTTGTTTCAACCATAAAATATAACATGTTCGGTAACTATTGAATTTTGAACTGACCGCAGATTATTTGAATAAATTACTTCATGCTAATGTTCATTTTATGGCCGATTTGTATTTCACTTTTTAGTAATACCTACTTCACACAAATAATGATTTGCGTATTTAATAAAGGATATCAGCTTATACTGGCAAACCATACACCCTAAAATTCCTCAATTCTGCAAACGCAATAAGATTCAAATTAAAATCTAAATTGTCTCTCAGTTGTATTCCTGCTTTTGTCAATAGCATTTTAGAATAGAATATTCTATAAGTTTGAAATTGCTCATATTCCACACGAGTGAAAGTTTGTAGTCTCGAGACATAGGCGAGGGCTACGGTTCGCAAGTGTGGAATATGTCATTTCGAACATGTTAGTATACTTCCACTAACAAGGTTTTAGAAATTTTATAATAAAAGTAATTTATTATTTGGCAATATATTACTAATTCATAATTAAAATATCATTCTAACATAATGTGTCAAAATGTATATTCCATCACTGCTTTCGACCAATCAGAAACGTTTTAGTTGAGGGATACGCCTCTTTAGTAATAGAATATAAATTTAGACACAGTTTGTCAGAATGGTATATATTACAATCCAATCTTTAATCATAGAATAGATACTTTCTAGAGGCGTGTTGGAGAAAACAAGTTATTATGTTCCCGCCATTTTCATTATACATAACTCGCGTTGGTATTATAACTGAGGCATTAATGGACCATTCTCAAACGCTTCTAATAATTATATAAAATCTTCATTGCTTAGTGCCCATGGTTAATTTAGCGTCCTTTTCAAATTAATTAAAGAACTTATTTAGTTACTTACAATTTGCCTTTTTTACTGTGAAATTTCTGTATAAATTTTAATAATGGTATCATCAACACAGTTGCATCATTAGAATAAAAGCATATCAACTAATTTACGTTCAAAGATGTAATCTCTTGAATTTCCTATTGATAGAAATATTTTTGGAAGAAGGTTTCAAGATTCTAACTTATTTGAATGATTCACAAAACTATCAATAAGAGAGTAATTGTATATTATCTAATGAAACGATCAGTTCTGTATGTATTACTATTTCTAATTATGTCTCAGTATTTCTAGTATATCTAGCTTATGACATTTTGCTTGGATATGCAAAATATCTTGTAATCATGAGTGAAATTATGATTAAATTCTAAGAGATGGTGGATGTAATTCAAATCCTGCATCCTATGCCGAATCTATTCTTGAAATATTTTAAATGAGAGTTCCGTCCCGTCTGTGCAATGTATGAGGCATATCAATCTCCACAGCTAAGTTTGAGATTCCACAATTCTTGGTTTTATTAATTTTTGATTTTGAATTATTCATGAAAAAATTAAGTCGGTTGAATGTTCTATACGCAACAGATTTTCCTTTCTGCTGAATGAATTTAGCTATGGTTCCTGGAG
The DNA here is from genome assembly GCA_958510875.1 of Endomychus coccineus. Lineage (NCBI taxonomy): Eukaryota > Metazoa > Arthropoda > Insecta > Coleoptera > Endomychidae > Endomychus > Endomychus coccineus. The sequence continues at coordinate 51,593,732 of OY294069.1, forward strand.
GTGTCCCAATATAAATGACAGAAGTGAATTGCCTTCCGTTATTACTCAGGTATTGTAAATATGTTAAATTTAGAGCTTTTTCATTCATTGTTTGTCACAGTCTATCATATTTGGGTCGTAGTCATTGTTAATTGCAATTGTAAATTTCATCGGGAAGTTTATTGATCATTAATCTGCTGCCAAATTATATGATTCGGGCTGTAAAGATATATTTTGTATGTTGTTGTCATATCAGTGTGTGTTAGGGTATCCGTTATTTTGGCAAAGTCGAAAATTTGATGCTCTCTGAAACTACTCATACTAGCTGACATCCGAGATCAGTCAAATGACGTTGAGACGTGGCACAAGGGGGCTTAAAATTTGCACGTAGCTTAAATGAGGAGATTGCCTTTTCCGATACTTTTATGTACAACTTTTTACATTTTCTACGTAAAATTATTTCAAGATAACTGCTTGAAAGCTTGTGGACTAAAATTGAAGTCATTTTGATAACAACCAATGGCGTAGCGTTAATTTGATTAATACGAAATTTGAGTCATAAACACGAGAAAAACGTCAATATAAGAATATCAGTACCAAATCTATGGCATTCTCCAAGAGATTTGACATTAACTGTACATTCCTTGATTTTGACAGTCAGAATAGGATTCGAAAGAAGGTTACCAAAATGCTAAGCTATTAGTGAGTAAGGAACACGTTCACGACGTAGGACAGAATACTTAACCTACCGTTCGGCCGCAATGGTTAAATTGCAGAAACACGTTGTTTTTGAGAGTTTTTGTGTCCAATATATGTTCTTTACATTATTTCTGGCGTTTTATGTTGTAGTTTTTGTTTTTGAAACATGTACCACCGATGGTTCACTCAAAGTCGTTGTGTACCACCGGTGATTACGCAGAAGAAAAGTATGTATTCAATAAATGTTGTCAATGTTTATTCTTTGGATATACAGATACATAACTTATATAGCACACTTTGGTTTTCTTCGTTTTCAAAAGAAACTATTTTCCGATTTTCGCAAAAATATGTGGATACAATTTGCGTGTACCATCAGTGGTACTATACAAAGAAGAAACTCATTTTTACTGTTAAAAGCTAATAAGTCTTTGAAGGGCTGACATTCGTATAAAATAAAAACAAAATTGAAAACCATTTTGGCTTGAGATCTATGTGACCCTTATTCATAGTGGCCGTCGGCCACTGCTATACTCTAACTTGTGGACTATTCGATTCAACTGCAGATATATCATATATCAGTATACCACCGGTGGTACACGACGGGTTTTAAAGGAGGTACACGACGTTACGAACGTGTTAAAGTTATACGAAGAAAAGCACATTGGTTGAGTCCATGGATACGGTTCAAAATAAAATATTCAAAGTAATTTTTAACCCTCGACCAATTACTTTGCTTAGGAAATTTGTTATTAGTTCAGCAATCTACGGTTATTACAATCATCTGACGATAGTTAATTTGAATATCAGAATGTCGTTTCCAAATTATTGTTATTGTTCTAACCATTTTTGGGTGAGAGCTGAAATATTGGTCGAAATTCTTATATCAACGTTTTTGTTGTTTTTATGATTCAAACTTTGTATTACTCAAATTGAAGCTACGCTGTTGATTTTCATTCGATTGATTTGAACTTTAGTCTGCTTGAAGGCTTATTCCATAAGCTTTCAGGCAGTCATGCTAAAATATTTTATTTTTTCATTAAAGTATCTATGAAGGGAGATACCTGCCACTACAGGGTGGTGGGCGAACGAAGGGATATCTTAGGTAACATCTGAGTTGCTTATCAAACGGATCTTTCTCTTTCAGACAGAGTACAGAAGTTTGAAAGTTGCAGGGGTTGCTGCGACTCATATGTGAGAACAATACTTCAAGCTCTGTCTAATTTGTGCTTTGTAGAGAGTGAGTAGATTAGCAGAGGAGAAGCACTTTTCGTCTAAACAAGAGCTCTAGTCTTTGGGCTGCTGTGGCTATTGTACGGACATGTCAATGCCAATTAAGATCTTGTGTGCAGGAAACGCCAACTAGTTTGGTAGAGGATGGTTATTTATGAGTTGATAATGGGGTGGTTTTGTGGGAAAGTGAGAAAGACGCCTATATCGAAACCAAAGGTTTTCGAGAGCGCTAGATGTTTTATTGAGTTTTTAGGCTTAATTCGAGACTCGATGACGAATAATATGAGAGGCTTGGATGACTAGATAACGAAGTACAGAATTTAAATTGGTATTGATTCCACAGCTGTGTGTGAAAGCAATGTTAAGACTAAATGTGATCATCGTTGATGGGTACCCCTCGCCCGGGAATATTTCATATTTTCCTCACGTGGTTTGGCAATGTTGAGTCGGTTTGATAGAGAAAGTAGCATCCAGAATGTTCGCCAGATCTGTCTAATATATAATATATTGCAATTAGGATCTATAAAACATAATTTGTTCGAATTTATTCGTGTCTATTCGATTATTGAATAGCGAGCTTAATAGGTTTGAGTATATTTGATTTTAACACATTCTTCTTCAATATAGATCATCATGAGCAATTCATATTGTTCATCAATGAGTCAATTGATCGTATGGAATCTATTATCTGCTATAGTTCTCTGAGTATTAACTTCATAATTGTTTCCGAAAGACCGATTGGGAATGGTCTATATATCATGGAATTATACGCTGCAAGTTAATGATTGGTGGGATGTAATGCCTACATTAATTATTATAGTTTCCGTTATGGAACGCCAATAGGAATTTGACAAACTTCGAAAGATAGTCGGTAAATCTACCTATTACTTATGGTCATTCCATTATTACTCAAATCGTTTAAGGTTAACGTTAGGTATATAAAAATAACTAAATGTTCCCTACTGACTCTTGATCAATACATACTTTGTAATATGTAGCGTTTGTGAATGAATCATTGAGCCTGAAACTATATGAAATGAATTATCTACAATCAAATGGATAGAAACATTACACTTTGCCTCTATGCTATATTTAATTATCGCATAGTAACTAATGACAAAGAATTTCTATTTGATCAGTGTTATATCTATTAGTCCAAGATCCGGCAATATTAAGGGGTGTGATATGATCGTTCCTAGAGATCATTTCCACATGAAACAAATGTGCATACCTGCCTCAAAACTGAATGTATTGGTTTCCTCTATTCCCATGGCCGTAATGTTGGCTTATGGAAAAATTTTCATTCATTAAAAAAAATATTATGTTTACGAAAATGAATTGTACCTCCATGTCATAATATGCAATTTGGGTGGCCGCAAACCCTAGGTGGCAGAGCTGAAATTACTCCCATGTGTTCACTATCCAATGTTATCATTCCTAAAGCTGAAAACTGATTCTTTAATAAATCACTTCAGAGAATTTATCGGTTGCCTTGATTTTGATGGGCCGAAATGGTCGCAACCGCCTTCCAGCTACTTCGAGCTATTCCAATAAGTTACAACAATTCTTTTCGTTCGTAAAATATTGAAACGAAATAGTGAATGATTACATCACAAAAAAAGTTGCGTGATTGTTTATATAAATGAAAAGATGAAAATCCAATAATCACAAGAGATTCTTATCCTCAATAAGCACGGCCGGTTTTGACTTTTACATCATCATCAATTCATCAATGAAGTAAAAGTCGAAACCGGTCATGCTTATTGAAAAATAAAATCCCTTGTGGAAATTAGGTTATATTATTCTCTTCTTATGATCACTGCACTCATAATGTTTAGAGCACAAAATTTAGCACGAAATACTTCGATTACAATTACTCTATTTCGGATGAATATGCATCTAATGTCATTTCCCCTCTGAAATTTATTCGTAGGTAAGCCTTAAGAATCTAAACACCTATCGATATAAGTTTCTCCAATTATAGAACATTGGATATATAAGTTCTCCAAAATACCGACAGTCTTTAATTCAGTAAAATCTTAATAAATTACAGTTGATTATCGACAAATACACGATATAAAAATAAGTCGAAAACTTTGATTGTTGCATTTATATCTTATTATTTGTATAAAAAATTACACAACTCATTGGCGTGATGCAATCATTCACACCATTCCTTTTCAATATTTTCCGAACGAAAACAATCGTTGAAAATCGTCCGAATCGCTCTGAAAATTATGTGGAATTTTAAAGTGTCGCGCGCACTCGACGTTACGGTTGCCACAACTTCCAGTCGTGAAAATTAAGGTAACAGTAGTGACATTTTAAAGAAAATATTTACCAATTTCCAGCCTTAGGAATGATAACATTGGATAGAGAAAAATGAGGCCACGAATGATGTGGCAATCCAATATCAATTGCATATTGTGACCACCTCCTACACCCCTTAGCAATTTTATTCTGTAGACCTTATCGTTTCCTTCAACTTTTCGACCATGAGAATTGAGGCAGCCTATTCAATCAGTTTTGGAGCAACTATAAACTTTCGTTCCTACAATATTTTTGCCGTGAATGTATCAGTTAGCCAGTTCCTTGAGAAAAACGACGCCGATTAAATGTATGATACAACTTTTTTTTTAACTCAACTTTTTATTAATTTTGTACTCGCGTAGTAATGAAATCAGTTCTACAGATTTACCTAGCACAGTGGTTATAATTCCTCGAATATGCGGAAGAAAATTGCCTGATAAAAGTTAGCTAACTATTTACTGAGAAGGTAGTTTTACATTCGGTTCAAATTTTCCAGAGTGACTTGGAAGGCAAAGAAGGTTACCGCTAACTCAACTGAGATGTCAAATGACCTCCCATATGAAATCTAGGAAGCAAAGAATACACATATTCATAACTCTATATTGAAAAAAATTGAAAAAATCAACACTTAATTTTGCGATGGTAAAAGGAAGATGATGCAATTCTGAGCTGAGTCCAATCTAAAATGAAGCTGCACTCAAAGAACTACTGCCCATTCTTACTTTCATTACATTTATTAAGTTCAGTCATCACAACAGTAATGGGATATGAGGCTACATGTTTGGTTAGCTGTTTGAATTCGATATTTGGAAACTTCCCTTGGTATTCACAAAGGGATCCTCATGATAGAGAGGTAGGAAGTTGGAGACAATGAAATCCTTACGGAGACCAGAGCTGCATTATTCCAAACTGATATAAGAAAGCCATAACACCTTACCACAAACAGCAAACGCTTACAATATTGAACATTGAGTAAAAGGACATAGCAGAAGAAAATTATAAGGGAGCCGAGCTGGCTCGTGAGGGATATGCCAAGAAAAATTCCGAGGAAGGATCACTAATAAACGAACCGTCACGCAAAGCCTCAACGAGATTCTCAAACAAGCGCCTTGTCCAAGAGCAGCAGAATATTACTTGATACTGTCTCAAACATACCTGCAAAAACTCACAGGAGTCGCTACAGGACAATAGGACACCAAGATACTATTGATCTAGTGGATAACCTCCTGTGTATGATATGAGAAGAAAAGAATGATAAAGCAGAACACATGTTGAGCACCTGCCCAAACCTCTCCAACACTAGAGAGTCCATGTTGGGGAAAGTCTGGCCCAGCATGGCCAGCATTAGGTAGCCCCATCGAGAGATGTGCTCTTGTTTGTCCAACACATACGGTTATTGTACAGCTTGAAACATGCCAGAGCGCTGTTCCCTATGGAGGGGGTGCAATGGTTCTAAAGAGGACCAAGTACTTGCACCAACATGTCACTCACCCACTTCCTATGGAAGCATATCAACACGTTTATTATGCTTTTGGATATTTTCCAAAATGAAATGGATATGCAAACGTTTCATGAATTCTGTTAGGACTTATCAGTGGAACAAGTAGATCATTATATCTCTCAATCGTTCTATGGATGTATATGTTAGAGAAACGAAGGACGTAAGTATTGTCCGGAGCTTTTGGTCATAGTTACTGATCGATTTATCTTAGCATAATACCTTACATGAAAATTCGTTTCATAATAGGTAACAAGAGATTTTTGTTGATATTCTTTCTAATAATTATCTTATAACATACAACAATTAACATAATTCTTCTTTTAGTACGAATCTGGTGTTAGTGTTTCAACAACTCACTGAATTTACCCTTTTGCATCGAATCGAGCAAAGGAATTTTAAAATTCTCAATTTTTTACTAATTCGTATTCGAGCAATTGGATGTTGGCACTAATTCAAAACTGTTCGACGGTTTGCTATTAACTGAATTAATTAATTATCGAATATGTTCGCATCTGTTATGGATTCATTCATTTCTTCTTGAGGTTAGTTCGGTTTATGTAATGTGTAAATACAGCTAATATTAATTCTGTTATATTGGAGTCGACAAGCTAAATCGGCAGTACGGAGCTGTGTTGTCACAAGTATTTAAACAACGCGTGTCAAAGGGGCTTTGATGTTCCCGTTCGAAACATGTAAACGACTTGGATCATTTCCAAATAAAGGTACCTATTTCTTTGCTGTGTTACCCTAGAATTCACATTCCCTAAGTTATTTTGCGGTAAAATAACTACATATTGTCTTTCACACAAAATTATCTCTAGCATTCTTGGCTTAAATTTTATCTATATTAAACTGGAGAAAATTGGAAGAACTTTGTAACTAGATCATTATAGATGCAAATATTTCCTGTAAAATATAACTTTTAGGTTAGATTTCATTACCTTTCAACCAAATAATTTTGCGTATGGAATTATTTCTAATTAGTTGCACATAAATGTTACCAATATATGTAGTGATATAGGAACCTATATCACTAATGACTGGAAGAGTCGACTCTAATGCATCTCCCATTTCTGGCAACAGGATCAACCTAATTGAATCAAAATATAATTGATGTTAAAATTGATCTCTGCCAAATAGTCATAGCATAGCCAGGTTATAGAAATCTTTAGACTGATTTCAATTTCAACAACAGGTTTAAATTAAGGTGAAAGTATTAGTTTCTTCGAGTTTTTCAAATGTTTCGGGAAATCTTGAAATTAGTAATAGACAATTAGCCCAAAATTATCTTCAAGCTGGATTCCTATTGTTCTTCAATGAGGAAAGGTTTCAATTCTATCTTTAACCCAATCTCTAAGTTCATTTATTTTTAGACACATATTTGCATTTCATTCGAAACTGAGTCTTTCATTGACATTATGTAAAATTAGTAAAAGATAATTAGCCCGAAATTATCTTCAAGCTGGATTCCTATTGTCCTTAAATAAGGAGAGGTTTTAAGTCATCCTTACCCTAATCTCTAAGTTTATTTATTATTAGACAGATATTTGCATTCCATTCGGATCTAAGTCTTTCATTAAGTTTCAGCCGGTATCAGTTATCAAGTTCCTTTACATATGAATGGTTCTCCCATTGATTTTTGATCGTAACCATTTCGGTACGAACGATTTTCCCAAGTATGTCAACTATACTAACGGTTATGAAGAATAATAAGGCAATTCTTTCAATATTTTTATTAGCAGGATTTTGCAGCATAATATTTTAAGGAAATGCTTTGATTTCATGGAATTAATAATTACAAAACATCCAGCAATAAGAACTTTGGGAAACTCGACTGGGTACATCAATATTTTGATCCATCGTTGACATTTAATAGTTGTTTCGTATTGGATTTGATTTAACATACATTGTAGATGTAGAATATGAGATATAGAATCGTTATAATTATGAAGTATCTGTAGTTGTAGTCCATTCGAAAATTCTTTGTCACCAGGTATTCTGTTTAATTCATCCAATATTTTCTTACGATGATGATATATAATGAAGAATTGACTTGAAATTTTTCAAGACCTCAAAGGTGATAGCTAGTTAATTTCTGGAGTTCTCTTGAATCTATTATTTTGTTTCATTCGGATGTTGATAAATAATTTGAATAGTAAAAATCAATCTGCTTCCTGCAATCGAAATAATACGGGTCTTGTGATAACAATCCAATCAAAATTACATACATTCCTACCACTTGTATCGGAAAATATCCAGAGGGGACATTGAATTCAAACAATGAAATTGGAGATAGAGAGAAGTTTCAATATTTGAGATTGAAAAGCTGCAATTTGAATGAAATCTAAATGAACACATTATTGTATCACAATCAAATTGCCTATCCTGTCCAAATTGCTATGTTGCACACTCAAATTATGTCAAACCATCCCTCACATTTGATTATCTTCGTGAATTTATTTCTATTGGAACAAACAGATAACAATAATTATTGAACTAACAGTTGTTATATGGATCTCGAGAGTTTGTGATTGATGTTGAACGATGGTTTCAACTGACAGGATCTAATTTTGATACCTACTGATACGTTACTTCCTGGAATTGCCCTATTACTCTCGAAATTTGATAGCATGAATTCAGTCAACAATCAATCCATCACTATGGTTTGTGGTGTTTAAGACTGTTAAATTCAAATTATCATCAGTTATCTCTTTTAGGCAGATATCTTTGTAGATTTACGAAGACCCTCACCTTTCAGGTTAGTTGACATTAAATATGGAACACCTTATTCACATTTTACTTTTTATCATGAAAAACTCAGTCTTCTGAATATTGGAATCCCGTTTATAGTTTGAGCAAAATTATTTAATAGTACCTAAACCCATAGTATATTGAGAAATGGAAGAAATTAATTTATGAGTTTCTTTTATAGAGAGCTGCACTCCAATTTCAACCTTCTTCCAAGTTCCACGGTCGACCAGGCATGCACAACAATGTTAAAAGGGTGCAATTTCCTTTTCCCCTCATTTTTTCCCTCAAATAATTATCATTAACGAAATTGTGGAATTGATTTAATGAATCAGGCCTTCTAATTTCAATTGTTTTTCTTCTTCGATTGGAATTGAAGTAGGTAAAGTTTATCCTAAACCATTCATCCATTTTTCTTGCTATTTGTGATTTACATGGAAAACTGAGTTTTGCGTAATACCTTACGACATGGAACTGGAAAGTTATCAAGTTAGTACATTGCAATTGTTTTTTTTTTGTTGCAATGGTAATAAGTCGAGATATGGATTTTCATGGAAAAACACATATTTTTCTATGGAATAAGCCGAGATATGGATTTCCATGGAAAAACACACATTTTTTTGTGAAATATGTCATGTAATTGGATAGCTACTCTGAATAATCGAGATTGTATTTCAGATACCGGATATTACATTTTGCAGCATATAGACTATATCCCAATCCTGTTGAAGACAATTTCAAAAATGAAAAATTCATGTCAACAAATAAATGTAAAAATATGTTATTGCATTGAGGAAAATGAAGAGAGTTTGCTCAATGCAAAAGTCAGGCAAATATTTCTGCATGTTATTCAGTCTAGCCTATAAGCTGGGAAAATAAAAAACTTTTGTTCAGAAGGTGAAATCTGAAAACAAAATTTTGCATAATATTTTATGGACTCCAAAGGTAATTCGTGATACGATAACGATAAGCCCTCGCCCCACCTTCATTTCAACCCATCCGAAATCAGATGTTATATGATTTATTCAAAAAATGAAAACCAATCTCCGAAAATGGTATATAGTTTTGGGTCGTAGTTCACGAATCCAAGGTCAACTACCCGGGAAACTCAATTGGAGACCAGAAAATCGAGAAAATTTGTTAATTTTCCACTTATTTTCCAAACTTTGTACTTTTGCTTTCAAGAATGTCTTCCAGCAGGTTTTTCGGGTCGCTGATCACGAATCCCAAGTCAGTTGTGCGGAAAAATCATCAAGAGGCCGGAAATAGGAAAAACTTATTTTTTTTAAACAATTGTTGTAATTCGACGATATTGAAAAAGAAACTAGAAGCCATTTTTGAAGTCGGAAATAGAAAGTTTGGAAAATAAGTGGAAAATAGTCAACATATCCCGATTTTTGGGTCTCCGGTCAAGTTTCCCGCATAACTGACCTCGGATTTAAGATCAGCGACACATGAAACTCCCTAGAAGCCATTTTCAAAGTCAAAAATAAAAAAATTGTGAAATAAGTGGAAAATAGCAAAATTTTCCCGATTTTCTGGTCTCCGGTTGAGTTTCTGGGTAACCAACCTCGCATTCGTGATCAGCGATCAAATAAACCTCCTAGATATCCTTTACGGAGCTTAATTCTCATTGTTTGAATAAATCATATAACTTCTAATATTGGAGGGGTAGCAATGGGCCAATTTTGATGTTCTGTGGGTAAAGGGGGGACAAGGACATATCGTTATCGTATCACGAGTTACCGTTATTTATTCGGTCATTTTCCTCAGCATACAGCCTAGACTCATTGTATTATTGATTCTTGGGGGGTGCAATTATATCTCTCATCGAAGCGCGTAGAAAAAAAGATCTTATCCTTTGAGAAGTATGAAAGTTATGAAAGCTCAAAATGGTCTTTGACTGTAACTTTGGCAGTTCGAGTTCATGATTTTGAATAACCTAAAGTTATATTTACACATATAATGGTCAAGCCAACATCGTTTTTTCCAATCTCCTCATTTAATTTTGTGAAAAATCTACCACTTTCAAATAAAAATAGGGGTACAAATACAGTGAATAATTATTTTCTAGATAACATTATATATATATAATACTCATAAACATAAGATAGCGTTCATTTATAAAGGAAGATTATCGTAAATTGCACTGTAACTTAGATTTAGCTATATAAATATTATTTAGATATTGTTCTTACAGTTTGTCAGTCACATATTGAATAAGCTACGTGCTTGACGGTCACTGACGGTGTCCTGGTAAACTGCTATGTTTGTCGAGCGCTGGGTTCTGCACTCGACTCACCCTGCAGGCCACGACCCGGCTGCCTCTGAAAAGATGAGAATGAATGATTGAAAAAATGTAATTCTACAATGATAAAGAATGGGATGTGATCAATCGATCACCGATTTCCCTTATTTTTGTTAAACAAACGTTTCGACACCTTAGCGGATCAAATGTAAGATTGTAGGAACAGAAAATATATTGGCAATGATTCATAAATGTCTAACGATAGACGTTAAATATGCTCATGTTACGCCGAAATTGTATTCAAATAGTCAACATAATGTATTTTACAACTCCCGTTTTATACTGACACCTGCTGTCAGGTTTACTCGAAATTATTCCCAATAATATAACCTTGTTTCATACTAATACCAGCTGTCACATGAACTATCAAATTTTGCACAGAACACGATGGCAAAGTGAGAAGTAGTATGACCACAAAAGACGCCGAACAGTCTGGTCGTCCAATTGAGGTTACAACGTCAGAAATCGTTGACCAAAGAACAGTCGAAACAATGGACTTGTCCTAGCGAATCGAAGCCGAAAAACGCCAAAGTGGGTTTATCAACCTACAAAATCATGGCGACAGTTTGTTGGGATGCACACGGTATCGATCCAGTAGTTCTTCATAATGTATGCCGATAACCGTTTTGGCCTTTTTTACTGGGTGCATCGCCAAACACTCCTTTGAAGTACACGGTCAGTCTTGTTGTCAACCTAGAGCAAATGCGACACACATCTGGCTTTTTCATATTCAAAAATGTACGTAAAATGCTCCGTACTCGTTCAGTTGAGATTCTCAAAGCCTCGGTCACTTTAATAGTCCAGGCAATAGGCCGGGAAAAAGGCCATAATATAAAAAATATATAGCAAGCTAGAATTTCAAAATTTGTTTTGCATCTCCTAATACTTCATAGATCATTCATGACTATCAAGACCGCGGGGGTCGAGCTTTCTACCCCCCCCCCCCCCAAAACAGTGTTTAGAGGAGCATTCTTATAAAAACAATCCAAAAGTTGTTTAGAAAATGAATGAATTGATAGCCGAAAATGACCCCTAGTATGTTTTTTGGGTCACTGATCACGATTTCGCTGTTAGTTTTCTCGAAAAACTCCCTCCAGATGGGAAATTGGGATTTTCCTGGGGTTTGGGAATATTAAAATATAATTTTGTTACAAACATGATGACTTCTAGTAGGTTTTTTGGGTCGCTGATCACGATTTCGCTATTGGTTTTCTCGGAAAACCGTCTCCAGAGTGAAAAATCCTAAAAAAAAAACTAACAACGGGATCGTGATCAGTGATCCCAAAAACATACTAGGGGTCATTTTTGTGACAAAATTATACTTTATTATTCATAACCGTCTCAGGAAAATCTCAAATTTCCCAACTTTCCCATCTGGAGAGAGTTTTTTGGGAAAAATAACAGCGGAATCGTGATCAGCAACCCAAAAAACCTACTAGAGGTCATTTTTACAACAAAATTATACTTTATTATCCATAACCGTCTAAGGAAAATCTCAAATTTCCCGAATGTTCCATCTGGAGAGAGTTTATGAGAAAAATAACAGCGGAATCGTGATCAGCGACCCAATAAACCTACTATAGGTCATTTTTGCAACAAAATTATTAATTATATATTATATATAAATTTTCCAAATTTCCCATCTGGAGGGAGTTTTCCGAAAAAATTAACTGCGAAATTGTAATCAGCGACCCAAAAAACATACTAGGGGTCATTTTGGGATCTTAATTCATCAATTGTCTAAGCTTTTGGATCGTTTTTATAAGAAAGCTCCTCCTCTGAGGGGTTGAAACCCCGTTTTGGGGAGTATAAAGGTCGACTCCCGCGGTCTTGATAGTTTCGAATGATCTATGGGATATTAGGAACAAAATGCAAATTAAATTTTGGAATTCCAGCTCACTATATATTTTTTTTATTTTCCGGTTCGTGGCCTGGACTATAACTCGTTGATCGTTCATCGTTCAATATCATAACATGGATTTTAGCGACGATTTCTGGCTTTGTAGTAGAAACCTCTTGTGAATCGTTCCAATCGATGGTGAAGAGTCCTCATAATGTTTAACAAGCAATGCTCAGGTTCCACTCAAGAAATAATGTTTAATCAAGATGCGAAATTCACTTGTTTTCATCTTCGCAAAAATCTGTAAGGTTGCTTACTTTCGATGGGTGTCAAAACAGAACTGAATGACATATAACTCTGAAAATTTCAAAACGTTCTAGTTAAAGATGGTACGTTACAAACGTCATATGAGATTTTTGATTGTGGCGCCATTTGTTCTATTTTTCAGGAACTTTTCACCTTGTCCTCGTATTTGAAGTCAATAATTTGGGTATGTGCATTGTATGCTTCCATTGCATCGTAGTACCGTCATTCCTCACAACTCGTAGCTCTGTGACATAGTACACTGAGGATGTACAATGCCAAGTTCCCATATTATGTTCCTTAAGAACTGCTTTTCTTTTAAATAAGCCTATGCTGAAATTCATTCCCGAAAACTCGAACTCTTTTTTGCCCCGCAATTGCAATAGTCCCTTTATACTACCCTTGATTATTCTCCAATCTTCCGTTCCATAATTTTCATATTCATTCTTTGTGATAGGTATATCGTGATGAATATTATGACTATGGAGGGTACTACCCCTATTATTTCGATCGCTGATAATGAAGTACCTTGTTAAGGAGACCCATTCATTACTATTCTGTTTGCAGCTTGGACGTTAACATCCTATCCAGTTAGCTTTGCGACCCCCCCCCCCCAGTTATCCAATTTTCAATGTTTCTCAAACTTACTAACTGTATTCCCTCATGCCATAATGTAGCACATAGCCTATGAAATTTGTATTGCCTCACTCAAATTGGCCATTTTCATTTTAATATCAATTTCATTTTTCCCATATCCATCAATTTGTATGTTTTCCCTTATAGAAAAGACTTCGATCGCCATGTGATAACACCAATTAATATTCAAGGATACTACGTATAGTGAGAGAAGTAAAAGCGGGAGTGATTCAACATCTCAGGATCAATGGATTGACTGACAACAAGTATCCAATCAAGCTTCCTGAAACTTTCCGAAGTGACCGAATTAAAACTCGGAACTTTTAATTCTTTTACTATACGTAAGTAGTAGAAGATAACTATTGTAATCGGTCAAATTTTTTTTCTTCAATGAATGTGGCATTCGAAAATGGAGTTGATAGGTTTATAAAGTTATGAAACGCACTACCCAGTGTACAAAATTCGACCAAATAATTTCTATAGAATTTGTTGTTACAAAGTTATTATGAGAATCATCAAATTTCTTCATGACTTTAAGGACAATGTGCTGCAAATAATTATACACAATAATTTGATGTAATCAATGCCCGAAAGGGTTGATCTTACGAATTTCAAAAATAATACTAATCATGATAAGGACTATAGCGTAGCAATGTTGTAATGTGTTGAGATCGTACACGAAGATACTATTTTAATAACTGAGAGTTGTTGAATATTTTTGAATGAATTTAATTCTTCCACTTAACAATATAAAAATTACAAACTAGACTATAACGAACGAGTATATATTTGCATGTTTGCTGGAACGTGGAATGAATAATGATAATTATATATAAATTCTCGGGAAATAGATCACATCAACACTTATGCTTTATATTTTCTCGTATTTACTTAAGTTTCGGTCCCACGACCATCATCAGAAGACTTATCATGTCTAAAACTGGATTACTTAAAACTAACTGTATTACACAAAGCGTCCTTATCGCACCAATCTCAATATTAAAATGCCCACATCGCCGAAGCGAACAGTAACACGAATATCTTGGATAGTAGACTTCCGCGGACAGCTAATCTTGAAAAATCTTGTCTTCCGGATGGATTCCGCGTCACAATAGCTCGACTTGATGCCGACGTTTCGCCAACCATTACAGGTGGCATCTTCAGGGCAGGCTTGAGGCCTCAAGTCGAGCTATTGTGACGCGGAATCCATCCGGAAGACAAGATTTTTCCAGTAACACGAATAATCGAAATTGTAACACATCAATGTTATAAGTATAATATATGAAGAATGCACTGTTAAGCAGTACTCTTAATAAATGCAAGTTCATGTCAATAAAGTCTGTGAACGACTAGAAACGTGAACATTGGGTTCAAGTATCCACTTTCAAACCAGATGTTAGATTTACGAGCTAATAGAAAAAGGTTTGTCAGTTATTAGAAATATACTATTGGCATTCTACCTAAAATATACTTCTAACATTATAAAGACGCATGTACGAATTTGCAAGAGTTTTAATTAATTAAGTTATAGTAAGATTCTTGACCCAGTATGAAATATATATAAAAATTCTCGGGAAATAGGTCACAATAACACGTTGTTTTAACTATTCGTCTTTACGTACGTTTCGGTCTCACGACCATCATCAGAAGACTCACTATGTCTAAAAAGGGGGTTTATTAAAACTAATTATAGCACAAGCGTCCAAATCGCACAATTTAACTTCAATTAAAAGAGCCCACGCCGTCGAAACGAACAGAACCACGAATAATCGATTAATTATTTCTGACGATACAATTTCGACATAAACTGGGCAATAATAAGCATACTACGTTATATCCAATAACTATGCAATTCATACGAGTGTAAAATAGCCAATTTGTGACAGCAGCATACTATAATTTTTCAAGAGAAATTACTACTAACGTTTAATATTCTAATAAATTATAAAAATTTTGACAAAAAATCATGACATTTTCTCAAATATCCAGACCCAAGATGGCGGATGCCTCAACATGACGGATGACCTTTTCCTTCAAAACTATCTTGATGGTATATCGAAACGAAGGGTATGACAAGGAGAATACGATAAGCATCGTGACGTGACTCTAAACACAATATAGCAGACGAGTCGTTTTTGAATTCATTATCGAATAGGCTGAAATTTGGCTAACATGATATGAACTCAACGCAACGCAATGATGCAGTTGAGTTCATTGATGAAATCCTCGTGTGCTTAAGGTCTTTCGTTACTGTCACGAGCACGACTACTCTGTTTGGAGAAATTGACAGTGTTATAGCATTGGTCTGTAACTTGTCTAGGAGAAGCACAAATACGAAATATAACCCAGATTGAGGTATCCGTTGAGCGCAAATAAGGTTCAACCCAAAATAAGTGGTGGAAAGGACACTGACACACAATCAGTCGAGATTATCTCTGACACGTCATTGATCTTGAATATTTGGTCTTAGGTTGAGTACAATCTTGGCAGGGTTGAAGGTAGAATGCTGGCAAATGCTCATTGTATTATGCTGGGCTTACAATATGCACAAGATGCGAGGTCACTGTAAAATGTGACGTAGTTCATTCTGGTCTCAAACTTGTTTGACAAGCATACATCGCCCTAAGCCGGCACAAATCTGTAGAGGGTCTTCTATCATTAACGAGGTAGACAGCTCAAAGCTAACAGGTTGAAACATCTTGTAATAATGATGCCTAGATGAAGACAAAACAAAATTACGTACTTTTTTCAAAAAGCTTTCATTAATGCCATGTACCGGAATGACGTCTTGGAAGTTCTGCTTTTGAATATAAAAGAGCAAGAATCAGTCAATTTATAGATCAGTAGCTTTTCTCACCCTCCTATAGTTAGCACAATTTTTCGTTTGTGGGCATTTCTGTTAGGTGAATGTATGATTGTAAAGATTTATTCATTAGCTGTTTTTCCGGGTGAAGTCCGCGAACAACACTCATTGGAACAGTGAATTAATTTATTGCAAATGATTAGAAATAGCTAAAGACGGTGACAGACATCAGATTATGCTGGTATGTCATGATAATGAAAGTTTATTTGGATTTACAAGTCTAATCAATAATCAAGTTGATATTATAATGTTCTACACCTTTAGGTTCTATACTCTTTGTAATATTATGATATTTTTCTGTCAAAATCATCAATACAATCATGAAGGACGATGTAAACGAGATGATGGATACCAGCGGTGGCGAGGAAAATCAATCAATCCATCACAAAAACCAATTTTCAATTAACCTTCCAACCTAGTATTCCCAATTTATGAAAAATTGATAATCTGACCTGCGCTTGGACTAATATTTCAGTTTTAACTGACTTATGGAGTATCTCAAATTCATCTTTGAAATGATGATCAGTTTCTTTAATATGGTTTACAACTTTTGAATCTCCTTTGTTCAAATTAAAATGTTATTTAATTCTAATTTTGAAGATCTTCCTGTCTGGTCTATATAGAATTTATCATAATCTTCACACTCTACCTTGTATACTCTTGATTCTGGATCTTTTTCATTTTTATCTTTGTTGTTTTTATTATATCTGCCTACCGTATTATTTTGTTCTAAAAGATGTGGTAACATTGTGTTTTTTGAGTAAATTGCATACATCATCAAAAAGTTTACCTTGGTGTGTTGTGAAGATATGAATTGGATTATGAAGATTTTGGAAATCGATTTTGATTCCTCCCAGTGGCGTTTATTCATTGACTCTTCTAAAACAAGTCTGAAAGCAGTGTTACTGCATAACGGAAATATAGTTGCTTCTGTACTTCGCATGTTCTAATATGAAAGAAACTTGTGAAAACATGAAGTTATTAGTTGGAAAAATCAAGTACAGTAATATTCTTTCAAAATCTGTGACGATTTAAAAGTTGTTGCCCTATTACTCGGACTTTAGCTGGGCTATACTAAATTCTGCTGCTCTTTATGTGAATGGGACAGTCGAGACAGAAAAAACTACTATTATGAAAAATATAACCTACGCGTCCTTAATTCTTGGACAAGAAAGTGTGAAGTATCTACTCCTTGTAGGGCCATCCGAAGTACTTCTTCCATCATTGCATATCGAATTAGGCCTGATCAAAATGGGAGTGGATTTTTGTATCTAAAAGGGAAATTCCCCAATATAAGTGATGCAAAGATAAAAGAGGGCATTTTCGTATGACCTCAATTCAGGGAGTTGATAAAAGATCCGGTATTCGAAGAAAATTTGAGCGATTTTGAAAAACCAGCATGGAAATCTTTTGAGACTGCCAAATATGTTGGCAGATTACTGCTGGACAATCAAAAGGGACCAGCTGGGAACTGAATTTGCTAGAAAATCTTAGATCGTAACTTCATAATAAAACTTTTTAATATTTTTGGTTTAGGGGGTCATTGTTTCTCGAAATTTTATAAATAAAAGAGGATAAAATTCTTGGCTAACAAATTTTTTTAAATATTTGCTTTTACTCCCAACCACCTATTGAAGTAAAAAATATCATAAGAATCCATGTGGTACGACAAAGTTGCAATTTTTGTTTTATTAGTGTTAACATTTTCAACCATTTTTTTCGTTCATGGCTGATTAGAAATCAAATATATTGAGTGCGGGAGTGCTAAGAAGGATTTCTATAATAATTTCGATCACATTCAATTTTTTTTCTCAACGTTTACGATGAATGTTAATGGCTTATGCTTTATTTCAACATTTTATGTTGAAATACAAATTCCCGGAATCCCGCACCTGTCAAAAATGAAGCAGCGGTAATTTCCAGTTGAAATTTGGTCACATCTGTTTCCAATAGTAGCCCGAAAACTATTAGAAGAATAAGAAAGCTGCACGAACTATGCAACGAACAAAGTCTAATATGCCTGAAATATTAATAATAAGGCAAAATTCGTTGTTGAAATCGTTATACTAGTTTGTGCTTCATACGGAAATCATATATTCCAATTCACGTAACATACATATCCAAAATTTAATGCGCATGATATATGGATTGTTGAATAAATGACACGTGTTGCATAAGCAAACGATGTACGTAGTTCCATGTTGATTTTAGGATTTAAGTAACCGGAGAAGTGTTAATTTATACCAACTACTATTCCGGAGACAGATAAATTAATTTAATAGCATCGACCGAATTTGCGCTACATAATTCCAAGGCATCGAGCTTCCTTTACTACATCCTCCTTATTCCACGGTTTGAACTACTGGGTTTACTTTAGAGTTAGCATCTACCTAGAAACTGTTATGACTATTGTCAGTTAATCAATATTATTCACGGAAGTAACTATGCGCGAATCCAATTACCTCCCCTAAGTGCTTAGCTAAAAGGAATTTACAATAGCTGCTAAGATGTCGATTCGTATATCTCCACATTGCTACCATAATTAGTCCTGTGAATAATCCGGGCTACGTGTAAATGTGAAGAAGTAGGTTGGATT